>CM041777.1:345920134-345936598 GCA_023374045.1 Limonium bicolor
ATACTAAGACTCGAGACACTCGCCATAAGTCTGTACGACTGGTGAAGGTCACTCTAGTTAACCAGGCGTCGAGGAGGCCACTTGGGAGCTGGAAGATAATGAAGGCGAGTACCCTTGTTGTTTACTTCTTCGTGTTTATATGTATAGGTACGGGGCGTACCCCTATTTTAAGGGGGGTAGAGCCGTTTCGGTAGGAGTGTCGGCTGTATTTGAAACATTGTCTATGTTGTTGTTTATGTCATGTTGTCATATTGTTATGTTATAGACCGTGTGTCTTAGTGATGTTATGTTGTTAGGACCTTGTGTCCGATATTATTAAGTATTTTTGTTGATGTTGTTATGGAAGTTTGTTCTTCATAAGTGATTCCCATGTTTTAGAATATAAGATATGTGGGAGTATGAACTTTGGTGGACAAAGTCTTTTCTTTTAAGGGGGGTAGATTGAAATACCCCAACTTAATAGGTTGTTTAAACATTAAATAATAAATATTAAGACTAAAAAGAGTCTCAGAAACATTAGTAAACAATTTAATAAATAGTAATACATTAATATTTTAAAAATTGCCTAAAAGGCAATAAGGACAAAATATGCTCTAAGCTTGGGATAATCTTGGTTAAGGCTTAATGAACTTACCAAGACCTTACTTATATATTAATGAGCTTATTAAATCAATTACCAAGAAAACCGAGCTTGGAAACAAGTTAAAACACAAAATGTGCTTTAAGGGTCTTAAAGCACGTTTTAAAAAAAATTGTCTTGTAAATGAGTTTTGAATGGCTAAATGTCCATCATTACTCTTTAATTAATATGTGTACTACTTAGTATCACATTTGAAGTTTAAATCAATGGGAAATCAAAAATTTCACTTCTAAGTGCTTGTTTTTATGAATAGTAACTAAATAAAGCTAGTTTGTAACATTGTTAACAAAGTAATTTAATTGAGCAATAAAGACTAAGTAACACCCTTATGTTTAAATGGGGCCGGTTTTTGCATGTGGTGAGTCCCAACCCTTGCTAACTGATTGAGTAAATAAGTAAGTAATTAAAAAAGCACTATTTGCTTTACGTAACAACTATCTTCAAAAGCAACTTCAATCAGTGTTTCTCTTCATCCCTTCATTTCCTCCTTGCTGTCTCACGTAGCCCATCTCCTTCCTTGCTCTCTTTCACGGTAATACAGCACCACCACCAGACTTCATCTTCAAATCCTTGCAACTCCTAGCACCTTGTCCAAATCAAAAACTAAGACCACCAATCTCTTAGTCTCATCAAGCTCTTCAACTTAGTCCTTTCAAATCTTCAAGAGCTCCATTTTGGTGCCAGAGGAATCTCCATGGAAGGAGCTTGAGTTCATCTTTTCATATATTATTGTTCTCCTTTGCTTCAGGTAGGTATGAACTCAAGAAAAATGATGTTTCCTTCATGTTTTTGTTGTCCGAAAATTTGCCTTAAAATGGTGTCTTTGTATTGCCTTGTTCTAGCTTCGTTCCAACCTTTCAAGGACTGGGTGGAGTCCTCTCTGACACATTTCTCAAACTCTCTTCAAGTTCAAGTTGACAAGCAAGCAAATATCCTTACGATTTCTGAAACAAGAAAGAAGTTGTGAGGAAAGGAGGTAATTATGCTAACCAAAAATAGCTTATAATTTCTTGGAAAATGAACTTATGCTGTCTATTGAAACTACCTAAAGAGCCAATGGTAAATGACTTAGAAAAATGTCTCACAATAGACTAGTAAAGGACATATGTATTGTTGTGTGTATTTGCAGGTCAAGGGAGGCACATATATTGTGGAGAATTCAGTGTTTATGATTTATGCATTTTAAGAGCCTAAGTGCTATGCAATTTAAATTGGGCACTATGTTGTAATGTGGTGTATATTTGGTGAAGTTTTTGAGTATAAGAGTTACCTAAGATCATTTGGAAGTTTATACATATGATGGGTGTAAAGACTTAGCAGCAAGTACTTGAAAAATGCAGTACGTCAATTCTGTAGCTTCGGTCCGGGACTTGGGATTTGGATAACATCCCGGACCATATCTCAAAAAGGGCCGAGAGTTTTACATAGTCTTGGGTCCGGGATTGGGTCTTGTACAAGGACCCGACAACCCCTTAATTACCCGAGAGTTTTTGCCTAGATGGTCCGGGACTTAGGACCTGTATGAAGTCCCGGACCCCCCATTAAAAGAGCCGAGAAATTGTCAAGTGTAGGTCCGGGACCTTAGTTGGGACCAAGTCCCGGACCACTCTAAAACTTGGTTCTAGGTTATTAAGACGATGTCTAAAGATGGGGATAAGTTAGAGATGATGTTATAGACTTATGTAGGTCATGTTAGAGGAGGTTCTAATGACATTTAAAAGATGTGAAGTCAAAACAAAAGGTGGAAGTAAGAAAACTAGAAATGTGAGTAGAATGTTAACAGTGAACTAGTGCGTTAATTAACCGACGTTACTAAATGTTTATAGGATTCTCTCAAGGTGGAAACCATCGAAGCAAGGGCCAAGGTATGGTTTCTTGCAGTCTGTTGCCTACCGGTTTACACCGGCTGTGTGTTTTTTGTTTCTGTGTGTTCTGACCTTGTACGACTTAAGTCATGTAATGAGTTTACAGTTGTTCATATTATTATGTTGTTGAGAGTGGCTCATTTCCCTTGTGTGTGTCTAACAAGACTTAACCACTTGTATGTGGCCTGGTGTTGTGTGTTACAATGATGTAACTTCTAACAGTGCTAACGGGGAAGTGAGGAGTCCGGTAGTTTTTTCCGGCACGCGTGTTGAGTATGGGAGTCGATGTCATTTAACCGTTCGATTCTTCTCTTTTATGTTGAGGTTGTTTTCCAATTTGGTTTCAATCTTCAATCTTCCCTTTACTTATCCAAGGCTATTTTACTGACTCACGTCGGGCCACAGGGCAGCTTATTTCTAGTAATTCGGCGTGCTTGGGATCACTATATCCGACACACCTTGTGATTAAGCTATCCGTTCAATTTAAATGCTGTAGCGCGTTATGTAACGAGCTTAGCATGAGCATGCAACATTCTCTAAGCTCTCAATGGGGACTAACTGTGTTGGTTCTCTTCCTAAAAGGAATTGTATGGTGTGACGTGTGTGATGATGTTACAATACCCATGTTATGTTATGTAAAGTTGTGTGATTTAAAATTAATGCCATGTCATCATGACAATTGGTTGCGCGTATCCCGGTAGCCGATGGCTGCGCGTTAACCATACCACCAAGGGTTGCTGACCCCCTCGGGGATCCATATTTCCTTTACTGCAGATGAGGATCGAAGAAGCGGAGTGGCTCTAGATCCCAGGATGTAGTTTACTTTTGAGTACCTTTGGATGTTGGCCCGGGATGCGCCTGTGCTCCCGTGGCATATTATTTCAGTTATTGACAGTGTACACTGGAAGTTTACAGTGACAGTGTATAATTATGGGTTGTAGTTAAATACTCGGTTATGTGTATATGTACTTATGGTTTTAGTTCTATGCTCGGGAGTCTGATCATCAGACCGGTACAACTTGTATTTATTCAGCCTTGTTAACCACGTGTGGTGGTTGACGGCGTTGTAGCAGCACCATCGTTTAGTTATGTTTAGTTGTTTAATTTCCGCTGCGATTCCAGTTATTATTAAGTACGTAGTAGGGGTTTTACAATCTTGATAGTAAGACTAGGGACACTCGCCATAAGTCAGTGCGACTAGTGAAGGTCCTCTGGTCTAACCCGGATGTCAAAGAGGCCACGTGGGAATTAGAGGATAAGATTAGATCGAAGTACCCTTCGTTATTTACTGACTAGATCGCCTGTATAGGGTACGGGGCGTACCCCTTTTTAAGGGGGGTAGAGCTTCCTCGCTTTTGAGTTAGTAAACGAACATGTTTGTCGTTTTATTTGGTTGGTGTAAGATGTAGTTTTGTGGAAGTTATTACACTTGTGGTAAGTTTAAGATATGTATAGTACTTGTGTATAGAACTTGTGGCAGACCTTTGAGTCTTGAGTTGTGTGAATGTGAATATAAGATATGGTGTTAAGACTAAGGAAATTGAGTACCGTGAATGATTAAGTACATATGTGAACTTTGGGGACAAAGTTCTTTTAAGGGGGGGGGGGTAGATTGAAATACCCTAAACCTAGATTTGGTGTTTAGAGGATAAACTAAGATATAAGAAGGCTAAAAAATGCCTTAGAAACATTAGGAAACAATTTAAGCCAAAGAAAACAAGGAAACACCATAAGAACAATTTAAGCAAAAACATTCTCTAAGCTTGGAGTAACTTGGGTTAGAACCCAAATATCATTCTTAGACCTTAGTAACATCCTAATGGTCATGTTAAATCAATTACCAAAGAAAACCAAGCTCAAAAACAAGTTAAAACACAAATTGTGCTTTAAGGGCTCTTAAAGCACATTTTTGAAAAATTGTCTTAGAAAGGTGTTTTATGTGGCTAAATGCCCATGATTACTCCTTAATCAACTTGTGTTCTACTTAGTATCACATTAGGAAGTCGAAATCAATGGGAAATCAAAATTTCAGAAATAAGTGCACTAATTTGTGAATAGTAACCAAATAGTGCCTAGTTTAGTCTTTAGTCAACTAAGTTTAATTAATTGGTCAACAAAGACCATGACTAGCCTTATTTAATAAGGGGCAGGTTTTCTAAGGGTGGTGAGTCACCACATGAGATAGCAATATTAGAAAAGAGGAGGGAAATAAAGAGAGTACTATTTGTTTTTAACATAAATATCTTACTTTTACATACCTCTCTCCTCATCTCTTCATTCTCTTCTTTTCCCACCAATTTCACCATCTTCTTCCCTTCTCCATTCATGTAAGAGCATCCCCCATGCTAGCTCCATCTTGCCTTGCCTATAACTTGTTCATTTCAACTCCAAATCCAAAACAAAATACATATTACTCTTAGTTAGGTTAAGCTCTTGCTTTCCATATTTCCAAATATCCAAAAACTTCATTTTGGTGCCAAGACAAACCGCCATTAGAGGAGGAAAATAAGCTTGAGGAGACGGACTAGCTTCTCCATTCTCTTAAGGTAAGGAATATGCAAGAAAAATCATCTTTCCACCATTTTTCTCCATTACCGAAAATTACCACTCATGGGGCTTCATTTTATGCCTTGTTCTAGCTTTTTTTCTATTCTCCAAGGGCTAGAGGAGGTCCTTCTTGATTCATATCCAAGCCCACCTTAAGACTTCAAGGTAAAATATTTCTTTTAATACCTTAAAACACATTTTTAACTTAGGTTTGATTCCTTAGGGTTAGTGTATTGTTTAGCACTCATTAGAGTCATTGGATATTGATTAGAACATTGGCAAGGAGAATTTGGTTGGTGACCAAGATTGTTCAAGGAAAAGCCTAAGGAAGAAAGTTTGTGAAGCTTGTAAAGGAACAAGGTAAATGTCTTACCTTAAGGTGTTTTAATGCATTAAGGGATGAGATTTAGATATATGATAAGTTTAGCTTAGAGTTTACTTTAGAAAAGGGTTATAAACTTAGGAGGAAGAATATGATTATATTGAGAACTTGTGATTAAGGAGCAAATGAGAAAGGAGATAGTTAAACAATGTTAAGGTGAATTATAAGAACATTTATGTTGCAATGGGAGCCTTGTTGTGTGTATTTGCAGGTCAAAGGCTATATATATTGTGGAAATTCAGTGTTTAAGATTTATGCATTTAAGGGCCTAAGAGCCAAGTCATTTACGGGCCTAAGTGCCAAGCAATTTAAGTTTATGCACTATATTGTGATGTAGTGTAGTTTGGGTGTGATTTGTGTGCTAAGATTGTATATTAAGGATTTAAGTGCTTATAGTTGTTTAATGGTGAAAACCTAAGTGTTTGGATGTAGAAATATACTAGAAAAGCCATGTCAAAATTTGGTGAAGAAACATGATGTTTAAGATGTTCTAAGGAGATTTTATGACTAAGGAAGTGCTAGGGAATTTTAGAAGTTGTTTTAATGAAAAAGAGTGAGTTTAAGGTGTTCTTGTGAACTAGGATGACCTAGGTATGTCTAGGAGGAACTAGGGGTTACAATGGTGAATTTTAGGCACCAAGACCATGATAAAAGAAGTTAGGAAACTTGTGCAAGTTTGATGGAAATAAGGTGTAAAACTTTGAAATGACTTAGGTGAGAACTAGTGTGTATGACATGAGGAGGTTTTGGTAAATGGAATAAGGATGAAGAATGATGCTTACGATGTGGTCAAATTGTTAAGGAGGGAACACTTGGGCTAGTTGAAGTTCTAGGTAAACTACATGTTAGGAATGTATGGAATTATATGATAAGTGTTAGGAGTGTTATACCCAAAATTTTGACCCCTCTGGCTAGGGTCTACGAGGTTTTGGTGTTGTGAGGGGCATTTCAATCAAGTAATGAGAGGTCCTGGCTCGATCGGCGCATTCCAGGGCATAGGGAGCAGCTTCGTCATTATCAGGGGTGTTTTCATAATTGTTAAGGCTCCTGAGGCCTCCTATAAGCTTTCTCTCTCCTCCAAAGGATGCCCAAATCAGCTTGAAATGCTTTGATATTTTAACCCATGATAGAGGATGACATTTTAAGCATAATGGCGTTGGAATTTTGATTTTTCGAATTTCCAATAATTTTCTAGCAATTTTTGACTGAATCTGACAAGAAATTCAATTTAAAAATATTCCAACATTTAACAAATCTGATTCCACTTCAGAAAATTCATAATTTCCATCCTTGACATGTGGTTAAAATTTCACAGCAAAATTCCTTTGGGAAGTCATTTAAATAAAATATCAAAAAAATCTTACTTTTACTAGATTTTCTTTATCTTTAAGAAAGTCTATGTAAGGGGATAGGTTTTTTGATAAAATCAGAATCTCATATGCTCAAGAACCCTAGGAAGATAGAAAGCACAGCCTCCTCTCTCTCTCTCTCACGTTTTTCAACACCCGGCCACCCGAATCATACCGAAAATCCCCCGAAATCACCATCTAAACTTGTTTTCCAATCCCCAAAGCACCAATAATCATCAAAACCCCACAAAAACATCACCAAAACGTGAAGAACTGCAAGAACAACCAACAACCAGAAGCTTGGTTCGAAAACCCTTCGGGTCTACCATCAACGGAGCACTAGACGAATCCCAGTGTGAAGAATCATCGTGAACCCGAAGGTAAAACAGGTAGAAGTTCCACTTTCCTAACTCCCCACGATATTATCAGTCTTGCCTCAAAATTTGGGTTCAAACTAACTCTTTTTCGCTTCTGTATCACTAATTGTTTTAGCTACTGCCTGTTACTTGTTATCTAAGTTTCGTATTAATTTTGATTTCAAGTAGAGTTCTTTCAAATACTAACGTGTTCATAATCTTTCAGGCTACATACCCATAAAAGTTGAGCTCAAAACACCGTCGGGAGCTATCAAAAACCCACTGTCCGTGGGTTGTCCGTGACCTCGGACTCATTGTCTGGGACCACGGACTGGTTGTCCGTGACCACGGACACCCACTGACGGTGGCGGGATTTTACATTTTTCAATTTTTCAAATTTTAGGGTTTCTGTTAATACATGTCCGGGCCCACAGACACCCTGTCCGTGGCCCCAGACTTTTCAAGTTTGCGTTTTTATTTCAGTTCTGTTTTCGAAATCATTCAATTCAACCGGGGTCCGTGGTCTAGGACACTAGGTCCGTGGCTACGGACGTGATTAAGATTTGACCTAATTCTGCCTCCGGAACCCTAATTTAGGTAGCTTTTAATTTCACTTTAATTTTCTCAGAAAACGCTAAAAAATGAAAAAAAAACAGAAGCACGCACTTAGGTTAAAAACACGACTCGTAATAAGCCGTAATTCAACTAAGTAGAGGAAAAACGACTTCTAGGGGTAATGAAAGTAATTGAACCCTAAATAAGTCGAATACCAAGCCCTCGAACCCGAACTCTACCTTTCCTTATTTACTCTAGGTTAAAATTAGGTGGCGACTCATAATAGGTTCTGGTGAGCTAGCTTAGGCTTTAATAATTATTGTTATATGACATAGTTATTGATCTTGGGTTATAAGTGGACCTAAAACCCGACTAGATCCTAATCACTTTAATCCACATAGGATAAGGTTTAAAATCGAGGCTCACAGACTGGCGACTCTACTGGGGACAACTTCTTAATTTTAATCTGTTTAATTTTAGGAAAGAGGGCTTAACTCGAAATTGTTTATTTATGGCTTTATTACATTGTTTGTTTATTTTTGTGCGCAATTTAAATTTCTGTACCTTTGTATCATATGAGAGCGAGGGTCCATGTAAACCGATTTCACCCCGGGACCCGTTTGAGGGTCCCCTGTCAGGGACTCACACCTTTTAGGTGATGTGTATAAGTGAGGGAAAAGAGGAGGGTGTCGTCTAACCACACCCCCTTAATACCTGGGCTTTAGCCCCAAGCATTTTCCTGGCAGTATCCTTACCTAGCCGATTGTTTGGTCAGTCAAAGACCCGATCGTAGACGCACACCTTCAGGTGATGTGAAAAAAGTGGGGAAGCCCAAAGAGAATAGCGTGCAAGCCCTATTCCTTTGTGGTGACCTGGGCCCATGCCCCAAGCACCTCTCCGGATCGATCCATACCCGGTTTGATTTAAACGTCTATTGAGGGCATGTTGAACTTGTGTAGGCCTTGTTTGCTTGTATGATCGGCCCACTACCCAGCCTAGAGATTGATAGGAACTTCTCCTACATCAACCTAGCCCAACCCGAATTGGGAGCTCTATTTGTTTGTAGCCCAGAGGCCCTGTTTGGTTTAACATGTGAGTCATTCAGGCTTTGGCCCAAAAGCCTAGACTTAGGTGGTTTCTCTTCTGGCCCAACTTGAATTATCCAATTAGTTCTAGGCCCATAAAAAAGAAATCCACCTGAACTTGAAATAACTCACAAGTCCTGAAAATAAAATCTTTTTTTGGCTTAGCAACCATCTTCTCTGGCCCAAAGAAAGTTAGGCCCACTTGTGATTTAGGGACCATTCCAGCTCATGTGCTTTACTTCAGGCCCAAACACATTCCGGCCTAAGGGCTTATTCTAGTCTAGGTAGACTTCTTATCATGACCCTAACCCAAAACCCTAGATCTAGGTGTCATCTTTTAGGCCCAACCAAAATTACTCGGCCCAAATTCCAGTTCACATGTAGAGCAATCATTCTGGCCCAAGTACCACACTCATAACTCATTCCATTTGAGCCCATAGACCAATTCATAGTTCTGGCCATGAGCTTCATTCTTAATCCAGAATTTCAGTCCATAAAACATTTGAATCCAAGATAGTTTACATAACTCATTCATTCCAGTTTCCGGCTTCAAGGCCCAACAAGAGCATCAAACGAATCTAGACTTCAAGGCTTATCCCTCGGCCCAATGGCCCATTCACGGTCCATGTGATTTCTTTCAGCTTGTTTGCTCAATTTCTGGATTCAGGCCTACATGTCCGTTCTAGTCTAGGAATCACTCTAATCTATGCACTTCACTCTCAGTTTGGCGAA
Organism: Limonium bicolor; assembly: GCA_023374045.1. NCBI lineage: Eukaryota > Viridiplantae > Streptophyta > Magnoliopsida > Caryophyllales > Plumbaginaceae > Limonium > Limonium bicolor. The sequence goes on from CM041777.1 coordinate 345,929,646, forward strand.
GACTCAGGCCCAGTTACTTCCTACATAATCGATAGGCATTCCTAGTTTAGACATTTTATAGGGCCTACTTGAAGTTTGGAAGGAAGACAATCAAGGTCAACGGTGCCTCGACGGTCAACAGCTCGAGTCTTCAACACGTTGGCATCAGACTGTTCAACATCACTATTTCAAAAGTTTTCTCGATTTAGTAGTTTTCTTTTCTCAATCATTCTTCTAACTTTTATGGTAATTAGCTTCCTTTATCATTTTAGATTACAACTTTTGATGTTATCTTTCCATTCGTGAATTAGAGCATAGTTCTATTTTCATAATTTTTTGTGCATTTATTCAACAAAACAAAAACAAAAAAAATTGTTTTTAAGGGGTCACAGAGTAATCATTTCCCGACTATGGAATAGAACGACTTGTCTTTTGTTTCTAAAAGGGTGAACATGTCCGTCCTCCCACCATAGACTATCCCATAATATCCACAAAGCATTCCAAAATCCACATCTGTTTAAGTGTTGTCATAAACCCCAGGTCAATACTGGGGGCAATCTGAGTTCAGGATCGTCATCTTTAATCCTTCGTTTAAGCGTGTGAACTAGTCTCTAAGTGAAATTCACGAGAGGGTCTTGAGCGGAAAAACCATGAGTGAACGAGCGTGTCATTTTTACACGACTCTGGTGAGACCACATTCAAAGGTGAGGTAAACGGCATAACTCCGACCGAAGGAGATAATTTGTAAATTTACTCTTAGACCTGCGAAAAGTAACAAAGAACGGGTACACAACTATCAGGAATGACGAAGCACCTAGGTACAGCACCACATAGCCAAAAGCTTGTAAACCCTATCATTAAACCCTAGGCACCCCTGCTGAGCCTTTCATATATCCTTTTTCAATATTATGAACTCCACAAACAAGCCAGCCAATGATGAACAACCGACCCGGTGACCAAAGGAAGCAAGGAGCCCGACTTCCGAAAAGCAACTTCACAAACCCAAAGAAGCAAAACTGTTACCAACATGACGAAATGATCCATAAATGGCCCCAAAGTGGCACAGGATCCCAATGAGCTAACATCAAAAACAACTCTCAAAGTTCAAAACCGGGAAACACAAGAACCCCGAAGGAAAAGAGATTCAAGAAAGGCAAACCTGAAGAGCCCCGAAGAAATCTAAAATCGGGAAAAAAGGAGAAGGTGCAAGGAACAACTAAAAAATCCAGAGTTCCAAGCTCATAAACGAAGTCATCGCGAAGTAGCCAAACGACTTCAAGACAGAGAAGGCAAGTCTGGGAGAAGGCGCAAGTTGCAGCTTTGGTCACCCTTATAGCCCCACATATCCTAAACATTCCTCCATCATCCCTTTGTCTTTCATCACACCTCATTGCCACGTTATAAGCTTAAAAGACTTCCGACTTAGTAGTTGTGTATCCAATCACGTGAAAGTAACAGGTTGAACGCGTAAATCTAACAAATGTCAAATTCAATGGTTGAGATGTCTTGACCAAAAGGAGGGCACGAGTGCAAACATCAAACACTTTGAGTGTAGGGTAGAAGGCACCACATCAAAATAAACCCTGATCTTGTGAGGATGATGCTTGTTCTTGCGCAGTTAATCAAAGAAAATACTGGGGGCAATCGATCGTTCCGTCCGATTGCCATAAAGCCCTGAAAACTCAGATCGCCTCAAGGAAAAATACTGGGGGCAATTGTTGGTCCCAACAATTGCAACAACGACACCGATTGAGGCCCAAAAACCTGAAACCCAAAGGATCAAACCCTCCTCATATCACACAGGCCCGACCTAAGCCCTACCTCCACATCAAATTTCCACAGGCCCGTCCTAAGCCATGCCTCCACATCAAATTTCCTCAGGCCCGTCCTAAGCCCTACCTCCACATCAAATTTCCTCAGGCCCGTCCTAAGCCCTACCTCCATACCCAAACATCCACAGGCCCGTCTTGAGCCCTAATCCTCTTATGTTCATTTAGATCCATCATACACTTAACTCACCTTCATTTAGATCCTTCCTTTAGGCTCGTAATAAGACCTAGAACCATCCTTAGGCTCATCATAAGACCTAGATCCAACCTTTAGGCTCGTCATATGACCTAGAACCATCCTTAGGCTCGTCATAAGACCTAGAACCATCCTTAGGCTCGTCATAAGACCTAAAACCATCCTTAGGCTCTTCATAAGACCTAGTTGCATTCCTTAGGCTTGTCATAAGACCTAGAACCATCCTTAGGCTCGTCATAAGACCTAGATCCAACCTTTAGGCTCGTCATAAGACCTAGTTGCATTCCTTTAGGCTCGTAATAAGACCCTTTAGCTTACCCACTCTCATCAAACACATTGCATTCATCTCATTCATATAGGCTCGTCATAAGACCTAGTTGCATTATCCAGGCGCGTCACAAGACCTGGCGACAGAAAAGTTGGCGAGGTGATGGCAATAAATCCTCCTGTGTTATGTCAACTTACTTTGGGATCAACGAATGGTGGGCAAAGGCAATAAGTCCCCAGGTTTTTTACCAGGAGTTATCCCTGCACACCGGCTTGGGGGGCGATGGCAATAAGTCCACATTGGGTCCAGCCAGGAGCATTGGCACGGGTTTCGGTCCCTAGAAGCATCCGAGCATCATCAGCATCATCATCAGCATCATCAGCATCATCATCAGCATCAGCTTCATTAGCATCGTCATCAGCATCAGCATCATTAGCATCGTTAGCATTTTAGGATTCTTGCATTTGCATACCATCCAGTTTTCACATCCTAGGTAGTCAACACCTTAGAATCGCTTGACATTGCATCATTTCATTTATTATAGGTAGTCAACGTCTTAGAACCGCTTGACATTATTTCATTTTCGTCACCTAGGTAGTCAGCGCCTTAGAATAGCTTGACACATTTTCACCTATAGGTAGCCAGCGCCTTAGAATAGCTCGACATCGTTTTATTGCTTAGGTAGTCAGCGCCTCCGAATAGCTGGACATAGTCAACGCGGTTTCGCACAACATGGAGGATTCTGTGGAGTCCAAAATTTTGAGGCATCACTCAAGCATCAACCAGACTTTTCACATCCATTACAAAGTCTAGTTGACGCGGGGCAATCTGTTATACCCAAAATTTTGACTACCATGGCTAGGGTCTACGAGGTTTTGGTGTTGTGAGGGGCATTTCAATCAAGTAATGATAGATCCTGGATCGATCGGCGCATTTCAGGGCATGGGGAGCAGCTTTGTCATTATCAGGGGTGTTTTTGTAATTGTTAAGGCTCCTGAGGCCTCCTATAAGCTTTCTCTCTCCTCCAAAGGATGCCCAAATCAGCTTGAAATGCTTTGATATTTTAACCCACGATATAGGATGACATTTTAAGCATAATGGCGTTGGAATTTTGATTTTTCAAATTTCCAATAATTTTCTAGCAATTTGACTGAATCTGGCAGAAATTCAATTTAAAAATATTCCAACATTTAAAAATCCGATTCCACTTCAGAAAATTCATAATTTCCATCCTTGACATGTGGTTAAAATTTCACAGCAAAATTCTTTTGGGAAGTCATTTAATTAAAATATCAAAACAATCTTACTTTTACTAGATTTTCTTTATCTTTAAGAAAGTCTATATAAGGGGATAGGTTTTCTGATAAAATCAGAATCACATATGCTCAAGAACCCTAGGAAGACAGAAAGCACAGCCTCCTCTCTCTCTCCCTCTCTCATGTTTTTCAACACCCGGCCACCCGAATCATACCGAAAATCCCCTGAAATCACCATCTAAACTCGTTTTCCAATCCGCAAAGCACCAATAATCATCAAAACCCCACAAAACATCACCAAAACGTGAAGAAAAGCAAGAACAACCAACAACCAGATGCTTGGTTCGAAAACCCTTGGGTCTGCAATCAACGGAGCACTCGACGAATCCCGGTGTGAAGAATCATCGTGAACCCGAAGGTAAAACAGGTAGAAGTTCCACTTTCCTAACTCCCCACGATATTATCAGTCTTGCCTCAAAATTTGGGTTCAAACTAACTCTTTTTCGCTTCTGCATCACTAATTGTTTTAGCTACTGCCTTGTTACTTGTTTGCTAAGTTTCGTATTAATTTTGATTTCAAATTGAGTTCTTTCAAATACTAACGTGTTCATAATCTTTCAGGCTACATACCCATAAAATTTGAGCTCAAAACACCGTCGGGAGCTATCAAAAACCCACTGTCCGTGGGTTGTCCGTGACCTCGGACTCATTGTCCGGGACCACGGACGGGTTGTCCGTGACCACGGACACCCACGGACGGTGGCGGGATTTTACATTTTTCAATTTTTCAAATTTTAGGGTTTCTGTTAATACATGTCCGGGCCCACGGACACCCTGTCCGGGCCCCGGACTTTTCAAGTTTGCGTTTTTATTTCAGTTCTGTTTTCAAAATCATTCAATTCAATTGGGGTCTGTGGTCTCGGACACTAGGTCCGTGGCTACGGACGTCATTAAGATTTGACCTAATTCTGCCTCCGGAACCCTAGTTTAGGTAGCTTTTAATTTTACTTTAATTTTCTGTCAAAAAACGCTAAAAATGAAAAAAAAACAGAAGCGCGCACTTAGGTTAAAAACACGACTCGTAATAAGCCGTAATTAAACTAAGTAGAGGAAAAACGACTTCTAGGGGTAATAAAAGTAATTGAACCCTAAATAAGTCGAATACCAAGCCCCCGAACCCGAACTCTACCTTTCCTAATTTACTCTAGGTTAAAATTAGGTGGCGACTCATAATAGGTTCCGATGAGCTAGCTTAGGCTTTAATAATTATTGTTATATGACATAGTTATTGATCTTGGGTTATAAGTGGACCTAAAACCCGACTAGATCCTAATCACTTTAATCCACATAGGATAGGGTTTAAAATCGAGGCTCATAAGGAGTTTTTGTAAGAATTGAGTAAATGTTTAAGAAGATCTTTGGAGGTTGTTTTAATGAGTTTAGAGGATTTTTTTAAGGTGAGTTTAAGTGCCTAAATGATGTTGGAACACATTAGAACACTTGGGGTGAAATTTGGGGTGAATTTAACACTTAAAATTAAGTTTCTGGAGTCGACCTACCTTAGGATCGACCTTGGCAAGGTCGGTCAGGCTCAAAATACACACGCAGGAAACTCTCTGGAATGGACCGACCTTAGGACCGACCATGGACAAGGTCGATCGGGCTGAAAAACAATGAACAAAAATGTTTCTGGAATGGACCGACCTTGGGGACTGAACTTGCAAGGTCGGTCGGCCCATACATATAAAAAAAGAAAACTTTAAGGATGTTAAGTGGTATTAATGGTACACCATTAAGAGGGCAATGATGATTAGAAAGATAAAGACCTAAGGGAATAAGTTAAGTATAAACTTAATTGTTTAAGGTTAAGTTTGTAAGATTAAGTTGTAAAAACTTAAGAGGTGTTAGGTGGGGATCATTAAGGGTTAAGTAAGTTAAATAAGCTAAGTAATGTATAATTAATTAATAGTCTAAGTTAGATGAATATTTTAGGATTTGAAAGTTTGGAACCGGAAGAGAATAAGACAACCGGGACAACCGACGGTGAACGGTACAGTTTTCTTGTGACCTACTCGCTAACGAGGTGTCCCTCGGCTTGTGTGCTATCTGTTTATTTGCTATAACTAAGACAAGATAAAGCATGCAACCGGTTTTTATTGTTCTCGTTGTGTGTGTGTTATCTTTACACTAACCCACGAGACTTGAGATTAGCTACTAACTAAGCTTAGTACATATTGGATTGAGGTGAGGAATTATATTGTTTGACTGTTGGTTAATACCCGAGATGGTTTAACTAACATTTGTTTATAAGATTTTCACTAACTGGAACTTAAGGGGGGAGTGAGGAATCCGGGACTGACTCCGGTCATGCATGTTAAGGAAAGGGGGTCGGTATCTGAATCAGATCCAACTTCCGCTTAAGGACTTGTCTTCGGACTTGTCGCCTAGGGTCGAATGTCGGCTCAGCTACATTGGATTTCCAGTCCAAGGTATGAGGCATTAAGATGGTGCGGTAGGATCACTTAAATCCTAAATTTTAAGATAAGTTGTTTATTCAACCAATGGAGTTAATAGCTCATTGGCTAGGGTTGCTTTTGACCCGACCAAATTAACATTGAGATAAGATACAACCATTTCTATTTAAAGAACGGTTTGTATACTGAGATTAAGATAAGGATAAGACTGAGGTAAGTTAAGATGGACTAAGAATGAGTGGAATTGGAACTTGGGGAGTTCACTTATTAACTCACTTGTTAAGAGAACGCTTTAAGTCGTTCATTGTGTGTGAACTATGCTTGTTCATTTGTGGATTGTTGTTTTATTGCACTTCATATTATGATTGTGTATCTAATCAATCTCCATGCTATCGACAATTCGTCATCGTAGCCCCGTTAGCTTGGGGGCCATGATAGAATCGTACCAGCAATTTTGCTGACCCCCTTTGGGGGCTGTTTTTATTTTGCAGGTAAGCGTCCCATGAAGAGTCACCCTGAGAGTAGGGGCGGTTAGACTTAGGCTGGGTCTGTTTTTGAGCACGGGTTGCGCTTGTGCGCCCATCTGTTAATACTTAAACTAGTGAAGGTTTATGATGTTACTTGAGATACTAGAAACTCGGTTGGTGGGTGATTTGGTTGGTATGTATATTTCTTTGGATTAGCGTTGTAAATATTTTTAAGTTCGGTATATTCTGTTGTTCAGACTTGGCAAGGTCCTGGTGTTAGTTTATCCCGCTGCGACGTTTGTGATTAAGTTATTAAGTTTGCGATAACCACGATTGGCTTAGGACGGGGTGTTACAAGACACCCCGTAGTGCACCCGGTGTATTCATTTTGCTAACTTTATTTCCAGATTCGGGTCTGATATCAGGTCAATAACCATTATCAAATCGAGCATAAATCATGCCACGAAATGAACAAGATACTGGG
>CM041777.1:345937098-345960108 GCA_023374045.1 Limonium bicolor
TGCACTCTAAAAATCCTCATCAGGTCATTCAGGAATTCATGAGTTGGTCTTGTCTTGATCTTGATGCTCTTGAATTTTTGCTAGCACCACATTTACAATCGCAAGAACATAAGGCATTTCCTTGTTGCCCCCAATCGTCCCATAATTTCTTCATATGGTGAAGTTGCTTCAAATTAATTCTTTAGCCTGTTGGAGATGAGTTATTTCTTGCAGAACTATGTAAACCTCTGGGCCATTGGTAAACTCGAATTGTTTGTAAAGGTTGATCCCCATTCGATGTGCGGTCTCACAGTACTCGCTACTCTCAACAATGCGATTGTCTACATATTTGAGTATCCAACTCATTACGGTGTGGTTTCACCTTTCCCGCAATGGGTATCTCTCTAAAGCCAAATCAGGCTCTTCGATATTGTCCATTCACCATCCCGTACTTGTTCTTGGCCTTCAAGACTATTGTTACAGTCCTTTTCTATCAATTGAACCCTACATCTTTGAATTTTTGTCCCTAAATGTAGGATTGAAGATCTATGGTAAGGAAATAAAGAGATCGTGAAAATATTTCATGTTGATAGTTGAATTTTCTTGAAGAGTAGATTGGGCTTCTTCGTCGTCGTCTTCTTCTTGAAGTTTCCCTTCTTCAACTTCTATGTGAATTTTTCTCACATTCTAATTTGCCATTATTGCGGAAGAATACTAAACTCATTACAGTAGAGCTCTTATACCATGTGAGGAAAACAAGAGCTTAAGTAGACAGAGGAAGAAGAAGATAAACGATTCCATTGCTATCAAGAAGGATATGCGTTTTACAGATGAGTAGTATCGAGAGTATTAAATAGAGTGAAGAAGATGCATATCGGTATATGTCTAAGAGAGCTGTAGTATACATGTTTTTTATACCACTAAACAAATAACGGTAAATTAACACAAATATTTGCAACATATTCTAATACTCTATGAAATATAATACATGATACCATCCCAGGGATGTTTATACTTGTCACTAACTTTTCAGCAGTTACACGAGTATCCTTTAAGAAAGGGAAGAAAATACCACTATAGTTTTTTTATTTTCTACTTACCTTATTCACCCCCTCTCTAAGGTAAGTCTGTGATAGTTCTGCTAGTTGTCTTGGTGAACTTTATTGATCTTTCTTCATAATAATGAAAAAACCTTTCACGAGTTCTAGACTTTAGTTTTAACGTTGGAAAATTGAACTAGAAAGCAACTCAAATGACTACACACCGATCGTGGTTTTGAGTTCTTTAATAAAAACTTTCACAAGTTCTGTCTTGAACATAATGCACACCCATTCTTCAACAAGAAATTGTCAAACCAATGAAGTGGTTCAAATGAGAAATAGAACATCACAGGATATGATGCTTACCATGTTGAACTAAAATGGATTATCCCCTTTTCTCTGGGTAGAAGCCATCAACACTACCTGCTACATTCTTAACAGAGCACTGATAAGTAGTGAATTTATCTTTCTATGCTTATATGTCTATTACTTTGGGAGATGTTGTGTTAAGTTTCCCCGTTTAGTGCTTGATTATGTTAAATGTAAAGAATATCCCTTACACATGGTTTTATGCTAAAAGAGGTGAAAATACTCAAGGAAAAATCCATAGTGCGCTAACGATGTGCTCGGGTGCGTGGAAGAAGTCTTGGAGTGTGTGTTAAGAGGCTTAGGATCAAATCTGAACTAACCCTGAGAGTTACGTATTGATGTTTTCACACCTGGTCCGGGTCTATGTTTGGCCAAACAGAGCTGGAGCAATCTTGGGATGAAGCTACTGCCTATTTGGAGACGTGGTCTGGGAATGCGTCCACCCAAACAGGCCTGGACCAGTATCTGAAGAGAGCTATTGAGGAATTTATGTCCTGTTCCGTGAAGTGTACCACGATAGAGACCCAGACTCAAGATTTGAAGGCTATTACTAGTATTTACAAGTTAAGGTCCGAGAAAACACTAAGGACCTAGACCCGGACCACACTCTGAAGGAAAATGAGGATTAGACGTGTCATCTGGTCCACCGACTTAGAGAATAGAGAATCAGGATTAAAAGAAGAGAATGGAGAACAAACTATTACCTTAGAACACGAGACAGAGAGGCCTATTTCAGCATCCCTTTTAGCATTGGTTATTGTTAAGAACCGCTTTCATAGAGCCATGAAGGTCAATTGAGGCGGTTCTTAGTAACAACCGCCACGATAGACTAAAATTTTATTTTTTAAAATAAGATCACCTATTGTGGTGATTCTAATATCAACCGCTACGATAGACTAATAATTTGTTTTTTTAAAGAAATAGTTATGGCAAAGGTTATATAATAACCACTACGGTAGGCCTTTTCCCAGTTTTTTAGGTATTTTTCTCGATTTTTTAATTTTGGTCTATTACAGCGGCTACGAGTAACGACAGCCGCAATAGACTAATTTTTTTTACATACCTGATTTCCCTCCCCACCTCTCTCCATTCTCTTCCCTGGCAGTAATTTTCACAATTGTAGAAGAAGAAACTAGCTATACACGCCTTTCTTCAACCTCTTCGCTCAGGTAATTTCGCAACCCCTAACTAGTGAACATTCATGCTCTCTGTCTCTCTTTATTCTCTTTGTCTCTGCGAATAAGGAACATTCTTTTGTCATGGTAATTTTGTAACCCTAACTAGCGAATAAGGAACATGCTCCGCGTTTCCATTCTCTTCTTATGGTAATTTTGCTGGTGAACAAAGAACATGCTTTATGCCTTCATTCTCTTCTCATAGTAATGTTGCTAGTGAACAAGGAACATGCACTGCACCTTCTTCCACTCTTCTAACGCTAATTTCCAATCCTAACTAGCGAACAAGAAATATGCTCTATGCTTCCATTCTCTTCTCACGTTAATTTCGATGTTGAACAAGTAACATGTGCTTTGTGCTTCCAATATCTTCTCATGGTAATTTTTCTAGTGAACAACGAACATGCTCTACACCTTCTCCCATTCTCTTGCCAATGTAATTTTGTAACCCTAGCTGGCGAACAAGGAAAATGCTCTACGCCTCTATAATCTCTTCACTCACGATAATGTTGCAAGACGAACAAGGATCATTGTTCCGAGCCTCTATTCATTCTCATCTTGTGTTTGGGCCTTTTTGAGATGCATGGTGCTAGAACTACTGCATCTCGCTCCCGAGAATGAAGACAAGGCAGCTAATTTAAAAAAATACCTATGGCGGTGGTGTTAGCTAGGAACTGCCGCCATAGGTGTGTGTGTGTGTGTGTGTGTGTGTGTGTGTGTGTGTGTGTGTGTGTGTGTGTGTGTGTGTGTGTGTGTGGTGTGTGTGTGTGTGTGTGTGTGTGTGTTGTGTGTGTGTGTGTGGTGTGTGTGTGTGTGTGTTGTGTGTGTGTGTGTGTGTGTGTGTGTGTGTGTGTTGTGTGTGTGTGTTTGTGTGTGTTGGTGTGTGTGTGTGTTGTGTGTGTGTGTGTGTGTGTAAATACCCCGTAATTAAAAATAGTGATTAATTAGGCTAATAAGTATTTTAGAAGCTTATTTATGCCTAAATAAGTATTAGGGAACAAATCACGAAGAAAACGGATCCTTAAAACGGATTAAAAACACAAACGAACCTTAAAGCACATTTTTAGAGGAAACCGGGAAAACGCGACTTTAAGCGGGTCAAATAGACTCGTAATATTTGGTCAACCAAATAGTCATTTTTAAACATTAATGAAGGTCTAGAACCCATAAAATCAATTAAACGAGAAAATTCCGAAAAACGGGTCCCGGAAGTGAATAGTGCAAAAATTGGGAAGTTATGGGGTGTAAATGTAATAAAGCAAAAAAAGTTTGATCCTCCTTTGTAATATTGCAGCCAGTTCTTTAATTTGAAAAGGGGGGCACGTTTTGTTCCTTGTAGCCCACACTCCCCTCTTTTATTCCCTCCTAATGTGCTATGAGACAAACAAATAAAGTAACAAAAAAAGTAAAAAGCAAAACTCTCTCTCCTCCCTCACGGGCACTCTCACGTTTTTCCTCTCTGCTAGAGACTCTTCTTCCTCCTCTCTGCTACTATGGCGATTTGAGAAATCCCCTCACAGCAGCTCACTTCCTTCTCATCTTTGAAACCACAAATCACCTCCAAATGCTACAAAAAATATACCGTTGAATTCGTCTCACCTTGGAGATTGTTTTACATCTTTCAAAAATCAAAAACCTCCAACTTCATTTCCATGGGTGAAACCGTTTTTGGAGCCTAAGGAACACCATTTGAAGCTCCATCTTCTTCTTCTTGTTCTAAGGTAAGAAAAGGGACCAAGCTCTTCTTTTTCCATCTTTTCCCTTGTAAAATGAAAAACTCACGTGAACACCATTGTTCCCTCACTCAGCCGGTTTTGGTGTTCCATCTTGAGAGCTGAAGCATTGTCATTTTTCTATCCAAAACTCCATTAGAAGCTCAAGGTAAGACTTCCTAAGAGTTTTAAGTGGTTTCTCACAAGTTAGGGTTTAAAACCTACGTTAGTAATACTAGCTTTTTTGTGTGTGTGTGTGTGTGTGTGTGTGTGTGTGTGTGTGTGTATGCCTTGTTACGTGGTTGTAGCTTGGCTTAAATAAAATCAAGAAAACAAAGAAACAAGAACAAAGAAGGAAAGAGGAGCAAGAAAGGAGAAAGAGAGAAAAGAAAAAGAGGAATCAAGAACTCAAGGTAATGAAGTACCTCTGTACAGTTTTTAATGTTTGTGTATGTATAAGTGTGTTGCTTTAGCAATGGTTAAACTACTCTAACAGTAGGAAAGGAATGAGTATATTAATGTTAATTTCATTTTTAGCTTGAAGCTTTTGAAAACAAGTAAATAAAATGCTAAGTGTGAGTATTAAGTGGGCAGTAAGTATTAGAATTTTGTATGGGAATAATGTATATATTGAGCAAGTTGTAAACTGTGTTGAGTGAGCAAAATTATATGGTGAGAACACTTAGAAATGTAGGGAAACTCTGTCAGAATTTGGTTAGGAATTTAGGGACTTGAGTGCTTTTAGAAAGGAAATAACAGGGTGGTGTACAGAGAAGAAAAAAAAATGAGATTTTCACTTTGTTTTGTATTTAGGAGGAAGAGGTGTAGTTGAGTGGAACTGGGAATGGTGTAATGGGAAGTGTTTAACTAAGTTATGCTAGATTGAGAGTCATTTAGCTAGTGGGAAGGAGAAAGGAAAAATCTGTAGCATTAGTTAAAGAAGAAAAACTGTAACAGAGGAGGAAAAACTGATAGTGAGACATGTTAAGTAACAGATTTGTATAGAGATGTATTAGGTTAGTTTTAAGTGCTTAATTAGTGTCAAAACATGCTAGGATATATGTAGGAAGAGTGGGGAAGAAGTTGGTAGAAGTTTGGAGTTGAAACATAATAAAAAAACATACTTATTTTTCATTCCTGCAGCTGGTCCGGGCCTATAAACCGGTACGGAAACCCGGACCAGATAGAAAACACGGCAGATTGTAATACTAGTGGAGTGGTCCAGGTTTACAAACCAGGACACTAACCCGGACCACCCCAAATTCATACCTGAGAGATTTCCAAACTAATGGTCCGGGTTTGTAAACTAGGACCTAAACCCGGACCACACCTAAATCACACCAGAGACGGACCAGACATATTGGTCCGGGTTTGTGAACCCGGACACAAACCCGGACCACCCCATTTTCTTCATAGAATCCATTTTAAAGCTAATATAAGGTAGGATAATTAAGGGCAATGATAGTATAAGGTAGTTAAGACTTAATTAATGATGTTTAAAGGTCATTAAGAGTATAAACAAGTTTTGAAGGTAATGAAGAGTAAGTAAACCATGTGTAAGTGTAAGAATTGTAAAGACGTAGTAAGTATGAGTTAGGAAACGTAAGAGATAAACGAGTTAAGTTAATTATAGTTAAATTAATAACTCGATCGTATGTATGTCATAGGACTTGGATTGTGAACACCGAAGGAAAGTCGGTTACAAGTACAACGATGAACGGTATGAACTTCTCATGCCCTGTATGCTACCTTGGCTACTCTGATTTGTGTGTTTGTGTGCTAATTGATCACCTAAATAAGATGAACGCACGAATTGGAATTATTATGCTTACTTGTGATTATATGATATTGTTCCATGTTGAATATTATCTTAAACCCTAGTTCGTATAATTCATGAAATGTATGAATGATAATGAAGTGTGTGTATGCTTGATGTACTGTGTGGACCGAATGACATTGTGATGGACTTCTAACTAATTCCTAACAAGCTAACCAATCTAACATAATAAATTGGTAAATTGGAATGAGTAGAAGTCCGATATAGTTTCGGCCACGCGTGAGGAGGCGGAGACACAAGAGGTTGGATCCAAATTCTGGCTTTAATCTTTTCCACGGCCCAAACCCCTTAAATGGGTAGCATCCTGGATTAGTGAGCCACCTAAAGCCCGGTGGTGGGATGGTGTAGTCCCTGCCCGGAGGTCATACCGACTTAACATGAGTAAAAGTAAGTAAGTAAGAGTAAGCAAGTAAGTATGGAAAAGTAAGTAAGCATTGCATGAGCAAGATTGTGTAAGTATTATGTAATGAGTAAAAGAGTAATGAACATCCGATTAACCCGGATGTGTAATTGGCTAACCATTGAGGAGGTAAGTATTGTGTATGGTATTGATATGCTGTTTGGCTTGTGTCTGCCTTCGATTGTGTATTGTACTTGTATGAATGTATTGTTATATGTAGAGCATGTATGCATGTAAATAATGAACCGCATGTCTAGTCGACCAAAAATAGTCGGCGTACCCTAGTTAGCACGCGGTATATGCAAAGTTTATATGCAGGGTTTTATTGAGCCCCTTGGGGCACTGTTTTTAATATTTTTCAGGTGCTCGTGAAGGGTGAAGATGGTAATGAAATCAAGATGATTTCCTTTTATGTAATTAGTGGATTATGGAAGGTGTACCAAGTTGTACAAGGCTATAGGCCTTTTTGTTTAGCCGGTGTACCGTGGGGTACAACCTTTTGGATATTGTGAATTGGTATAGATGAGTAGGTTGTTGAAACTCATTATTTTTGGTAGACTGGAGAAAGGATGTAATTAACTATACTTTTAAATACTCGGTAATCACTATTGTAAGTATATGGTATTTGTAATGGTAAGTAATGTTAATAGTTTGGTATTCTTTAGACATCAGACTGTTACTGTAAGTAGTGTAAACCTTGCTAGCGTATGGGTGGTTAGCGGCGTTGTATCACCCGCCGTAGTAGTAGTATTTCCGCTGCGAGTAGTAAGAGGACGGACAATTAGACGGTAAGTAAGGGATTAACGGTAGGGGTGTTACAATGTGTGTGTGTGTGTGCGTGCGTGCTGCGTGCGTGCGTGCGTGCGTGCGTGGTGCGTGCGTGCGTGCGTGCGTGCGTGCGTGCGTGCGTGCGTGCGTGTGTGTGTGTGTGTGTGTGTGTGTGTGTGTGGTGTGTGTGTGTGTGTGTGTGTGTGTGTGTGTGCGCGTTGTGTGTGTGTGTGTGTGGTGTGTGTGTGTGTGTGTGTGTGTGTGTGTGTGTGTGTGTGTGTGTTTGTGGTGTTTGTGTGTGTGTGTGTGTGTGTGTGTGTGTGTGTTTGTGTGTGTGTGTGTGTGTGTTGTGTGTGTGTGTTTGTTTGTTTTTGTTTTTTTTTGTTTGTGTTTTTGTGTTTTGTGTTTTTTTTTTTTGTTTGTGTGTGTGGTGTGTTTTTGTTTTTTTGTTTTTTTGTTTTTTTTGTTTGTTTGTTTTTTTGTGTTTTTGTTTTTTTTTTTGTTTTTTTTTTTGTTTGTTTTTTTTTTTTTTTTTTTGTGTGTTTGTTTGTTTTTTTTGTGTTTTTTTTTGTTTGTTTTTTTTTGTGTTTTTTTTTTTTTTGTTTTTTTTTTTTTTTTTTGTGTGTGTGTGTTGTGCGTGTGTGTGTCCGAGATAACGTCTTAATATTATTTCGGTGGTCTTCATTTCGGTGCTTCTAGAACTACCGAAATAAGCTAGTTACAACCATTGTAATATGCCTTTTTGGTACTAGTGATTGGATTCGTCATCGGTTTCACTACAAACATTTGATGACGTTTTCTCTTTCTTCTATTGTTGTTGCTATTTCTGTCTTTTCTACATCTGACTAGAATGTTTGAATTCTAGTTTGCTATGGATCCTTAGTTTAAGAATTCAACTTTCTTTGTGACTTTGTCTTATTCAATATGGAGTGTAGTCCTTTTCTCTATTTCATTTATCATTCTCTTGTGATCTAATCAATTACTAGAGTTTACTAGTTTGTGTGCTTACAATTGAGAACTGTGGCATTCAGTAGACTACAGGATCAATTCCGATTAGTCTAGATATGGTAATTTTGTTAAATACAAACCGACTATCAAACTAAAGTAGTTCTTAATGTTGTTAGTAATTAGAAATTTCGTATTGAGCGTTAGGATTTAGTAATTGCTAATTAGAATCCACCGAGAGGAAGACTGGACATGGATTAATTCGATCTGGGGTTTCATTCTAGAATAGTACACCACACAAGAAGGAGAATTGGAGAACTAGAAGGAAGTAGTGAACCGGGATTCCTTCGTTTATGTGTAAAATTGATCGCCTTTTTACTGTTTTTACTTTTTCAAAATTAATTCCTTTAATTTTTCCTGTTATTTATTTCTTTAGTTAGCTAGCTAGTTAGTTAATTTTATAAAAACTAGGCTAGAAACTGTCTCTTTTGGTTCAATAACCTACGACAAACTCGAAACATGTTGCGTGTGACCGGTACACTGCCGATAGGTTTAAAACCGTACAAATTTTGGCGCCATTGTCAAGGAGGCAAGATTATTTAGATTGTTGTTATTTTTATTTTTTTCTTTTCTTTTATTTAATTTTATTTTTGTTTTCAGTATTTTTTTCTTTAATTTTGTTTTTCTGATTTGTTTATAATTTATTTCTAATTTTGTATCGTAAATTAGGTTTTAATTAATTTTAGATTCTTTTAAATTTTTAGTTGTTGTTTCTTTTACTAAAGCTTAATTGTATTTACTGTTATAATTATTTTATTATATTTCAAATATGTTTTCTTTTTGTATTGTTTTTCCTTTTATTACCTTTTATTTTCTTTATTTTTTGTATTTAATTTAATTTTTGTCTTTATTTCTGTTCATTTTTATTAGGTTATGTTTATAATTTAATTTTTGTTTTTATTTCAGTTCATTTTTATTAGCTTATGTTTTTTATTTTTATTTTTTATATTTTTGTTTGAACATTCATTTCTCTTTTTATTATTTCTAGATTTTTATTAATTCTTGATTTTATTTTAGTTTATTTATCATTATCTTTACTGTTTAGGAAAATGACACTATATGTTTGGCTAATTCAAGAAATACCTTGAAAAAATAAAAGTTATGAAGTGCCAATATATTCTCCCAAAACTCTTGTAATGCCACTATTCTCGTTGACCAGAATGAAAAAGACAAAAATACCCCTACTAGTGAACAACGTACTTTGAGAGTTCATAATATGCCACTAAGTGTTAAAAAATTCCAAAAACTTCACAAAACATTCAAAACACTATAAAAATATAGATAACTATATAGAATATAAAAAACATTCATAGTTTTTTTTTTTGGTAATTAGGCATATAGCCATTTCATTATAAAGACCTGGCGAACCAGGCGGATGGGTTGTGAACGGGCCTCATTAAAACCTTCCTAGACAAAACCCAGTGGGGAAAATTCTAGGAAGGAAAAAGAGTACCCACCACATCCTACTACAAGCCTAAAAACTAACTAATCGAAATAACTGGAAACAACAACTAGAACAAACGCCTAGCACAGAAGCAAAAAAATGAAAAATACCTAAACATACACTTTCTATGACATCCAAAATTATTTTCGACTACAAGTAATCCTTAAGTGATGAAATTCCTAAGAATGTGTTACATGTCCGAGGGAAATCCTTCCACCATACTTTCGTCCATCTCAATATCCCAAGCTTAATGTGAACTATTGTGCGCTCCACATCACATGTTTCCCCACGAAAAATCACACTATTTCGGTGTAACCAAATGTAGTACACCCCATAGCAGAATGTTGACTTCCACACTCTCTTTGCTTTACTTGATAATGGAACTGTGAACCAATCAGCGCAGATATCACCTACCGACTCTTTGAAATTAAATGTCTCATTCCACCACGTTAAAATAAGCTTCCATATCTGTGCTATCTTCGTACAATGAAACAACACATGTTCCACGCATTCCATGACTCTATTACACCACGGGCACATACTCTGACCAAGTGGGACAATGTTCCTCTCGAAAAGGATTTCTCTGGTCAATAGCTTCCTCAAGAGAGAAAACTATAATGTCACAACCACCCTAGGCTCACATAGTCCCTTTCTAATGGCTTTCAAATCCATTATACTTGGATCATTTGGCGCGTCATTATTCCTAGAAATCAAAGAGGTATAAATATCCTTAACAATTGAAGTTTTTTTTACCTCCGGAAGCCCACGTGCACTCATCCATATGACGGGGCGCGCTGGGGAAAGGACAACATTGCATGTAACTCTACAGACAACTCTTTTTCGTACGCAAATAAGGATCGTTGCCACCGCAAGTCCCATTTCTAGTTTTCATTTTCCTAACTACCCATCTATGCTACCACATAATCTTTTTGCAGGATGAGGTGGAAGAGCCATGGGAATTTCAATCTCAAGCAACCTGTGTGGGTCCAGTTATCATGCTAAAACAAAGCAGCTTGCCTATTTCCGATCGTGATTTTCAGCTTTTCATCGAGGAGGTTCTCGAGAGTGGTATTGGCCAACGTGGCTTTAACGATTGAAGGCCATAAACCCCGAGCCTTTATCCGTCTTTCATCTAGCTCTCCTGAATGAAGCCCACGACGCATGTGGTAGATGGAAACCACCACTCATTTCCACAGGGGGCTCTTATTTGTCGCGAAGCTGCATATCCATTTGGCAAGAAATGCCAAATTTTGAATTTGCAGTTAGGTGAAACTGAGCCCACAATCCTCCTTTGGCTTAGCCATCTTCTTCCATGAGACCGTGGTCAATAATCTCTTGTTATTTTTGCCCCAAAAGAATTACCGTTGAAGTGATGCTAGTGGTTTACGTACCTTGACCGGGATCACAAATAGACTAGCATAATAGAAAGGGATAGCATCAAGAACTGACCGGATTTGAACAGCACGCCCAGCTTTAGAAAGGCTAGTGGGCTTCCATGTTACGAGCTTGGCTCTAAGATTTTGGACAACCGGTTCCCATGTGGCTGACTTTCTCATGTTGGCTCCCAAGGGACATCCCAAGTAAGTAGCCGATAGGATACCCACTTGACAATTGAAGATATCTCCTACCCTCTGCACTTCATTTGCATTCGCATTGATACAATATGCCTTGGACTTTTTCATATTTAATCTTAGTTCACTCATCTCCGTGAACCGCATGATAATTCTATGTAGATGCACTAGTTCCTCCTGTTCACTTCACAAAAGAGCATAATATCATCTACGAACTAAAGATATGTTACTCTCACTATACTAGCTCCAAATTTCAATCCCGAGATTTTGTGTTGGTCCACCGACGCTTGAATTAACCAATTCAAGGCTTCAACTGAGAGAACAAACAACGAGGGTGATAACGGGTCTCTTTCCCTTAGACCACGACTAGGAGAGAACGGTCTAGGAGGAGAACCGTTTACTAACATTGAAATCCTTGAGGTTGTGATACACTCATGTATCCA
Source organism: Limonium bicolor (assembly GCA_023374045.1). Lineage (NCBI taxonomy): Eukaryota > Viridiplantae > Streptophyta > Magnoliopsida > Caryophyllales > Plumbaginaceae > Limonium > Limonium bicolor. The sequence continues at coordinate 345,948,842 of CM041777.1, forward strand.
CTTCCTCCAAGTTATACCAAAGCCCATTCACTCCATCATTTTATCCATGAAATCCCAAGATAAGAAAATTATAGGCTTTCTTTAAGTCAATCTTAAGCAAGATTCCTTTTTTTCTTTCCTTCTTCAACCATGCTATTACCTCATTTGCAGTGAGGGCCTTCAAGAATATTCCTTCCCTTAACAAACCCCGATTGGGTCTTCCCACCATATTTATTGGCCTAAAATCCTCCAGCTTCAAAGCTTCAGGTTTCTTTGGAATTAGAATTATCCAAGTGATGTTTAACCCTTTCTCCAACCTTGAGTGAGTAAAAAAGTGCCTCACATCATTACTGAATTCAGCTCCTATAACATGCCACATCTTCTTGATGAATTTTAAGTTATACCCATCAAATCCCGGAGCCTTGGAGCTATCATATTGTAGGATTGTTTGCCTGATTTCCGCTAGTGAAGGAATAGCTTCAAATGATGTGGCTTGCTCTACCAACAGTGTGGGTTATGAGGTGTATGAGTGAAATCGTATATCAACAAGTGTACCGGTCTATCATAGCAAGTTTTCCTAGGTTATCAAACCAAAGGAGGTCGTGTCTGTCTAGTTTAAATCTTTAATCTACTAACTAATAAACTGAAGGAAAAATAAAATTGGGAGTTTAAATGCAGAAAAATAAATAAACTAAAAACGATTAAAAAGATGATCTTCTAAACAATTCTAAAAGGATGAATCCTGGTTTACTATTTCTTCCTAGTTTATTAATTCCCTTCTTGAGTGTTTTCTAAATTCTAAATTGTAACCTCAGATCTAAATTAATCTAAAACCGGTCCCTCACAAGATAGATCCTTACTAGTAATTTCCAAATCCTAACTCTCGATACGAATTTACAGATAAACTAGTAGCATTAACTATTCATCTGATTTCTAGTCAGCTAATCCCCAAGAATTGTCATCTGTAGTTTTATTGGTAATATTCCTATGGTCTAATGAACGCCGCATTTCTCACTTGTAAGTAATTCATACCAAATAGACTCAAGCAATAATTAATCATAAGAGAATTTAATAAATAACTAGGAACAAAACTACAATATGTACAAAATTAGTATTTAACAACTCAGGAAGAAAAATAATAATCTAGTTGTCCGTATCAAACCAAAATTCTAACGACTACTCAGACATCGGAGACAAAGGAATAATAACAATAATAAAGATATTAGGAAACATTATCTAATTGTGGAATGATGACGAATCCGGTCTCTTTCTACTCCGGTATATCAAAATTGACTATTGTCTCTTCCTCTCTCTGTCTGACCTGTGCGGCTGCTTGGTTGTCGAATTTCTATGTTGTATATGTTGCGATTATATATGCTCGGGTCGTCCAGATTTTCTTTCCCAAAAGATATACTCCCTCCGTCCTGAATTGACCGTCCTGTTTACTATTTGGACATGTTGTTTGACTTCAATTTTTAACATATAAAATAAATTAATTTTGAAAATTTAAGTTTTTGTATATGATCCCTTACATGATAAACTATATAATACAAAATTTAGATTTATAAAATTATTTTATCTTATATGGTTAATATTAAAGTAGAAAAACGTGCCATAAAGCAAACAGGACGGTCAATTCAGGACGGAGGGAGTATATATATATATATATCTTCTTAACGTGCAGCACATTCTCATGAATTAATATGGTATGAGTCATGATTATTGTGTCAGCCCATTTACGTGCATGTGTGCACTGCCTCTCTCTTATGCGCAGCCATTCTCCTCTGCGTGCTTGTGCATACATGAAGCCCACATCCAAGTTGCAGCCTACGTTCAATGTCTGACCGGAACATTCGCGAGCCCACTCCCATGCAAGCAGCTGCGCCTCTCATCATTTATCTTGTCGGCCCTGTACATGTCTGCGCCTTCAACATTTTTTGCGCCTTTGAAGACGTCCTCCTTAAGATTTCTATAAAGGCCTGATAAAAGCCTTTACATAAAGGCTGAATTTTAATTGGGTAATACAGGAACAGTACATGAGTCCAGCGCGGGAGTTTGGTTACGATTTTTTTTCATTTTCTTTGTTTATCATAAAAATTTTAAATTATTATAACTTTTAATATATAAGTTCAAATTGAAAAAAAATTATATCATTGTTCACCTAAATTTAAGCTCTTCAAAATAAGACCAGACACGGATATGTTTTGACAACTTTTTTTTTAAAAAATATTTTTACTTATATACGATGATACACTAAATTGATAATATGATTCATTAATTTTGTATTATGAATCATTAAAATGGATATTATGATTCATTAAGTAATAACTGGTGAATTCAACATTGTTAACTTTCCTATGGTGGGTTTTGTGTAGGGTAATCTATTTAAAATTTGTTCTGTATTTTATATTGTAGCAACTAACTCGACAGGCTCCTTAAACCCGCCACTACAAACCCTAAAAATGTCTTCGACATTTTTAGTTTTCCTAGGGTGGGTTTTGGGGCGTTTTGGGGGTAGGGTAATCTATTTGGAATTTGTTCTGTACTTTATATTGTAGCAACTAACTCGACAGGTTTTTAGGGTTTGTGGTAGCGTGTTTAGTGTCGTTAGACCCTAAACCCGCCACTACAAACCCTAAAAATGCCTTCGACGTTTTTATCTTTCCTAGAGTGGGTTTTGGGGTGTTTTGGAGGGTAGGGTAATCTATTTGGATTTTGCTTTGTACTTTATATTGTAGCAACTAGCTCGACAGGTTTTTAGGGTTTGTGGTAGCGGGTTTAGGGTCGTTAGACCCTAAATCCGCCACTACAAACCCTAAAAATGTCTTCGACGTTTTTAGCTTTCCTAGGGTGGTTTTGGGGTGTTTTGGGGGTAGGGTAATCTATTTGGACTTTGTTCTGTACTTTATATTGTAGCAACTAACTCGACAGGTTTTTAGGGTTTGTAAGCTAAACGTAAGGACAATGAAATAATGTATTAACGATGTACACTTGTGGCAAATATTTCACACGTGTATGGATCATATATTAGTATATACATGACATATATATTTTTGAAGCAATGGCTAACATTAATCTGTATCTAAATCTTAAGCTAATAAGGGATTATTAGCCGTATATATACATTATAATCTATAAAATTTTAGCCAACCCAATATATACTTAGCTTCATTAAAGGCAATTGATTTGTTGAAGTAAGCGATGAATATTGAGTATTTTGGTATATTAACGATTTACATTCGTGGCAAATATTACATACACACATGGCATATATTGTTTTATGCCTATGGTTAATATTTGTTTGTATCTAAAACTATAGCCAATAGCCGTAGATGTACAGTATACGTTGATAACTTTTATTCAATATACACATAGCGTCATTAAATACAATTGATCTGTTGAATTAAGCAATGAATATTGAGTAATTTTGGTATATTAACGATATAAACTCATGGCAAATATTTCATGTGTATGACACATATATTTGTGAAAACATGGCATATATTGTTTGAAGCAATGGCTAACATTAATCTGTATCTAAAACTTAAGCTAGTAAGGGATTATTAGCCGTACATGTACATATTTTTAATTAGCATTTTAATTAGTATTTTCGGTTGTCCCTGTACATATTAGAAGTGGACATGCAAAATTAATTACATGAATAAAACATTCTAATATAAACCATTCATCATAATATGTTAGATCCAAGGGCTAATATAAAAGGGCAACTATTTTGCCTTTATGCAATCCACGCCCAGATGTCCTTGTCGGCCCAGCTCCAGGAATGTGAGCGTCAAAGTCTGCAACAAAGAAAGGCGGCCTTTCTTTTATTTTGTCCGTTAATGTACTGCTCAGCCCAGTGTCGTGTGTGGCTGCGTATATCTCTAAATTATCGGCCCATGCACTCATGCCCATGAATTCATTCACGTGGACAAGGTCAATGATGGACCCAACAGAATATTGTAGTTGCAGTCATGTGATCGAAACCGCAGCCCATGACAATTTATCATGCGAGAAAGAATTTGGTCCGGTATGTTACACAATAAAACCCGGACCATGCATTAAACATGTTCGTAGGTTCCGCTCTTTTGTGGATTCTACTCCTGTTGGTCCCAGTTTGATGTTAAGTTTGTGACATTTGTTTATAGACCTTTTCTTCAGCGTTTTTAACCTATTTTAGCATAAACCATAAGCGAGGAATAATCTAAATATTTAACACAATTAAGCATATAAGTAAGAAATTTATCATATAAATCATTAAAATATTAATCACATTAAACATAGAAACATAGATAAATTCCACAATTTCTTATGAGGAAAGTGGAGGTACACTACCTGCTAAAGGCATCGTATGATATAATCTTTTGTAATAGTCAACAATGTGCACTTTAATCTCCGATGGGCTATCAATGACTCCACTTTCAGTAATCAGACATGTGATGAGCTTCTTCCGGTAGTATATGGTGGCTCTTCTATGAAAGTACCTTGTGTCGTTATCCTCCTCTCTTATCCACTTATCTCTTGACAATTGCCTCCAATGTATTTCCTTATATTTTTCAGCCTCATCTAACCTTCTCATGGATTTCATTCTTTCAAGCTCAGTATGTTGTGAATTATCCCTTCTTCTCTTCTTTTCTTCTATCTTTCTTAGATCATCTTTGAGGTTGATGATCTTCTGGTTCATTTCTCCTAAGACCTCTTTATTCCACTTCCTTAGTGATCTTTATTCACACTTTTTCAACTTGGTATACAACTTCTTCTCCTTCAAAATAACCTTCAGATGCTCCTCATGCTCCTCAGCACTCTTGGAATACACCAAGATATCATCAATGAACATGACCACAAAAGAATCTAGAAAGGGCTCGAAGACTCTCTTCATCATATCCATTAAGAACGAAGGGGCATTGGTCAAACCAAAAGGCATGACCAAGAACTCTTAGTGCCCATAACGGGTCTTGAAGGCGGATTTAGGCACATCCTTGGCCTTAATCCTCAGCTGATGGTTCCTAGAACGTAGGTTAATCTTTGAAAACATAGTCACTCCTGCTAGTTGGTCGAAGAGATCATCAATGCGGGGAAGAGGATACCTATTCTTAATGGTAACCTTATTAAATTCCCTATAATCAATACATACTCTGAAAGTGCCATCTTTTTCTTCACAAATAGAATAGTTGCTCCCCAAGGAGACACACTAGGGCGTATTAAGCCTTTATCAAGAAGATCCTGATTTTAATTTATGTTTTGGTTGTCCATTTGTGTTGCGTGGCATGATTTTGCATTCGATTTATGTCTGTTTTTGAATGGTTAAACTCCCAAGGGTTCTAATTTGCATTTCTATGGAGTTTTGATGAATTTGGCATGGATTTTGATGTGTTATGCGCCTTTGTTGCATTCTGGAATAGGACATTTTTGCGAGGTCCGGAAGTGTTGTCTGGCGCGCCTCTAATTTTGATGTTTTAAAAGTTTCCGGACATGTATGCCTGGACAGCATGCGAGGATGTTTTTTGATTTCTACTCTTGGCATGTGTCCAAACTTGTAAGCTCGGACACTTGTTCGAACTTCTTCAAATTGTTGTTTCAACATGTGTCCAGACGTGTTGATGTTTTCAGTTTGCATTGTGTCCGGACATGCAAGGTCAGACGCATTTCGGACATACCTTCTATTTTGCCTATTTTGCTCGTTTGAGCTCTATTTTGACTTTTGTTTGTGGGGTTTCGTTCCACTAAGTGTGAATAAGAGATTTATACTTGTGTTATGCTTGTTTAAGCACGTTTGATATGTTATTTTGGCTAAACGATTTGGGACCTAGTTACTCTGCTTCTAAGCCTTGGATAGTCGGGTCGAGCTGTCCCGTAGCATGCTGCGCAGGAATTCTTTCAGTCTAAGTTCCTTAGGGTACCCTTTAGGATGTGTAGTGACCGACGGGTCTGTTAGCTGTCTCAACGGCTTCTGTTGTGGGATCTTCGGATCCATAGGACATTGTATGAGTCCTTCTGATGTGTTAGCGGGTTTCTAGTGTCCCACCTTATGATTCTGTTTCCGCTTCCGCAAGTCCGACTAATGTTTTGACATGGCATTCTGTTCAGCTTTGGAATTTTGCTCTACTTTTGATTTGTGTATTTCGAAGTGACTTATGTTACCCTCTGATTTGTGCATTTCTGACTTCTATTTTGAGTGGGCTCCTTTAAGGAAGTCTTCTACTTACTAGGCTGTTAAGCTCACCCCTTTATCGCTTATGCAGATTGAGCATGAAATACCTTAAACCTAGATATGGTGTTTAGATGATAAACTAAGATATAAGAAGGCTAAATAATGCCTTAGAAACATTAGGAAACAATTTAAACCGAAGAAAACAAAAGGAAACACCATAATAGCAATTTAAGCAAAAACATGCTCTAAGCTTGGAGTAACTTGGGTTAGCACCCAAATATCATTCTTAGACCTTAGTAAAATCCTAATGGTCATGTTATATCAATTACCAAAGAAAACCAAGCTCAAAAACAAGTTAAAACACAAATTGTGCTTTAAGGACTCTTAAAGCACATTTTTGAAAAATTGTCTTAGAAAGGGGTTTTATGTGGCTAAATTCCCATGATTACTCCTTAATCAACTTGTGTACTACTTAGTATCACATTAGGAAGTCTAAATCAATGGGAAATAAAAAATTTCACAAATATGTGCACTAATTTGTGAATAGTAACCAAATAGTGCCTAGTTTAGTCTTTAGTCAACTAAGTTTAATTAAATGGTCAAACAAGACCATGACTAGCCTTAATTAATAAGGGGGCCGGTTTTCTAAGGGGGCTGAGTCACCACATGAGTAAGCTAGTTTGTAAAATAAGAGGGAAAACTAGTTAAAGTACTATTTGCTTTTTGAGAAACAAATATCTCTTTATACTTACCTCTCTCCTCCTTTCTTCATTTCTTCTTCTTCCCACCGATTTCATCTTCTTCCTCTCTTCTTCTTTCACGTAAGAACAGCCCCCATACTAGCTTGATCTTGTCTTGCCCATATCTTGCTCATTTTAGCTCCAAAATAAAAACCAAGCACATAGTTCTCTTAGTTAGCTCAAGCTCTTTCTTTCTATCCTATCAAATATCCAAGAACTTCATTTTGGTGCCAAGGAAAACCACCATTAGAGGAGGAAAAATAAGCTTGAGGAGTCCATTAGCTTCTCCATTCTCTTAAGGTAAGGAATATGCAAGAAAAATCATCTTTCCACTACTTTTCTCCATTACCGAAAATTACCACTCATGGGGCTTCATTTGTATGCCTTGTTCTAGCTTTTTTTATATTCTCCAAGGGCTAGAGGAGGTCCTTCTTGATTTATATCCAAGCCTACTTTAAGACCCTAAGGTAAAATATTCATTTTAATACCTTAAAACACATTTTTAACCTAGGTTTGATTCCTTAAGGTTAGTGTGTGATTAGCACTCATTGGAGTCATTGAATATTGATTAGAACATTGGCAAGGGAGGTTTGAGAGGTGACCGAAAATCTAAAAGGGAAACCTAAGGAGAAAAGTTTATGGAGCTTGTAAAAGAACAAGGTAAATGTCTTACCTTAAGGTGTTTTATTGTCTAAGGGAATGGGATTTAGATATATGATAAGCTTAGCTTAGAGTTCACATTAGGAAAGGGCTATAAAACCTAGGAGAAACAATGATTATACTTGAGAACTTGTGATTAAAGAGCAAATGGGAAGCGAGATCGTTAGACATTTAAAAGGTGAATTACAAGAGCATTTATATTTCAATGGGAGCCTTATTGTGTGTATTTGCAGGTCAAAGGCTTATATATATGGAAATTCAGTGGTTAAGCTTTATGTCATTTAAGGGCCTAAGTGCCAAGCAATTTAAATTATGCATTATATTGTGATGTAGTGTAGTTTGGGTGTATATTGTGTGCTAAGATGGTGTAATGAGGATTTGAGTGTTCATAGTTGTTTAATGGTGGAAACCTAAGTGTTTGGGTGTAACAATATGCTAGGGAAACCATGTCAAAATTTGGTGAAGAAGCTTGGTATTTAAGATGTTCTAGGGAGATTTTATGACTAAAGAAGTGCTAGGAAACTTTAGGAGTTGGTTTGGTGAAAAAGAGTGAGTTTAAGGTGTCCTTGTGAGTTAGAATGACTTAGGTATGTCTAGGAGGAACTAGAGGTTACAATGGTGAACTTTAGGCACCAAGACCATGATAAAAGAAGTTAGGAAACTTGTGCAAAGTTTGATGGAAATGAGGTGTAAAACCTTGAAACGACTTAGGTGAGAACTAGGGTGTATGACTTGAGGAAGTCTTGGTAAATGCAATGAGGAAGAAAAATGATGCTTATGGAGTGGTTAAATTGTTAAGGAGGGAACACTTGGGTTAGTTGAAGTTCTAGGTAATTTACATGTTGTAAATGTAAGGAATTAAATGTTAAGTGTCAGGAGTTTTGTAAGGACTGAGTAAATGGTTAAGAGAATCTTTGGTGGGTGAATTAATGAGTTTAGAGGAATGTTTTAAGGTGAGTTTAAGTGCCTAAATGGTATTAGGACATATGGGGGAACTTGTGGAAAAGTTTGGGAACAATTAGACAATTTTTGGGAAGTTTCTGCACTGGACCAACCCAGAGGACCGACCCTGTCTGGGTCGGTCGGACCTTGTTAACCCAGCGGAAATGTTTCTGGAATCGACCGACCCAGGGGGGTTGGGTCGGTCAGTGGGTCGGTCGGGCAAAATTTAATGAATAAAAGTTTCTGGAATGGACCGACCCAGAGGGTCTTGGGTCGGTCGGGCTGGCCTTGGGTCGGTCGGGTGAGTTTTAGAAGACGGAAAAGTTACTGGAATGGACCGACCCAGGGGTTGGGTCAGTCGGTGGGTCGGTCGACCCTTAAGACTTAAAAAAAACTCTAAGAGTGTTAAGTGGTATTATTGGTACCCCACTAAGAGGGCAATGATGATGAGGAATATAAAGACATAAGGGATTAAGTTAAGTATAAACTTAAATGTTTAAGGTTAAGTTTGTAAGATTAAGTTGTAAAACTCAAGGGGTGTTAGGTGGGGATCATTGAGGGTTAAGCAAGTTAAATAAGTTAAATAATGTGTAAATAATTAATAATTTAAGTTGGATGAATATTTTAGGATTTGAAAGTTTGGAACCGGACGAGAATTAAACAACCGGGACAACCGACGGTGAACGGTACAGTTTTCTTGTGACCTGCTTGCTAACGAGGTGTCCCTTCGGCTTGTGTGCTATCTGTTTAATTGCTATAACTAAAACAAGATAAAACATGCAACCAGTTTTTATTGTTCTCGTTGTGTGTGTGTTTGCTTTACACTAACCCACGAGACTTGAGATTAGCTACTAACTAAGCTTAGTACCTATTGAATTGAGGAGAGGAACTATATTTTGGTAACTGTTGGTTAATACCCGTTAAGGTTTAACTAACACATGATTTGTAAGATTTTCACTAACTGGAACTTGAGAGGAGTGAGGAATCCGGGACTGACTCCGGTCATGCATGTTAAGGGAAAAGGGGGTCGGTATCTGAATCAGATCCGACTTCCGCTTAAGGACTTGTCTTCGGACTTGTTGCCTAGGGTCGAATGTCAGCTCAGCTACATTGCGTTTCCAGTCCAAAGTAGGAGGCATTAAGATGGTGCGTTAGGATCACCTAAATCCTAAATTTTAAGATAAGTTGTTTATTAAACCAATGGAGTTGATAGCTCATGGGCTAAGGTTGCTTTTGACCCGACAAAAATAAACATTGAGATAAGATACAACCATTTCTATTTAAAGAATGGTTTGTATACTGTGGTTAAGATAAGGATAAGACTGAGGTAAGTTAAGATGAACCGAGGATAAGTGGAATTGGAACTTGAGGAGTTTACTGACTAACTCACTTGTTGAGAGAACGCTTTAAGTCGTTTATTGTTTGTGAACTATGCTTGTTCATTCGTGGATTGTTGTTTTATTGCACTTCATATTATGATTGTGTATCTAATCAATCTCCATGCTGTCGACAATTAGTCGTCGTAGCCCCGTTAGCTTGGGGGCCATGAGAGAATCGTACCAGCAACTTTGCTGACCCCCCTTTGGGGGCTGTTTTTATTTTGCAGGTAAGCGTCCCATGAAGAGTCACCCTGAGAGTAGGGGCGGTTAGACTTAGGCTGGGTTTATTTTTGAGCACGGGTTGCGCTTGTGCGCCCGTCTGTTAATATTTATCTGGTGAAGAATTATGTGGTTTTGAGAAACTTATAAACTCGGTTGGTATGTATATTTTTGGATTAGTGGTTGTAAATGGTTAAGGCTCGGTATTTTCTGTTGTTCAGACCGTGACAAGGTCCTGGTGTTAGTTTTATTCCGCTACGATTGATAAGTGTCCAAATGAGCATGATTTATAGGTGTATTTCATATATAATATTAGCACTTTTCTTGCTCATTTCTCCACTTCGGTTAGTTTTCCTCTAGTTTATGTTTATTGTTTATCTCACAAATTATTGGTTTAACATGAGGAAAACCAAGCCGGGAGTAAAGTAGACGAGGAGACGAACGCATAGACGCAAACGGCTTAGAAAATGGAGTCCAAACGAAGAATCTAGAGCCGGTCGAAGTTTGAAGGAAAATAGGTCACGGTCAAGGGTTGCAACCGCCTATAGACAGGCGGACACCAGGGCGGTCAAGGCATGAGGCAACCGCCTATTTTCAGGCGGACTCCAGGCGGACACACACCTAGCCAACCGCCCAAATAGAGGCGGACTCCAGGCGGACGGCAGGCGGACGGCAGACGGTCACCAGGCGGACGTGAAGGCGGAGGACATAAGGGAACCGCCTAGTTTCAGGCGGTTGTAGAGCGGACATGTATGGAACCGCCCAAACAGAGGCGGACTCCAGGCGGACGGCAGGCGGACTCCAGGCGGACGACAGACGGTCACCAGGCGGACGTGAAGGCGGAGGACATAAGGGAACCGCCTAGTTTCAGCGGTTGTAGAGGCGGACATGTATGGAACCGCCCAAACAGAGGCGGTTGCTTAGGCGGTCGTGACTAAAATCAGTCACGAAACAGTTTTCTTCTTTCGCTCGTCGACTTCGCCCGTCGACCTGTCTGCAACTTATCCATCTACTCTTCACGTTCTGTCCCCGAGCAATCAATGAGCAAATCTTCCACCGCCTCAATCAAATCCTCACGCGTCTGTTATCTTCTTTGCTGCCTCTTCCTTTCTCTATATAAACCCACGAGCCTTCTGCTCAAAATGGATCCACCACCCATACAATCCATCGACCACCCATCATCGCTCCACTTCACCA
>CM041777.1:345960608-346000060 GCA_023374045.1 Limonium bicolor
ATCAAATTAACATTTTATTAGATATAATAATCATTTCCAACAAATAAATTCTAATGATGTGAGAAATACTAGTTCCATTTGATAATCCTAGTGTATCATAATTTTTAAAAACAATTTCTACTCTTTTTATGTACATTATTATAGCTATTTATGTATATATAAAGTAGTTACCCAAATAGACAAAAACTAGCTATATATGTATTTGAACCAACTTGCTGATTAACAAGTATGATATCTTTGAATGTTTGTCCCTCTGGTAACTATAAAAAATGACCGTTTCAAAGAAAACGGTGACTTAGAGTAGATCCTCATCTATTAACAAGTATGATATCTATAAATGTTTCTTTACTCTTTTTTTTCTTTTATTGAATGTTGTTCTTGATATTGTGTGGATAACCTGTTGGGTTCTGTTGATAACTGCTGGTATTGGTGAATCTTCCTTGCGGGATGCTTAGAAATAAGTGGAAACGTAAAAAATCAAGGGAGACTATGTCAATTTTTTTAATAATTTTATTAGTTTTAATTAAGGTATTATTTGATTAGTATAGGTATGAGACACGATAGGTTGTGGATGTACGATGAAAGAACCTTTGAGAGAGGTAGAATCTCTGCCGAATGGCTGAGGAAGATGGGAGAGTTTGTCACTTTTGCACTATAACCCCCTGAATGTATGGAAGACGTAAAACTAAGTGTCCATGCGACATGAAAAGGTATAGATATAGACAGTATCTCAAGCCTGATGTCGTTAAGGTTCATTTAGCACAGAAAGTTTTATGTACGTTTACTTCGATTGGATATTCCATGGGGAATATAGCACACCCGTACAAGCTACATAGAGTAGCACTACGTCTACTGAGGTTCAACATGTTGAAATGATAAAGCAAATGATTGCACATGTGACAGCCCAGCCTAATCAGTCCACATGTGTGATATTGTCCGCTTTGGCACGCAAGCCGCACGGATTTGTTCCTGGGGTTTCCTAGCCCCAAAACACGTCACACAAGGAAGGGTATCCATGCACATAAGGCACACTTCGTTCTCCTCTCCAATTGATGTGGGAGGAACACCACGCCGGGTGTTACACTGTACCCCCCTTAGGGAGCCCAGTGCCCTCACGGGCTCATTGGCACACCGACTGGGTCTGGCTCTGATACCATCTGTGACAGCCCAGCCTAATCAGCCCACATGTGTGATATTGTCCGCTTTGGCACGCAGGCCACACGGATTTGTTCCTGGGGTTTCCTAGCCCCAAAACGCGTCACACAAGGAAGAGGTATCCATGCACCTATAAGGCACACTTCGTTCTCCTCTCCAATTGATGTGGGAGGAACACCATGCCGGGTGTTACACTCTACCCCCTTAGGGAGCCCAGTGCCCTCACGGGCTCACTGGCACACCGACCTGGGTCTCGCTCTGATACCATCTGTGACAGCCCAGCCCAATCAGCCCACATGTGTGATATTGTCCGCTTTGGCACGCAGGCCGCACGGATTTGTTCCTGGGGTTTCCTAGCCCCAAAACGCGTCACACATGGAAGAGGTATCCATGCACCTATAAGGCACACTTCGTTCTCCTCTCCAATCGATGTGGGAGGAACACCACGCAGGGTGTTACACTCTACCCCCCTTAGGGAGCCCAGTGCCCTCACGGGCTCACTGGCACACCGACCTGGGTCTGGCTCTGATACCATCTGTGACAGCCCAGCCTAATCAGCCTGTGACAGCCCAGCCTAATCAGCCCACATGTGTGATATTGTCCGCTTTGGCACGCAGGCCGCACGGATTTGCTCCTGGGGTTTCCTAGCCCCAAAACGCGTCACACCAGAGTGGCCCAGCGGAAGCGGAAGCCCTCACACAGGTGGATATTGTCCCTACTATTGGGGTTTTGTTCCGAAGGGTGATACCAACACCTCTTCAGACGCGTCACACAAGGAAGAGGTATCCATGCACCTATAAAGCACACTTCGTTCTCCTCTCCAATCGATGTGGGAGGAACACCACGCCGGGTGTTACACTCTACCCCCCTTAGGGAGCCCAGTGCCCTCACGGGCTCACTGGCACACCGACCTGGGTCTGGCTCTGATACCATCTGTGACAGCCCAGCCTAATCAGCCCACATGTATGATATTGTCCGCTTTGGCACGCAGGCCGCACGGATTTGTTCCTAGGGTTTCCTAGCCCCAAAACGCGTCACACAAGGAAGAGGTATCCATGCACCTATAAGGCACACTTCGTTCTCCTCTCCAATCGATGTGGGAGGAACACCACGCCGGGTGTTACAGCACATGTTGTTGGTGAGGTTCCAGAAGAATTGGGGGATACATTTAATTTTATGTTAGAGGTTGAAGAGGATGCAGAGGATACTCCAAATCCTGAGGATAAGAAATTTTTTGAGTTGATGGAACATGCTAAAAGAAAGTTATTCAGTGGCACTCATCATAGTGTGCTATCTATCGCCACTAAATTAATGTCCATTAAGAACGACTTCCAAGCACCTCAGGCATTGATAGATCGAGTTTGCAAAACCTGTTGCGGGCTCCGTCCAGAAAACAGTGACATACCAAAAAACTTCTACGAAGCAAAGAAAATCATACGTGGTCTTGGGTTACCTTATGGAGAAATCGATTGTTGTTCAAAATTATGTATGATTTGCTGGGGAGAAGATCAAGATCTGGATGTATGCAAGTTTTGCACTGGCCCCAGATACAAGCCTGTCAAATAGGGGACAAAAAGAAGAAAAAGTAAGGTACCTTACAAGAAAATGCAGTATTTCTCTCTCATTCCAAGGCTGAAGAGGCTTTACACTTCTCTTGCATCGGCTGCCGATATGAGATGGCACGCCAAACACAAAATGGAAGATGACAACATATGTCACCCCTCCGACTCAAAAGCGTGGGAACACTTTGACCAGATTCATAGTACTTTTGCTTCGGAGTCTAGGAATGTCAGACTTGGGTTATGTACTGATGGTTTCCAACCATTTACGGCTTCTGGAAGACCATACTCTTGCTGGCCAGTTGTAATTACACTATATATAATTTACCGCCTGGGATGTGTAAGAAAGATGAGTTCTTCTTTCTTACATTATTTGTTCCTGACCCTAAAAATCCTAAAGGAAAGATTGATGTGTTTTTACAATCTCTTATGGCTGAGTTGCAAGAGTTGTGGGCTGGAGTCACAACGTATGATGTGTCTAGGAAGAAATTTTTTTAAATGCAAGCTGCGTTGATAAGGACCATAAACGACTTTCCTATGTACGCAATGCTATCACTGCCGGTAGACTGGCGTTCCCACATTGCATGGAAGACAACGACACATTCACATTACGTTGTAGCAAGAAGCAGTCGTGGTTTGACAACTCCATAAAGTTTCTTCCTCCGGACCACAAGTTTCGTAATGATAAAAAGTCATTCCGAAAAGGGCACAGAGAGACCAAGGTTGCCCCGGCACATTTTAAAAGTACTGGTGATGAAATACTTACAGAGTTGAATCCGTCACTACTGAAAAGATTTACGACGGACAAATCCGTCGCTAAACGCGTGTTTTCTAATAGTGGAAGTTATAAAGTAGAAATATGTTACATTTAATGACTAAATTTAGTGGTTGGTGATTAATTTATGACTAAAACAAACATTTGGTAACTTATGACTAAATGTTTTGTCTAATTATTAATTAATAGTTGAAATATTGTACTTGTTGAAGAGTTTGAGCATTTTTCTGACTTTAGGATTGTGCCGGCCGGCAATTGGAGGGTTGTTTAGTTACAACCGTGAAGTTACTTTTTAAAACCTATGTCAGTGACCTTTGTGTTGGCGATTGTAAAAATAACGGCCAAAATAGGTTTAGTTACATATGCGTCTGATAGTCGGTGTCATTTAGAACTCTCGGCATTTGTGTAATCTTAGGGATGGGTTGGCCGGTTGTGTAATCACAACCACCAAATGATGATTTAATTGAAAACCTATCTCAGTGACATGTATAATTGGTGGTTGTTAAGAATAATAGCGAAAATAATTCCTAGTAAAGGACATATGTATCGAATATGTGGACATTATATTCAGGACTCTTAGCATTTGTCTGACCTTAGGGGTTAGGTCGGTCATTTTTTTTGAACGATTGTTTAGTTATAACCGCCAAATTATATATATATTGTAAACCTATATATGTTAATAACCTCAAAGTTTTGTGATAAAATATGATGGTTTTCTTATCACCATAGGTAACCCATTTCTCCCCACCCACCCTGATGTTAGCTTTTGCGTAGTTTATATATGAGTGGTTTATCCAGTTCCTTCAAGTGTCCAGATAATATTGAACACCTCATCAGTTCACGTTTTTTCTCAACTACGGGGGTTGGTGAAAAAATTGATAGGTCAATCTCAAAATTTCAACACTCCCCACCGGCTGCGGTCAGAATAAGATTTGAAAAATCATACATACCCATTGCCATTGGGTAGTAGTAGTAGTACTACTGTCCAGCCGCCTACCCACTCACGTCAACTATACATTAATGTATGAAATGAACCCACCAACCCCTAAAAGTAAAACGACAATGGAAAAAGGCACAATTTTTCAATCATATTCCTCTCTCGAATGGGTTCGGTAACTTTATATCCCCACTACTTCACCACCAATAATCATGTCCCTTTCTTTAAGAAAATAGTATATATCCAGCTAAATCTAAAAGGAGTACGTAATTAGGAACAACAAATCCACTATCATTAGTAATTTTATACGTCAAACGCGTGATGTATTTGTCTTGTACAACTTTTCTATGCTATCCTCCTCCACCAACTCTCACTCTCTCAGATTGATATAAAATAACCCACTTCAATACGCTAGCTTATATATATCCATGCAGTAGCTTCTACTTTGATCACCAAACGTATTCCCTTTATCTTCACTCTTTGCCCACTACTCCCTTTCTCCACTCAATCTTATCATCAATTAATCAAACTCACTAACCATGGGGATAGCATCCAACTCCGACCTCAAATTCACCGTCACTCGACAAGAACCCATCCTTGTAGTTCCGGCTCGACCCACTCCCCACGATACATTACCGTTTTCCGACATCGATGATCAAGAGGGTCTCCGGTTCCAGCAATCCGCCATCATGTTGTACCCTAAGCCAGAGGAGGAGGCGGTGGCAAAAGACCCCGTAAAAATGATAAGGGAAGCGTTGGCGGAAGCGCTGGTTTACTACTACCCATGGGCTGGTAGGATGAAGGAAATCCTGCCGGAGAGAAAGCTTGTGGTTGAGTGCACTGGTGAAGGTGTGGTGTTTGTTGAGGCGGATGCTGATGTAAGGATTGAACAGTTTGGTAAAGGTTCACTCCAACCACCGTTTCCTTGTGTTGATGAGCTGCTTTATAATAAGGCTAAGAACTCCAAGGCGATTGTTGATTACCCCATGTTCACCATGCAGGTATAGGTTATACATATACAATTTAATCGATGATTAATTAATTAATACGCGCGCACCGGATTTTTCATTAATTAGAGCGTACACTACCGGTGGTAATATTAACTTAATTAAACATTTTTATGCGGAATTCAATTGGCGTAATCACTTATTATTATTTATTAAACTAACCCCCATTATTAATCATCGTATTAATTCTGACAGGTCACACGGCTCAAATGCGGAGGATTCATCCTTGCCTTAAGCTGTAGCCACGTGTTAGCCGACGGGAGCGGTTTAATCCAATTCCTGACCGCAGTTGGCGAATTATCTCGTGGCTTAACCATCCCAACAACTCTTCCAGTCTGGGACCGTCATCTTCTCAACGCTCGTAACCCACCAAATATCACTTGCGTACACCGCGAATACGATACCATCACCGACAACCCAAATTCCACAATCAATTCCGTCCCACTAGACTCAATGGTCTACAGATCCCTTTTCTTCGGCCCTAAAGAACTCTCCGCTCTCCGTCATCATATCCCCGACAACACACTCCAATCATGTTCAAATTTCGAGCTTCTCACCGCTTGTCTCTGGCATTGTCGTACAATCGCACTCCAGTATGATCCAACTGAGGAAGTTCGTGTTGCGTTTGCAGTCAACGCTCGTTATAAGTTTAATCCACCATTACCTAAGGGTTTTCATGGAAACGCTTGTGCTTTTCCCGCTGCTGTGTCTGAAGCTGGTAAGATATGTGATAATCCGTTAAGTTATACGTTGGATTTGGTTAAGAAGGCGAAAGAGAGTGTGACTGAGGAATATATGAGATCATTGGCGGATTTCATGGTTGTTAATGGACGTCCTCATTTCACTGTGGCGAAAACGTTTCTTGTGTCGGATATATCAAGATTGGGGTTTAAAAGTCTTGATTTTGGTTGGGGGAAACCTATTTATGGTGGACCAACGGATAATGGATCGGTTCCTCATATTGCGAGTTACTTTATTGGGTTCAAGAATGAAAAAGGGGAAGATGGTAGAATGATTCCAGTTTGCCTTCCTGTTGATGCCATGGAAAGGTTCCTTAAACAGCTTAATGGTTTGTTGATGTGTTGATCATTAACATATCTTCGCTTTCTTTTTGCTGAATTTATTTTAAATATTCTTGTGTAGAATGTATGTATGATGCCCTCTCGCTCCCTATATATATAAGATTGTATGATTTAATGGTTATGCAAAAGTTGTAGTAATTAATAAGATTAAGATGTACTTACTCTTCTTTTTGTACACTAAACTTTATAAGCTACTTTATAACTATATATACACAATGAATTGCGAAAGCATAATCTACTGATGTTAATTGAGTATTGTACTGAAAGGCGCAATACAATCTCTGACAAACAAAAAGTGATTTACCTACCATTAATTAAGTTGGATGAAGACATTCCTCAATTCAATTGAAAAACGTACGGCACTCCCCAATCAAGACCAAACTCTTCACTCTTGAACCAATTAAAGAACTAGTTCCCCGGAGTTTAAGGAGAAATTAAATTCCCTCTAACTTGACAATTCTTCACGAATAGCTGAATAAAATATTCATAGTTCTATATTTCTTTCTGTCCCCTGTTTTTCCTCTGTAACGGTGTTCCTACATCCTAGTGCTGTCTTGGCTGGTTTTACAAGCTGTCTCAACCGTAATAAACTGCTACTTTTGTTACAATAATAGCTGTAGTAGCTGTAGCATATATATTCAATTTTAATAGTTGCAGTATATTACTCTCTCTTATGTCTCCGTTATGTCCTAAGCGAGTAAGATGTGATATAGCCGTTTATTTAGCTCTTAGTTATGCTAGTTAGTGAACTAGATAAAAGGAGACAGTGGTGATTACTGTCTAATTCAATTGAAGACCGTACCGAAGTCCCCAATCAAGACCAAACTCTTCACTCTTGAACCAAAGAACTAGCTCCCGGGTGCATTCGAAGTTCACGCACAAACACAGCTCTAGTTGTGATTTCTTAAATCTGTGTATGCTTAATATATCATAGTTAATCAAGTGTACCATGGTCAGATAATAAAACAATAATATGTTGACATTTGTCCATTAAAACTAAAAGGAGATTAATCTCCGTCATCGAACGCAGCCTAAGAACAAATTAAATTCCCTCTAAGTTGACAATTCTTCACGAAGAGCATAATAAAATTTTGTAGACAAGTATGTGTTTGACCGAAAGCGAGCATTATAACTATAAGGACGTTCAAGTACTTTCCCCATTTTACCGAAGAAAAAGGAGATTAAGCATTCAAGACACTTTCACACGTTGTTGAGCATACATAAAATTAGCATTTTTAAAGAACAACAACCCAACAATTAATGTACTGATTGAACAAAAAGAAAGGACACAACATAAGAGATAATACTAAGTCTAGAGTCTAGACTTAAGGCATGATAAATAGCGATTCCAAAGGACAACTAATGGCTGAGGGCTTCCATAAACATCTACGACCTCATACAAAATGTCCATTTCATCCTCGATAAATTCAATCTTGCAGTCCAATTCGATGAGCCTTGCCATTAGACGACCCTTTGACTTCGTCATGGCTTAAGCTTCATAGATACTCATGATAGCTTCAGGTGCCAAGATTCATTAACTGGCTCAATAGACATTTCGGCCAAAATCAGGGGCGTAGCCAGAATATTAACTATATGGGGTCATTATTATTAAAGCGTAGCTACCCTTTAAAAAAAACATTCAGTCTTGGCTAAAGGTATTGTAGCCAATTTGGCTACATACAAAGCACGCGCGTTTTAGTTTTTTTTAAAAGATTTTTGTTCTATTTCTTTATCTCTATCATAACACAAATATAAATTGTCGTAACTTTTAATATATAAGTCCAAAATGAAAAAAAAAATTATATCATTGTTCATCTAAATTCAAGCTCTTCAAAACAAGACCAGTCATGAATTATATCATTGTTCATTTAATGAACATTTGTACATGAGAGATAATATCCTAGCTTGTATTTAGAGTGGGTTTAACACTATTTATGCCTCTGTAAAATAGGGCCGAAAACTTCCTTGTACAAGCTAGGATTCCAAAGGTAAAAATCCATGTTTTATGACTTATAATTATTCTTATGGTTAGTTCATGTTTTGAACTTGACTATACTTGTTTTGCTGTCTAAACATGTTTGAGAAGCTGAGTGAATTCTTCTCTAAGCTTCAGTGGCCAAAGTAGTGCTAAAGCTCATTAAATCAAGGTATAAACACCATATTATTGTGTTAATATGTCCTTGGAGCTTATGTTAAATTAGTGCCCTGAGTGGACTAAGTTAAATGGTCATTTTTTTACTTTAAAAATGACTAGGAAAAGTTATAGAAAACTTTGGCTAATTAATTAAGTGATTAAGTAACATAATTGTCAAATTTAAGACATTATGTGGAAGATTGGTAAATATGGAAAAGATTGGAGTAAGGCTGAGAGTTTATAGCAAGTTTTTAGCTATTTAAGTGTAATTTTATGTTATAAAACAAAGTTGTAATAAGGCCATGTCGTTAGGCCATTTTACTTAAGTTTAAAAGTACATTTAAATTAATTTATGTACTTAGCATAAGATTTGGGGTATAAACTGTAAATAAATAAAAACTATAGGGCTATAGAGGAATATAGCCGAAAACTATAGGTTAAAAAGAGTTTAAATAAAAATTATAAGATTTTATGAAGTTTTGGGGTTAAAATGTAATTATAGAAAAGATTGGGGTCATTTCTATAATTACCAAGAGATTTTGGTCAAGACTGTGTTTAAGGGTCAAACATTGACCATATAAATGACTTTGACCTAATTAGGTGAATTATTAAATTAATTACCAACTTATAACAAGTTATGTATTAATTTGTAAAAGTTATATAATACTTGAGGTAATGTTGTAATTACATAAAGTTCTAGTGAAAAATTGAGTTTAAAACAGACCTTGGTCTGTAGGAAAAATTTAGGAATTTATGGAGTTAAATTTGGGATTATAGAGAAAGAGTTGTATAACATATACTTTTTTATGACATTTGTGATGTATGAATAATAAATAGGGTTATTTGGTTATTTCCAAAAGTATAAGTTAAGGAAATAAATCTGGATAGAATATAATCTTGTCCAAATTTTATAACTATATTATAACCATAGGATATATATAAGAGTATAAATATCATAATATAAGATATATGATATAATAGTAACAATGTAATAACATTTGGGGTTATTATGTAATTTTGAAAAGTATAGTTGAAAAAGAATCAATACCGAAAAGTAAAGGTTTTGTTTGTGCGAGCCTCAATTTTTAAACCTTATCCTATGTTGATTTGAGCTGAAAAGGATCTGTTCGGGCTTTAGGTCCACTTATAACCTAAGTTTAATAACTAAGTCATATAACCACAATTATTAAAACCCAAGTTAGCTCACTGAAACCTATTATGAGTCGCCACCTAATTTTAACCTAGGGTAAATTAGGAAAGGTAGAGATCGGGTTCGAGGGCTTGATATTCAACTTAATTAGGGTTCAATTACTTTCATTACCCTAGAAGTCGTTTTTCCTCTACTTAGTTTAATTACAGCTTATTACAGAGTCGTTTTAACCTACGTGCACGAGTTTCTAATTTTTTAGTATTTGACATTTTTTGATAGAAAATTAAAGTGAAATTGAAATTACCTAAACTAGGGTTTCGAAGGCAGAATTAGGTCAAATTTTGTTTCTGTCCGTAACCACGGACCCCAGTTAAATTACATGAAAATAAAAGTCGAATTAAACAGAAAATGAAATTTTGAAAAGTTCGGGGCCACGGACAGGCTGTCCGTGGGCCCGGACATGTACTGTTAAAACCTAAAACAATTTGAAAAATAAAATTCCACCGCTATCCGTGGGTGCCCGTGGCCACAGACAACCCGTCCGTGGTCCCAGACCACAGATCCGGACCACAGGTCCGAGAGTACGAGACACCCACAGACGGTGGATTTTTGGTGGTTTCTGAAGGTGTTTTCGGCTCAAAACTTATACACACGTAGCCTGAAAGATTTCCAAGATGTTAGTAATCAAATATTCCCAGTTTGAAGTTGAATTATGCATGAAACTTAGCAAACAAGTAACAAGGCAGAAACGAAAACAATTGTCAATACAGAACCCAAAAAGAGTCGGTTTGAACCCAACCGACTGTTTTCGAAAGCATAATAAACTTTATAAGCTACATATGTGGTGAAATTACACCTCATACACAATGAATTGCGAAAGCATAATCTACTAATGCTAATTGAGTATTGGACTGAAAGGCGCAATACAATCTCTGACTGTAACACCCCAACCGTAATGTCCACACTTAACCAATAATCGCAGCAGAAAACATAACTTAAACATTAACCAAAAGGGGCGGTGTTACACGCCGTTAGCCACCCACGTGGCTAACAAGGATGTTACGTACAAATGTATTGGTCTGATTACAAGGATCCCAAGCATAATTACAACCTTCAAAATTACTATCCAAAAAGAATCACAATATACCGAGTGTTAATGTACAAAAATCACCATTCTAATCCTACATTCAGCAAAATACATGACCTCGAGTGTACAAGCACTATTCGGGTTCAATTTCCAAAAATAACACAAGTATTCCCTTGTGCTCCATGCTATAATGACTCACTTCCTCGATCACTCTCCTGAAAAATAATATGGTGCCCCAAAGGGGCTCAGCAACCCTTGGCTGGTATGATTAACGTGCAGCCCGTCGGCTACCGGGATACACGCAACTACTTCTCATAATAAACATGGGGTTCATTGAACAAACAACATGCATAATTACAACAACATTCATTGCATAACAACAACGTACATGAACATAACAACGTTCATTGCACCTGAACAACACATATAACACACAACAGGAACGAATCGCTTAAGGAAACGAACCACATAAACGTTAGCCAAATTTGGTGAGCCTAAAAGAATGATCGATTTCATCCTCATATTAAGCTAATACATAACATGTTACCGTTTGGTTTATTTAACGTTTATTTACCCCAAGATGTGTTGGATATAGTGATCCAAACACACCGTATAAATTCCCTCTAGCCCCAAACTAAAGTCAAGGTAGGAGAGTCTCTTATTAGACTCGTGGGAGATTGATTCCCAAGAAGGAAAACAACCAAAACATGGAGAGAGTCGAATCTGATTCAGATATCAACCCCCATACATACACGCGTGACCAGACACCCGGATTCCTCACCCCAAGGTATACAATGGTCAAAGTCCCCTTTATGGAACTTATGACATCATGTGAAATTATGGTCAATCAATTTGGTTAGTCACACCGGTGAGGAAGTATATAAACGCATACAACAAGCATTAATCGATACACGAATAGCCGTAGTTAGAATGTTTCGTAAGTTGAAACGTTAAGAGCCAAATACCGTTCTCTTACGCTTTCCTAACATTGGTTAGCTAACGGGTTAGCACGTATTCGAGGTTAGACGGTATCGGAACATATCCGCCACAATAAGAGAATAATTGTAAACTCATTTCATGATTTAATCTTACAAGGTCGTAAACACTCAGAAAAACAAACAACACACAAGCCGGTGTAAACCGGTAGCAAACAGACTGCAAGAAAACCATACCTTGGTCCTTGCTGCGTTCGTTGACCACCGAAAGCAGCTCCTATACATAATTAGTGATGTTGGTTAATTACCGTATTTAACTTCTAATTACTTCACAAAATTATGTTATATACTTTCACACTTAACTTACACTTATTCACCCTCCTAATGATCATTAAAAGTCACCAAACATGTCCTAACAATCATATATTATCATTAACATTCAAATCCCCACCTTGGAAATGCTTAAAAACACTTTCTGGAACATTTTTAGGGTGGTTCGGGTTTGTGTCCGGGGTTACAAACCCGGACCAACTCGTCGCATAACAATCTGCCTAGTTTTCTACCTGGTCTGGGTTTGTGTACCGGGATACAAACCCGGACCACATGCTGGAATGAAGCTACAGGTATTTTTTTGGGGTGGTCCGGGATTAGGTACCGATTTACAAACCCGGACTTCTCCAGAATTACTCCAAAATGTTGTTTTTCAGCCACTTTTCAACCTCTAATCCAAACCTAACCTTCTCCTAATCTTTCTACACAAATTCTAACATGTTTTAACCTAATTTGGCACCTTAAACCTCTCTAATTCCTTGTCTAAATTCATCACCCAATTCTTTATTATACTCACCCAATTTTCACACATTTTTTTTCCTAGAACTCACACTTGGTTTCTAGGTTCCAAATTACATATTTGCTCACCATCTTCACCCTTTCAGTTGGCTCACTCCCCATATACTCCTAGTATTCCTCTTACACCATTTACTCCAATTCTAGCCCTAAGGTGTATATTTACTTAAGTTGGTTTCTAACAGCACCTAATTAGTTCTAAATTCTTTCCCTTCACAAAACACTTAAGACACCTAGTGTTCTACACAAATTTTGATAGAGGTTCCCCATATTTCTATCATCCTCACACACATTGTTTAGCACACTTACATTAATTCAACCACCACACTCATTCTAGGCACTTAGAACACATTTAGTCCAGCACTTTCACAACAATAACCATAATGTGCATAAACCTTAAAAGCTTGGCTCTTAGGCCCTTAAACAACATTAATTTAAACACTGAATTTCCTCATAATATTAGCAACACCTGCACTACACTCAACATTTATCACATTTACTTTGCTCAAACACAAACACATTCATAAAACACACATTAGTTTAAGGTAAGTTGTTTACCTTGAATTTTCTTTCAAGACTTTCCTCCTCCTTCTCTCTTGTTCAAAACTGGTTACAATGGGTGTGTGTTTGCCAATATAATGACCAAGCCCAATGGAATAGTAATGAGTATTAAGAGATTAAACAAACTCTTAAACTAACCCTAGAATCAAGAAGTGTCTAGGTATGGAAATGGAGGGAATTACCTTCTTTACTCCAAGGGAGTAACTTTTCAATTAAAATGAGAAACTTCCAGCACTTTTTAAATTTCACATGGCTGGTACAAGGAGGTAATATGAGGTTCAAAACTGGAAAAATCGAAAATGGGAAAACAAAGAGGAAAAAGGTGGTTTTGATGTTTTTCTTACCATAGGACCAACAAGGAATGGTCTAGCTTCAAAAAGGGATGATCTTTAGCTCAAAATGAGCTACAGCCATGGAAGTGAGATTGAGAGTTTAGAGCTTTTGAAGGGTGGAAAAGAAGCTCCAAGGTTAGAGGAGTATTGTGGTGTATTTATTTTTCAGTTTTGAGGTTGTTTAGTGGTGGAACAAGGAAGATGAAGGTGGAGCTGGTGAGGGTTTCAGCAAATCGCCATTTGAAGAAGAAAGCAACAGACAGAGAGAGCTGGAAAGAAGAAGAAAAAATGACCAAGAGGAAGGGAAATGAGAAAGGAAGAGAGAGAAAAGGTAAAGCACTTTACAACACTTTATTTTTTTGTCTTTTTGTGAATAGAGTAGAATTAATTAGGCAAGGAGGGGGAATAAAACGTGAGGGGGCATAAGGAGTTCAGATTTTTACACAATTATGAAGGAGGGGCAGTTTGGTCACTTAGCAAATTAACACCCATAAATATGAACTGTTACTATTCATTAGTCCGGGACCCGTTTTCCGGATTTTTCGTTTTATTAATTTTAATGGTTCTAGACCTTCATTAATGTTTAATTATATTTATATAATGGACTATAAATTTTTACGTATCCATCAAACCCGTTTAAAATCACATTTCCTGGGTTTCTCGAAAAACGTGCTTTTAGCTCCTTTTACGTTTTTAATCCACAATTTTGATCTGTTTCCTTCGGGAATTTTTCCCACATGTTCTTAGTGACTAAATAAGTCTTAGGAATCCATTTAGGACCTTAGTTAAGGTTATATAACTCCTACGGTTACATAACACGCGTTTTCACGTTTTGTGACTTGTACGCATTTCTTTTTTTCTTTTGGTTTCTTTTTCTTCACCAATATTCTTAAGGACTTAATTAGCCTTAAAATATCATAATTACATAATTAATTAACCTATTAGGGTTTAGGGTATTTCAATCTACCCCCTTAAAAGAACTATGTCCTCAAAGTTCAAAAATTCCTATGTATCACTTATTAGGATATCGGGATTACTTCTGCAACGTATAACACATATCACAAAATATACTTTACATAAACCTTCGGACTAAATGGTCCGGATAGTGTGGCAACCATCAGACTCTAAGTCTGGATAACATAGCAAGACAATGTATCAAAATACATGTCATACATACATAAAGTGAAAAGGCTCTACCCCCCTTAAAAGGGGTACGCTCTGTACCCTATACATACGAATACTAGTGAGTGAATAAAGACGGGTACTTCACCTTCATATCATCTTCCAGCTCCCAGGTGGCATCCTCGACCTCCTGGTTAGACCAGAGAACCTTCACCAGTCGAACAGACTTATGGCGAGTGTCTCGAGTCTTAGTGTCCAGGATCCGTACGGGAGTCTCCACTGATCGCATGGTCGGCTCTAATGTTAGCCTCTCGGGCTTAAGTAGATGAGACGGATGTGGCATGTATTTCTTCAACTGTGATACATGGAAAACATCGTGTACCTTGCCCAGCTCAGCAGGCAAGTCTAGCTTGTAAGCAACTGGGCCTATCCGCTCCGTCACTAAATATGGCCCCACATATTTTGGGCTCAACTTGCCATTCTGGCCAAAACGAAATACGCCTTTCATAGGCGAGACTCGAAGAAATACCTGGTCACCCAAAACGAACTCCAGGTCTTGTCGACGCACATCGGCATATGACTTCTGCCTATCTTGAGCTGCCTTCAAATTTGCTCGAATCTGGTGTACCTCAGCTTGTACTTGCTCCAGATACTCTGGTCCTAGAATGACCACCTCACTCGACTCATCCCAGCACAAAGGCGTGCGGCATGGTCTACTGTACAATGCCTAGAAAGGAGACATCTTGATCGATGTGTGGTAACTGTTATTGTAGCTAAACTCGATTAGATGTAACTTATCGATCCAGCTGGTCAGGAAGTCAAGTGCACATGCTCGTAACATATCCTCAAATGTCTAGATAGTGCGCTGATAAGTGGTGAATATATATATTTAAGGGTTATTTCTGCAAGTATTTTACATGATTTATAACATAATTTCACCACTTTATAGAGTATTTTATTTATATTAGTGAATTTACATATTTTTATTATATTTTAGGTGAATGCTCAATTTGACATTGGCTACCTGCTGCAAGCAAGCAGGCAACCTACCAGCTTGCTCCTTAAACTCACGTACAACAGTTTGTACATTCACGTACAAATTGTTTCATGTCAATGTAAAAGTCCAGCACAGCCATGCAAATGGGTCGTACAGGAATTTAAATATCCATGCCTATCAATTGCTTATGTCATCCATGTACGTACAACCTTGGATATTCCCACGTGAATATTCAAATTACCCAAGCCTCATGTCATACCCCTGTACGCATCCGGACAAACTCAAAAAGAAGAAAACGACAACGCTTTTGAAAAATAAAAAGAAGGCGTTAGTTTTTATTGGACGAGGAGGACGGACTCAAAATAGAATAGACAGAAACAGAAGAAAAGAAAACAGAGGCGAGAGAAGTCGAAGAAGAAAGCGACGAAAAACGGGAACAGAAGAAGAAAGGGAAAAAGGACCCATCTCAAAGCTTCTTCAACAACCCATGGCTATCTCTTTTACTCTTCTTCTTTGTACTTCTTTAATGTCTGAATAGTCCTATTTTGTACCCTTGGGATGGGGTTTGACCCCAAATCCCCAAGCTAGCATGTAAAACCTAATTTGCTTAAATATAGTTGTTTTGTCTCTCTAAATTTAATTAATGTGCTAGATTGATCACCTTTGTGCATTTGCGGTTTCTTCTAACTTCATTCATATGTGATTTAGAGATTTTGGCCAAGAGAGAGACAAACCCTAGATTTTTCCTTCTTTAATTCGTTGGTGGATTTAGGGCTATTGTTAAGGGCTTGTGTTTAATGCTATCTAGTGATGTTTATCCAACCTAACCGAAGGGTTTATTTAACTAGATAAGAGTTGACTTTCACTAGGATTTTAGGGTTAGTCATAACTTTAGTCCTAATAGACAACTAGAGCAAATTGGGATAAAATGTTATGTTTGGGAGTATTTGGGTGATTACACTTTCCCGGGGTACATCTTCATTTCAATCCATTTAAATACCACTTTAGTTTAATTATTTGCTATTTTAATTACTAAACCGAATCACTAAGCTTGCCTCCGGCTAACCCCATATTTTTACCGTTTCTAATTAAATAACTAAATACCGAGACTAGGGAGATAGAACCAATTTCCTTGTGGATACGACACTTATTGTACTACATCGAATAGGTGCACTTGCCTACTCTTTGCATATATTTATATATTTTGTGATATATATTATTTGCGCAACATGCGCTCACTCTGACCATCTGTCTGAGGATGGAACGCTATACTCAGCTTCAGCTCGGTACCAAGCGCTTCCCTTGTAGATCTCCAATACCTCGAGAGAAATCTGGTATCCCTATCAGACACGATAGTCTTCGGTACCTCATGATGCCGTATAATCTCACGGTCGAAGAGCTCTGCTAGCTTCACCACTTTCCAAGTGTCCTTCATCGGAATGAATCGGGCCACCTTGGTCAGTCGGTCAACAACGACACATATCATATTCAAGCCTCCCCGAGTAGGCGGAAGTCCAAAAACGAAGTCCATGGAAATATCATGGAACTTCCACTCAGGAACAGGCATCGGTTGTACCATACCACCAGGACGTCGGTGCTCAAACTTGACCTTTTGACAAGTGAGACACCTAACAACATAGTCTGTCACATCCTTCTTCATACCGGTCCACCAGTAATATCTCTTCATACTCTTGTACATCTTTGAAGCTCCGGGGTGAATCAAAGTAGAGGAACAGTGTGATTCACTCAGTATGCGCTCCTTCAGCTCAGCGCTATTTCGTGGGATACACAGTCGGCCATTCAGTCTGATTAGATCATCATCGTGAAGCCGGAAATCATACTTATGACTTTCGAATGTGCCGTCAATAAGCTTCTATCTGATCTCTTGCATGTACTGATCGGACATCTGAGCACTCCGCACCTCATCAACCAAGCTAGAGTGAGAGATTAGCGAATGGAGAGAGTGTGCTCGGTGACTCAATGCATCAGCTATAACGTTTACTTTACCTTCCTTGTACTGAAGGTTAATATCGTAATCATTAAGGAATTCAACCCATCTTCTTTGTCTCATGTTCAACTCCTTCTATGTGAACAGGTATTTCAAACTCTTGTGATCCGAATAAATCATCACATTCACCCCATACAAATGATGTCGCCATATCTTCAAGGCAAAGACTATGGCACTCAATTCTAGATCGTGCATAGGGTAGTTTTCTTCATGTCGTTTCAACTGTCGGGAGGCGTAAGCCACGACCTTCCCGTGTTGCATCAAAACACAGCCCATACCTTTACCTGATGCGTCGCAATACACCTCAAAACCATCTATACCATCTGGTATAGTCAATACTGGTGCAGAAGTTAGAGCGTTCTTGAGACTCTGAAAGGAACGCTCACAGTCATCTGTCCACTCGAATGGTGTATCCTTCTTCATCAAGGATGTCATCGGCTTCGAGACACTGAAGAAATTCTTTACAAAGCTCCGATAATACCCTGCCAGACCGAGGAAGCTCCGGATGTCGGTAACCGTCTTCGGTCTAGGCCAGGTGTGCACAACATCAATCTTGGCCGGATCTACTACGATCCAGGCCTCAGAAATGACGTGACCAAGAAAAGAGACTTGGTCTAGCCAAAATTCACACTTCGAGAACTTCGCATATAGCTGGCTCTCTCTCAATGTCTGCAGTACACTCCTCAAGTGATCTTCATGCTCAACCTTGGACTTAGAACAAATAAGAATATCATCGATGAAGACAACCACTGACTTGTCCAACTGATCTCGGAACAAGCGGTTCATCAAGTCCATAAATTTCGCTGGTGCATTAGATAAACCAAACGGCATGACCGTGAATTCATAGTGACCATATCTGGTTCGGAATGCGGTCTTCTCAATGTCACTGTCTCTGATAGAAATCTGATGGTAACCCAATCGCAGGTCAATCTTAGAGAACACGGATGCACCTTTCAGCTGGTCAAACAAATCATCGATACGCGGCAATGGGTAACGGTTCTTTACCGTAACTGCATTCAGCTCTCGATAATCGATGCAGAGGCGGATACTACCATCCTTCTTCTTCACAAAGAGGACTGGTGCTCCCCATGGAGATACGCTCGGGTGTATGAATCCCTTGTCGAGTCGGTCTCGCAGCTGTTCCTTTAGCTCTGTCATCTCAACTAGAGCCATACGGTAGGGCGCCTTCGCTATCGGTCCGGTGCCCGGCACCAAATCAATCTCAAACTCAATTGCCCGTGTTGGCGGCATGCCTGAGAGCTCATTAGGAAAGACATTAGGAAACTTCGACACAACTGGCACATCAGGGCTAAACTCTAAATCTCTCTCTATGTCCTGGACATAGCAGAAGTATACATCATTCTTTCTTATGATTTCACGATACATGGCCATGGCAGTGATGATCTGTGTCGAATGCTCCCTGGGCCTTTGGCGGTATGAAATGGTAACCCCAGACGGACTCCGAAGAAGCAAACGGTGCTCGGCACATATGATTCGACCCTTGTACCGCTCCAACCAATTCATCCTCAAAATCACATCAAATCCGAGCCCCTCGAACTTTATCAAGTCGATCGGGAACTCTTCATTCTTAATTCGCACAGTGGCATCTCGGTAATAACGGGTGCATCTGATCCGCTCCTTGGACGGGAGAGTGACTAGGAAGTCAGGCATCACCTCCGCATCTAACCCCAGTCTCCTCACAAATGAGAGTGAGACAAATGTATGTGAGGCTCCAGAGTCGAACAGGATCGGCGCATCCACGCCATTCACTAGGAAGGTACCGGTGAGGATAGTGCCGCTTCTGCCGGCCTCTGCCTCTGTACACACGCTTAGTGCACCTTCCGTTCCGAGTGCACAGCCTAATTTATTTCATAAACTTTATAAGTATCTTGGTAATAACACTGGTGATATACTCAAGAAATCAACACTACTTTTTTCATAAAACTCATCTTTTACACCATGAGGGGTATTACATTTGTCAACATCGTTTAACGCCTAGCATACTTAATGCATCACACGCTTAACATACAACTAACTTCACAGATTACATGATTACACATGGCTTCAGAATTGCCTAAAGGTTAAGTTCAAATGTCCAGGTTTCATGTGTGTGGCATTGATTACTGTCGGAGGCGCCGTATTCAGTTTGACCTTCTTGATACCATGATACAGCATCCTCGACTGCCCACCCATTATTAACACATCACCTGACTTCAATACTAGCTTCTTTGCAAGGTCAGCACGCTTCTGCTCGCCATAAATAAACTCAGCGGTATCACCTATGGACCAAGACACCACGGGTACTCCCTTACTAAGAGACTCGGGTGTTTCATCCTTATCTTGGTGTAAACCCAATCTTCCACCCTTTTAATAGTAGTTGACAATACATAAATCTGCCTTGATACTTGGAATTGGCTCCGTTTCAACTTGCTGAGCAATCCCCACGGCATGATTAACGATCGTAAGGAATTCCTTAGGTATACTCGGCACTGACGCTCCATCTTTGGCTCGTGAGTCTTGATACGACTTGATGTAAGGGTTCCAATCCTTACCCATGCACATCATCTTTAAATTCATCTTTGCTCCATTTGGGTATTTGGGTGTGTAAAAGCCTTCAGGTGCTGTTCCAAGTTCGTTACATCGTCGAATGATCTGGATTTGTGCCTCGGGTGTCAGGTATCCGCTTAATAATATCATACCTGGCTGGATAACCTGACACTGTTCTGTCGGGTAATCAGTGATGTCGATGGTGGTCTCTTCGGGGGTTGGTGTGGGAGGGATTGGATAGCATATATTGAAAGCTCCTAAGTTTTGGAATTATCTAGCTTAGGTAAGTTGTAGGACATACTTCAATTTATTACTCATGTAGTTATACATTCTAGTTTACTAACACTCATGCATGAAATGCGGCTGGTAAGCAATTAATTCACTCAACGGTTTAAGTATTACCTGGTCTAGAAGAGGGTTCCACTCCCTCTGACCGATCCACCACATTAAGGGCGGCCTTGCCAGCTCCCAATCCCGACCCCTTCTGGAAGTTATGCTTCCCTTGATCATGTGTAGGCTGGTTCGTCGCCTTCGGGCCCTCGGGTGTCACTGTGGCCTTACCGTTGTTCTCCCACTTAGGCTTGTAGTTATGGCTGTCGGGGTTTTGGTGACACTCGAAGTCACGGTGTCCCATCTTCTTGCAGTAGAATCACTGCACCTCGTTCCCCTTGCATTCTACCCCGGGGTGGTCTTTGTTGCACCACTTGCAGTAATAGTGGCGTCCAGAACCAGAGCCTGTAGTAGCTGTTATCACATCACACTATTAGTACTCACTTCATAAGGTTAATAATAATATACACTAAATTTGTACTTGGGTGTAGGTCATTACCCTTGGGCGGGTGAGAGCGCAGGGGCTTGGCCACCACAGCATAAGTAAGCTGAAGTGGCTCCTCGGTATTAGCAGTCTGGCATTGGCCCTTGCCGCCCTGCTGCTGGCCCTTCTGTGGCTGGTGGTAGGATTTCCCCTTTTTCTTTCCTCCACCATACCCTTGTGAGCTCTGGCCATCACCCGACGCCTTGCGCTTATGCGCATGTTCCTCATCCCTTAGTCAAACGGTGATCTCGACCTTAGCAGCGTCATGATAGCACTCCTGAGGTTCAAGGTGTTAGTCATGCTCTGCAACACATTTACACACTCACGTATAACATAAACTTATTCACACTCAGACGTTATTTTAAAATACCTGCAAGGTATTGTACTCGGCTGGCCCCATGCCATAGCGTAAGTGGTGACTGAGCTCGATGTAGAATCGATTCACCACATCCCGGTTCGAGTAACCCAGGTTCGGTAGTAGGTGAACAAGGTCGGTGAAGGCGGTGTAGTAGTCGTCTACCGACATCTTGTCTCCTTGCTTCAAGCTGTCGAGCTCCAGGCGCTTTGCCTCTTGCACATGTACTGGGTACTACTTGGCTCGTAGCAATGCCGTGTACCGCTCCCATCCAAAATTCGGGTCGGCCACCTTCTCGGCCCACACAAGTTTCCACCAGTTCCTAGCCGAATCCTTCAAATAGAACGTGGCAAGTCGGACCTTGGCATCAGCGGGAACAGCCAAGGTCTCGTAGGCGGTCTCGAGCTCCGAGATATACGCCTCTAGTTTGGAAGGGTCGGTCTCCCCTTTGAAGGACGGGGGTCGTAGATCTGCCAACTCTTTCACCCAGTTGGTTTCACGTGGCTGTGGTTGTGGTGGTGGTTCCGACTGATCCTAACCAACGGGCTGTTGCTGCCCTTGCTGCACTACAGCTACTATCTGTGGTACCACTTGAGCTAGGGCGGCCGCCACTGCTTCGGCCATCATCTGAGCAGTAGGGTTCTCCCCTGGGTCTCCTGGACCGGGCCCCCCACGGCCTCGTCCACGTGGTCGACCTGCCATTTGAACATACATGAACGCACATTAGTATTGTGCTTACAAACTTATCGGGTCAAATGTTTATAACGTCCTTTGGACGACAAGGTTTAAATTTCCTAACTCGGTATATT
The DNA here is from genome assembly GCA_023374045.1 of Limonium bicolor. Taxonomy (NCBI): domain Eukaryota; kingdom Viridiplantae; phylum Streptophyta; class Magnoliopsida; order Caryophyllales; family Plumbaginaceae; genus Limonium; species Limonium bicolor. The sequence continues at coordinate 345,982,821 of CM041777.1, forward strand.
CCTAAGCTCGGTAATCAGGCAATCTGAGTGATACTTCGCTCTGATACCACTTTTTGTAACACCTTAACCGTAATCTCCACACTTAACCAATAATCACAGCGGAAAACATAACTTAAACATTAACCAAAAGGGGCGGTGTTACACATCGTTAGCCACCCACGTGGCTAACAAGGCTGTAACGTACAAATGTATCGGTCTGATTACAAGGATCCCGAGCATAATTACAACCTTCAAAATTACTGTCCAAAAAGAATCACAATATACCGAGTGTTAATGTACAAAAATCACCATTCTAATCCTACATTCACCAAAATATACGACCTTGAGTGTACAAGCACTACTCGGGTTCAATATCCAAAAATAACACAAGTATTCCTTTGTGCTCCATGCTATAACGACTCCGCTTCCTCGATCACTCTCCTGAAAAATAATATGGTGCCCCAAAGGGGCTCAGCAATTCTTGGCTGCTATGATTAACTTGCAGCCCGTCGGCTACCGGGATACGCGCAACTACTTCTCATAATAAACATGGGGTTCATTGAACAAACAACATGCATAATTACAACAACATTCATTGCATAACAACAACGTACATGAACATAACAACGTTCATTGCACCTGAACAACACATATAACACACAACAGGAACAAATCGCTTAAGGAAACGAACCACATAAATGTTAGCCAAATTTGGTGAGCCTAAAGAATGATTTCATCCTCATATTAAGCTCGTTACATAACATGTTACCGTTCGGTTTATTTAACGTTTATTTACCCCAAGATGTGTTGGATATAGTGATCAAAACACACCGTACAAAAATTTCCCCTTAGCCCCAAACTAAAGTCAAGGTAGGAGAGTCTCTTATTAGACTCGTGTGAGATTGAATCCCAAGAAAGAAAACAACCAAAACATAGAGAGAGACTAATCTGATTCAGATATCGACCCTCATACATACACGTGTGACCGGACACCCGGATTCCTCACCCCAAGGTATACAATGGTTAGAGTCCCCTTTATGGAACTTATGACATCATGTGAAATTATGGTCAATCTATAACACCCCTACCGTTAATACTGTCATTACCGTCCAATCTCCTTGTACTTCCAGATTCACGCAGCGGTACATACTTACATACGGTGGGTGATACAATGCCGTTAGTCACCCACGTGACTAACAAAGCTACTACTACTACATACAGCATCGGTCTGATGGACCGGAATCCCGAGTACTACACATCTACAATACTTACTCCATTTACCAACCAAATACTACGTTGCTCCATTCAACACTTTGCTCCTTTACAGTACCATTCAATACAATACACATAACCGAGTTTACTAAGTTCCTTATACAAATACAGTACCTCTTTCAATTCCATTCATACTCCTTAAGAGTTTACATCTACCCATTCCTCGCATCTACATACTTACAATGCACAAGGTGTACCCCCTTGGTACACTACTACTTCAAGGCTACAAGTTCAATACTATTCTCTACAATCTACACTGCCACCGGTCTCTTATTGCGACCATGTCTGCTTCGGGTACCTGCACACTAAAAACGTTCCCCCTAGGGGGTCAGCTTTCGCTGCATATGATAACCGCATACCCCGCGTACTAGTGAGGGTACGCCGACCACTTGGTCGAATACATGCAGTTCATTTTATTCATACATACATGCATACATGCCTTTATACATAATACTACAATACTTTACACAAGGAATACATACATACACTTCAATACATACAAGGTAACCATACAAGCCACAGATACATACTTACCCTTTCCGAAATCTACAATACACAATACATATACCATACATACGCGATACATACACAATACACCATACTTGTTAGCTCCTTTTTGTCCACCCGGGTTAATCGGGTGGAGATTACTCTTTTACTCGTTACACCATACTTACGCATACATACTCATACTTTACTTACTTCTTACTCTTACTCATGTTAAGTCGTCGGGACCTCCGGCCCGGGGACTACTCTGTCCCACCACCGAGATTTACTTGGTTCACCAATCCAGGATGCTACCCATTTAAGGGGTTTGGGCCGTGGACCAGTTTAAGAACCAGTAATCGGATCCAACCTCTTGTGTCTCCTCATCCTCACGCGTGGCCGAAGCTATATCGGACTTCTACTCGTTCCAATTTACTTATTACTTACGTTCGAAGTTAGGTAGTTAGGAATTAGTAGAAGTCACACATCCAAGCCACAATGATACAATACATTGCTCATATATACATCCATACAAAATACAATACAATACACAAGTACACTACAAGTTACAATTACACTTCATCATCATTCATAAATTTCATGAATTATACAAACTAGTGTTCAAGACAATAAATATCAAGAACACATAAATCCAGCACAAGTAAGTGCAATATAGTCCGATTCATGCATTTATCTTATTTAGGTGATCAAATAAGCACACAAATCGGGGTAACCAGATTAGGATACAGGGCATGAAGAAATCATACATTTTACTAAAATTTACTTTACCGGGTGTCTCCTTGTTTCTTAGTCCTTACTTGTTCCTCGAGTCCTAGTCTCGAACCAATGACTACATGCCAAATGGTTCAATTAATACTAAGTATTACAATACATACATAATTACTACTCCCATACTTACCCCGTTATCCCGTTGTTTCGGTTTAACTTAATGTTCTTAAACTTACAACTTTCTTAATTACTTCTCAAACTTGTGTACACTTCTTAGGGCCTTTAAAGGTCACCAAACAAGGCCTTAACAACTTCTAAAACCATTACCAATCAATCCCCCATGTTTAGAACCCTTAAAAACACTCTCTGCTGAATTCTGGGGGTGGTCCGGGACTTGGTCCGGGCCCTAAGTCCCAGACCAACACTTGACTTTCGGCCTATTTTTACACCTGATCCTGGACTTGGTCCTGGACTTAGTCCCGGACCAATTCCTGCATTCACTCTCGGGCCTTTTTTTGAAGCGGTCCGGGACTTGGTACATATCCTAAGTCCCAGACCCTACTAAAAACTGCTATTAAGGTCATTTTTCAACCCCAATTCAACCCTTAATCCACCTCTAATCATTCCATAATCTTTACACATGTTTTATACATGTTTAAACACACTTAAACACTCACTAAAACTCCTTAAATCCATGGTCCAATACCTACTCAACTTCTTGCTCAATTTCTACAAATTTCCATTCTCATTTTCATACTTTGCACACTTGTGCATTCCTACACTCCTCTTTGCATTTTGCATCTTGTCCCAACTTCATTTTACCATTCCAATTACTTTCCAATCAACTACACTACCTATACCCAAGTACAACTCTCTCTTTACCAAATCTTGCACACTAATTTTTCCTAGTTTCTGCAATGCATTTCTACACTTCTTGCTACAGATTTTACACTCTTTTATTCACATACTACTACTACTACCATTCCATGGTTACTAAATCTCCTTACTCAACCTAATACATACCTTGGTTCTCCCATTCACCAAGTCAACCAATAAAGCACAATTCCTACCAAAATTTTGCCATAGTTCACCTACTTTTCTTACTTATCCAAATACATACTTTCTCACCAAATTCAATCCTAAACTAGCCACACCCATTCAAGGGTGCTACCAGCACACAAGGCAATATTAATCTATCAATACTTCCTCAACTACAATACCAATACACATACACAATTCTTTGGCTCTAAGGCCTACAATCCACATACTTGCTCACAAATACTTAAACTTCCACAACTACAATACTAATACAATAGTTTAGGTTCTTTTAGTAGTTTACCCATTCCCATTACTCTAATGCAATAACAATTTAGCATTAGGAAGGAGCTCTTACCTTAAGCCCTTAATTTCCTTCTTTCTTTTCCAATTCTCCTTCTTCTCTCTTTCTTGCACAAAATCGGTCAAGTGGGCAATGGAGTTGCCAAACTCCATTCCCATCACCCAATGAACACAAAATAAGTGTAATTAACATACTAACCCTTAGATCAATACTAATTCATTGAAATGCTTAAAACATAAATTATAGGGTTTACCTTTGGAGTCTTTTAAGAGGGGTTTTAGCCCTTGGTTCAAGAAGGTGATCCCACCACCATTGGAAGGTTGAAATTATGCTCAAAGGAGAGAGAAAAAATAGAGCATTACAAAGGGGGAAAATTGGTTACCAAGGAGAATGGTGGAAACAAGAGTTTTTCATGTAAATGTTTACCTTAATGGAGAGAGGAGACTCCAAGCTTTACATTGGTACCATTTTCTCTTCAAATGGGGAAAACCCATGGAGATGAACTTCCTCATTTTGAAATTCTAAAAAGAGGGAAGTGTACCCCTTGCTCTAACTAGCACAAATCTACTTTCGGTTTTTGATTCGGAGCATTATTGTAGCCTAAGGAAGCAAGGGAAGTGAGGGAAGCCATGTGTGGAGCTTCAAAATCGTTTGGGGCTGGAGGAGGAAGAAGAAGTGGGGAGCTGCTGAAGAAAGAAGGGAACTCACGAGAGAGGGAAGGAGAAATGTCAGAATGAGAGGAGAGAGAGAAGGAAAAGTAATATTTATTACTTTTACCTTTTTGCTTTATTGACTTTTCAACCCTTGAATTAATTAACTAGTCAAGTATGAGTTTGTGAGAGCTTTTTTACTAATTAAAACATCCCCCCTACAGTAATACGTGCTGGAGCGTTTTTTTTTTTCGTCTTTTACAGAAAATGCTCGTTATTTTACCCGGTTTCGGTACTATTCACTAACCGGGCCCGTTTTCCGGAATTTTCTTGTTTATTTAATTTTATTGGTTATTAAGCTTCCATTAATGCTTAATAATAGTTATTTAATGATTTATAATTTTTACGGGTTCGTTTGACCACTTAAAATCACGTTTTCGGGTTTTCTCGAAAAACATGCGCTAAAGCTCTATTAGTGTTTTAATACATTATTTGGATCCGTTTTCTTCGGGAGTTGTTCCCATATATTATGTAGGCCTTATTAAGCCTTTATAATCCATATAATACACTAGCCGAGGTCTCATACCTCCTATGGTTATTTAACGCTTATTTAGCGTTTTCCGCTTTTTAAGCGTTTCTTTATTTCTTTTGGATTTATTTTTCCTTACAAATATTACTTAGGTGTTATTAGGCCCTTAAATACGTATTAGAATAATTTTAATCGTTATATTTAAGTTTGGGGTATTTCAATCTACCCCCTTAGGAACTTTGTCCTCAAAGTTGTTCGAGGTTATAGGATTTCTATACTTACTCATCCATACATGTCTAATGTTAAAGTCATACATTCCTCCTCCTTACACATTCCCAAATCCATTACTCAAGGTCTCTACATACCATTCCATACAAATATACTACAATTACTCCAATCCACATTACAATCAACCATTGGTTCCACATTACAAGGTTTATACATACAGTGCAAAGCTATCCCCAAAGCAATGCAATACACATTATAATCCTGCAGGCACTCCGGTCATCTAGACACAGGACTCCTCTATGTCCTGCTGCCCTTGGAATAATACAACGTGATTGTTGGGTAAAAACCTAACGACAAGTATACCGGTCGATTATAGCAAGTTTTCCTAGAAGTGTCCCTCCAGGTTATCGAATCCGAGGGAGGCAGCGTCTTAGTTTAATTGATATTTAAGAATAAACTAACGAATCGGTTTACTCCAGTAACAGGGGGGTTTTGTTTGTTGAATTACTACAGTACGAAACAAGTATGTAAATAAGAGCAAAGGTAATAAATGCAAGACAGTGAGCAAAATTATGATATTTTTGATTTAATAAAAGGGGAAATTCCGGTTTACTAATCCTCCAAATTCTTCGGTTCCTTTTTCAGTGTGTTTACCAAAATTCAGATTAAAATCCTAGAACAGAAATATTCCACGTTCGGTCTCCCGCGCGGTGGATTCTAATTAACAGCTAATAAATTTTAACTCTCGTTACAAATTTACTAAATGCTAACAGCTTTAAGAAAAATCCAGTTTATTGATCAGTTAATATCCTAGAGGAATTACCATCTCTAAATTAACCGGTACTGTTCCTGTTGTCTATTATCTACCGCAGTTCTCACTTATAAGCAGATAAACTGGTAAAATCAAGTAATTGGCCAAATCACAAGATTTATAAAAATAATTAAGGAACAACACTTTAATTTATTTAAAATGGTAAATCACAAAGATAATGGAACCTTGAATTTGGATTACATAGTAAACCAAAATTTATAAAAACTACTCAGCCATGGAAATGAAAATACTGTAAAAATATGTAAACAACATTAAAGAGGAAGAGAAGAAGAAACTCTGATTTAAGACTCTTTAATGGAGTCTCGGTGTGTGACCAGTGCTTTCTTCTGCTCTTTCTCCAGAAAATGGTGGAGTCTCCAGCTGCTTGTGTACTCCAGATTTCTGTGGATGTGTATGGTGTTTAATGAGAATGGTGATATGAATGGAACGTGAGAAATGGAAATGGATGAAGTGAGTGTGGAATGCTCTCCAGAATTGTGTATCTCAAATGTGTGAGAATGAATTCTATTTATAGAATTCCTGGATGAATACGTTGCGTCGTGTGGTGGAATTTTTTTTAGTTGGAAAGGAGGATGTTTTGCTAGATTTCTGGAAGTGATTAGATTAGTGGAGTTTGAAAGAAGAATAATACGTGAAGTGGAGATTGCTGGAAAGTAAAGTAAATGTACTGGAAAGAGAAATTAGTGCTGGAAATAATTCTAATGAATGGGGGGGTGTTTAACAAATAAACAAGCGTGTCTTTTCTCCCATTGTCGTGCAGACGTCGGGTTTAACAGCATGGTCCGGGACTTAAGTCCTGTGTGAAGTCCCGAACCATAGCATTGAAATGGGTCGAGAGTTGGCGTCTTATGTGGTCCGGGACTTAGGCCTTGTATAAAGTCCCGGACCATGCCTGAATTTGATTCGAGAATTGCTCTGCTTTGTGGTCCGGGTCTTCACCCCTGCATCAAGTCCCGGACCATAAACGAATTTAATTCGAGACACGAGTCACATTGTGGTCCGGGTCTTCACTCTTGCATCAAGTACCGGACCATACATAAATTCAATTCGAGATTTGAGTCACGTTGTGGTCCGGGACTAAGCTCCAGCATCAAGTCCCGGACCAAGCTTGAATTTATGTCGAGAGTGAATTTCTTGACTCCATTTAGCTTGTTTGAAAAACTATGGTCTCCAACAATGATATGAACACGTTTCTTTTGAGATTAAATACCTGAAAAAGCACATAAAAGCCATAAAAGAAGACAATTGCAGCAAGAGACATGAAAACACTTAAAATACAGGAATTTAGCAGTAAATAGCAAAGAATTCGGTATCAAAAGACCATGCAGAAATAGGTAAATTCTTGACTTATCAACATTTCCACACTTAACCTTTGCTTGTCCTCAAGCAATTACTGCAATCAAAATGTACCAGAATTTCCAAAAGCGGGGATTTATCAGGTCATGAAAATGTACAAGGAAATTTAATGCTGAAAAACAGTCATAAGAGACAACGACTAGTACTGCAAGTTTTCTTAAACAGTGAAGCTAGAGTGTTTGACCAATGCATGAGACTATCATCATAACTATTGAATCCAAACTGTACTCAGGGCTTTACTTTCTGTTTGCTTTGCACAATTCATTGGACGACAAGGGGCAAGAAGTAATGTCATATTCCACATTACCTTTCATTGCCACATACTCATAATCAAGGAAGAATTTGCAATAAACTTTAGCATGAAAGAACTTTCCTTCCAATTTTTCTGAGTAAGCATTATTCATTTCATCCCCTCAGACTTTTTCTCCCCATCCTTGTAGCGGTGTTGGGCCTTCTATCCCAGATCAGATGATCTTAGGTAGATGAGTGATGAGGCACTCCATGGGCTTAATTACCGAATGGTAGAGGCCTGTTCCGGTTCAGAGTAGATTAGAGGAGTACCTTGCCTTTGTCCTTTCCTTCCATTCATTCCAAAACTTTCCCAAAGCCCCAAGTTAGTTCAAACAAAATAGTCACAAAATGGTCTCACCTTTTATTGAAGGAAATAGATGAAAATTTTAACCAAAACTGACAACACAAGCAGTATAACCAAAGTTCTTATGACCGAAGTTTCAGATTAAATCTCAAAAATTTTCGCTACTCGTACGTTATTCTCGACTGATGCATCTGACCACAAATGAAAACCAAGTATGTCGAATTAAAAAAAAAAATTTTGTGGAGGGTCATCAAAGGTTAGTGAAGGGAGAATAAGTATTGTCAGGAGCCACAGAAAACAAACAATTAGATGTGCAACCCCCTTACTACTTCCCCACACTTTAGAAAATAGCAATGCCCTCATTGCTGCATGAATATGATCATAGTGCAAAAGAAAGAATAGAACTCCCCTGAAAAATGGGTGAAGATGACGTCCCCACACTTATGTAAAGGAACGGGAGACTTATGGAGTGTTGGAAGAATTTCGGCAGAGTCTCCTTTGTATTCTTTCGATTTTGCACACAAAAGATGGTAATCCTGTTGGAATGAAGCAGCAGCAGACACTATGTGGCAATAAAGTCAAGGGACATAACCAAGCAGTGGAAGTAGTAGAAGTACCAAAGTACCTATAACAATCCAAAAAGAAAATGAAAAGTACCATAAGATGCAACCTAACAAGCTAAAAGACATTAAAGCAGCCAGAGTTAGGAAATAAAAGAGAATCCAAAACAGCAATAACAAGATAAAGAGTCTGAAAAGAACTGATCATAAACCAGCATGAGATCTACTGAGGTGGTGGGTGATCCTGAGGCAGACGCCAGGACTCCAGCTGAGCGAAGCGGGCGTCATAATCAGTAAAGCGTGCCTCATAGCGAGCGCATACTCCGCGAACCGTGCATCCTGTCCAGCTGTATACTCCGCGTACCGTGCGTCCTGTCCAGTGTATACTCCGCGTACCGTGCCTCCTGCCGAGCCTCATACTCACTCTGTCGGGTCTCCAAAGCTGAGACCCGTGCTCCATAATCGTACAGGTCGTACTCATCCCGTCTACACGAATGTCCATTTGAGTCATATGAGCAGCAAGACCATCGACCGTGCAGTGATCATCCCCTGCCAATCAGTAAACTGACGAAACATCTCGTCATATCCTGGTGTAGGAGCAGTGGGCATCGGAACGTCTGGGAGGTCATCATCAGCGGCAACAGCAGGTGGCTCAGCCTCGGCAGCTGCACTAGGTCCGGGAGCTCGTGCACCCGGCTGTGCGCGTCAGCGCTTCACCCACTGAGCATCTATCTTCTCCCACTGATAAAAGCATCATCGTCATGTCTATGGGGACCGGGGGGTACTGGGGCTGCTCATTTGAACAATCCACTCCAGCGGCAGCAAAGAAGGACTGTAGTAGGTGTGGGAAGGGAAGGGAGGAGCTACTGTCTACATCAATCACCCGAAGCATCGACAGAAAAAGTAATCCATGCAGGGCAATGGGGAATGCTGCCTGAGCAAGATCGTCATCCAGGAGGAAGCGCAGAACATAGCAGTCGATTGCATTCAGGTCCGCACATCCCGGGGGTCGGACATTATACATTATAATCCCCAAGATCAGAGCTCAAGCGGTGTTGGGAAGCTTATCACCGGTAACCACCTGCTTATCCCGGTGGTTGCGCCTCTGGCGGTTCTGAACAGTAGGATCATTCACGAAAAATTTATATAATGCTCCATTAGCTTGTCTCTCGGAGTTCGTGAGTTCTATTCCCGGTCTGCCTCAGTCGGGACCCTAGCCGATTAGGTATATTCATAGTACGTCTAATAGGGCGGGGGGATCGACAATATCCTTCCCCTTAACCCTTGACCTAATTTCCTTACTATCAACACGCACCGCAACATTAGCATAGAATATTTTAACCAGTCGCGGATAAAATGTACCACCTCGGTTTAGCAGACATACCCAACCTCTGTCGCTAAATATCCTTTCTAAATCAAATTCAGATATTAATGTAGGACAAACTGACCTTTCTGGAATTATTTTGCGTTCCTTAGCCTGGAACCAATCCCAAGCAGCGTTAGTTAGAAATTCCGAACGGTTCATCTCGCGGATCCGAAGTGGGGGAGCTGCTGAAGAGGAAGACGCGCCGGCAGTGGTGGGTTTTCGAGCACGTTTGGGTGCCATCAGGGTTTAGGATTAACGAAGTTGGTGTGGAATTGGTGGGTTTCGGTGCAGGTGAACTTGACAGAGGAGGGGTGTGGGCTTGGTTAGTAGCGGTGGAAGGCGGGAGGTTTGGAATGGTGGTGCTTCGAGTGACGGTGTGTGTTGTATTTGGGCGTCCGAACTCGATAGAGGAGGGGGGGCTGGCGCGACGGATGGTGGTGGTGCGGTGGTTGTGATTTGGCGAAGGCGTTTGTGAAGGTGACAGAGGAAGGGGCGGAGTGGCGCAGTGGTGCTTATGGGATTGGGAGTTTGGAAGCAGTGGGCTGTGGTGGTCGGGAGCGGGAGTTGGTGAATGGAGAGCGACGACGAAGGATACCGATGTCGAAGGTGTGGTGTGAGGAGATGTGAGGCGAGGCGAGAATGGTGATGTGAAGCGTGGATGGTCGAAGCGTGGTCGACGGCGTTGGTGTGAGGTGGTGGTCGCAGGTGCGTGGGTTGGGTGGCGAAGGTGGTAGCGAAAATGGCGAGGATGGCTGTGGTGGTTGGGGGAGCGGAGGTTATCGACCGGGATCAGTACGGGTTAGGGTTGGGGGAGCGGAGGTTGAAGACGACGCGTTTTCTGGAGATTTTTTTTAACAGCTATAGATGGTCCGGGACCTCGGGTATGGTTAAAGTCCCGGACCAAGGTATAAATCGGGCCGAGGGTTTTCATCACATGTGGTCCGGGACTTAGGCTGGGTTTGAGGTCCCGGACCACCCTTAGTTTTGTTTCGAGAATTTCCTATGAATGCGGTCCGGGACTTAGGGTATGGTTGAAGTCCCGGACCACCTCTATTTTTGTTTCGAGAATTGGCTGCTCCTCTGGTCCGGGACTTAAGTCCTGTAACAGGTCCCGGACCACCCCATTGAATCCCGCCGTAAGTGTGCTCTTTGGTCGGTCCGGGACTTAAGTTATGGACAATGTCCCGGACCACCCCATTTATTCCACCGAAGGATTTCCTCCTAGTACTCTGTTTCTCTTCCTTCATCAAACCTACACTTTAACAAAACCCACCAAAGAAAAATAGCTAACAAAAGAATTAGAATAAGTAAAAACATGAATTAAAACGAAAAACAAGAAGAAAGGAGATTGGGTTGCCTCCCAATGAGCTGCCCGTCTTTTCGGTCTTTGGCTAGACCTTGGTTTTGTTCTTTTAAGAGATTCCAGAAGATTGAGCCATCTTTGAGACTTGGCGACACAAAATCCGAGAAGCTTCCAAAACATTTTTCGAAGACCTACCAGCATAAAACAGTAGCTTCTCCCCCTCTGCATTCAAAGTGATCGTACCATGAGCAACTTCGATTCGAGCGTCGGCTGTTGCTAGGAAGGGTCTTCCAAAGATAATAGGGACCATTGGATCTGCAGACATGTCGAGTACGACCAAGTCGCAAGGGAAATACAGATGTTCCACCTTAACCATTACATCCTTTGCAATTCCACAGGGATAAACCATTGAGCGATCTGCTAGCTGAAGCGTCATTCGTGTAGGCTGTAAGTCTCCAATTCCAAGCTTTTCAAATAAAGTATGGCATGAGACTAATCGACGCTCCTAAATCAGCAAGACAGTGGTCGAAGTCATGTCTCCTATTCTACATGGAATTGTGAAGCTTCCAGGATCTTTGCATTTTTCTGGTAAGCGCTTCTGTATGATCGCTGAACAAGTCTCTGTGAGCTGAATAGTTCCTGTCTCAACTAACTTTGCCTTATTAGATAAAAGCTTCCTTAAATACTTGGCATAGTTAGGCACCTTCGCAACTAAATCAACAAAGGGGATATCAACAGATAGTTGCCGAAGTAAAGTAAGAAACTTATCAAACTCACTATCCTCCTTGGAACGCTTGGTTCTGTTTGGAAATGGAACTGGAGGAGCAACTTCAACTGTAGGTGATGTAGGTGAAGGAGATTTGGTAACTTCATAATTCCGCTCATTCTCCAGCATGGTTGCTCTATGCTCACCTCAGGCTCAGCAGCTTTACCTTTACCACTCCTAGTAGTTTACCTTCTTTGCTGTTTCCTTTTCCTGCAAAGGACATTTGTTAGCCAGGATATCATCCACCAGTGTAGCATAATTTGGCATTAATTTAAGCATATCCGAAAAAGGAATATCTTTAGTTGATTTCTTAAAAATTTTAAGAAATTTTCCAAGCTGTTCATCAAGATCCTTTTTCTTTAACCTGTCAGGAAAAGGAATAGGTTCTTCAAATTTGCGATTGGAAACAGAAGAGTAAGAAGGTTGAGTTTCAGGAGACTCCTTCTCCTTGGTTTTTCAAAAACTTTAATGGAGTCCTTAACCTCTTGTTGAACAGGTAAAACTGCAGCGACAAGTGGAGTATCTTCTTCCACAGTAAAAACAGCTTTAGCATACTCTCTTGGATTCATCTCTGGTTGACTAGGCAAAGACCCTGCAGGTCTTTCTGAAAGCTTCTGACTAATTTGAGCCAATTGAGTTTCCATTCGTTTATTGTAAGCCTTTTGTTCTTGCATGAATGCCTTTGGTTGTTGTTGATTTCATCTTGCTCATTGAATCTGGCTTTTGTTGATGTAATGAATTCGCTCATCATGGCTTCCAAGTTGAGGAACTACTAGCTCCTTGACTTTGCATGTTGGTTCTGAGGGGGTCTCTGATAGGACTGATTATATTGTTGTGGTGCCTTCTGATTGTAGTTGTTTTGTGAAATCTTTGCTGCTGATATCCCTGATTGCTTTGGTTGTTATAGAAATTTCCTTGTCTGTTCCCAGGTAGTTCACCTCTTCACTCGGTGGAGATGTACACTGACACAAGTTTGAGCTTCTACCACAGTATTAACAAGGTGGGTAAACTTCAGGAGATGCTGCTGCATTTGACTGTGGGTTCATCGCTGCACACATACGCTCAAACTGTTTTGACATCGCTTCTATTTTGGCAGCCAGAAAAGTACTCGAGTCCACTTCATAAACTCCAGCAGTTTTCTTCGGTGCAGCTTCTCCGGTTCTCGCGCCTCCCCACTGATTGGATGCATTGGCGATGGTCTCCAATAGTTCCTTGATTCTAGCTATTGGTAACTCCATGAGGCTTCCTCCTGCACAAGTGTCTACCAACAAACGACTTGAATGATCCAAATCTTTGTAAAAGGACTATAAAATTACCTCCTCTCCCAAGCCATGGTGTGGTACTCTGCGCACAATCCCTTTGAAACGCTCCCAAGCCTCAGATAATGTCTCACCGGTGAACTGCTTAAAGTTGGTAATCTCTCCTCTCATAATCAGCATTCGAGAAGGAGGGAAATATTTTGCCAAGAATGCATTTGCTAACTCCGTCCAGGTAGTGATACTGTTGGGCGTCAATGAGTTTAACCATTCTGCAGCTCTGTCTCTTAGGGAGAATGGGAAGAGAGTCAATCTAGCAACCTCTTGTGAAGCTGGTGTAGAACAAGCTCCTACCAATCTCAGGAAAGTGGTGAGATGGACATTGGGATCTTCGGTGATTGTTCCGCTGAACTGAGGTGCATTCATGACCATAGTAACATAGTGTGTCTTGAACTGCCAATGCTCTCCTGCTGGTAACGCAGGAATTACTATTGGTGAAATAAGCCCTTCGACGCTTGGGCGGGTATAGTCCCTCATGTGCCTCTCCGAATTCAAATTCTCCATATTGGTTCCTGAGGTGTTGTTTAGAATCTCTCCTTCAACTAGTAACTCAGAAATAATCTCCTCTGCTGGTGAATCTTTTAGGAACACCTCCTGCTCAATTGGAGGATCCAGCACTAACCTTTTTCGAATCCTTCTTGTTACTCTGTCTATTTCTGGTTCAATTTCGAATTCAGGGTTTCCTTCAGAACGAGTTTTAACCATAAACCAAAATCAGATAACTGACAGTAATGTAGTTGTAAAAGAACTGAATAAAATAAAACAAGGGTAAACTAAAAAGAACAAAAACAAAACAAAATTTAATAAAATAAATAAAAATTAAACTAAGCAACCGTGCCTCCCCGGCAACGGCGCCATTAACTTGTTGGGTAAAAACCTAACGGCAAGTATACCGGTCGATTATAGCAAGTTTTCCTAGAAGTGTCCCTCCAGGTTATCGAATCCAGGGAGGCAGCGTTTAGTTTAATTATATTTAAGAAAAACTAACGAATCGGTTTACTCCAGTAACAGGGGGTTTTGTTTGTTGAATTACTACAGTAAAACAAGAATGTAAATAAGAGCAAAGGTAATAAATGCAAGACAGTGAGCAAATAATGATTTTTGATTTAATAAAAGGGGAAATTCCGGTTTACTAATCCTCCAAATTCTTCGGTTCCTTTTCAGTGTGTTTACCAAAATTCAGATTAAAATCCTAGAACAGAAATATTCCACGTTCGGTCTCCCGCTCGGTGGAATCTAATTAACAGCTAATAAATTTTAACTCTCGTTACAAATTTACTAATGCTAACAGCTTTAAGAAAATCCAGTTTATTGATCAGTTAATATCCTAGAGGAATTACCATCTCTAAATTAACCGGTACTGTTCCTGTTGTCTATTATCTACCGCAGTTCTCACTTATAGCAGATAAACTGGTAAAATCAAGTAATTGGCCAAATCACAAGATTTATAAAAATAATAAGGAACAACTTTAATCTATTTAAAATGGTAAATCACAAAGATAATGGAACCTTGAATTTGGATTACATAGTAAACCGAAATTTATAAAACTACTCAGCCATGGAAATGAAAATACTGTAAAAATATGTAAACAACATTAAAGAGGAAGAGAAGAAGAAACTCTGATTTAAGACTCTTTAATGGAGTCTCGGTGTGTGACCAGTGCTTTCTTCTATTCTTTCTCCAGAAAATGGTGGAGTCTCCAGCTGCTTGTGTACTCCAGATTTCTGTGGATGTGTATGGTGTTTAATGAGAATGGTGATATGAATGGAACGTGAGAAATGGAAATGGATGGAGTGAGTGTGGAATGCTCTCCAGAATTGTGTATCTCAAATGTGTGAGAATGAATTCTATTTATAGAATTCCTGGATGAATACGTAGCGTGGTGTGGTGGAATTTTTTTTAGTTGGAAAGGAGGATGTTCGTGGGTGTTTTGCTAGATTTCTGGAAGTGATTAGATTAGTGGAGTTTGAAAGAAGAATAATACGTGAAGTGGAGATTGCTGGAAAGTAAATGTACTGGAAAGGGAAATTAGTGCTGGAAATAATTCTAATGAATGGGGCGGCCGTTTAACAAATAAACAAGCGTGTCTTTTCTCCCATTGTCGCTGCAGACGTCGGGTTTAACAGCATGGTCCGGGACTTAAGTCCTGTGTGAAGTCCCGGACCATAGCATTGAAATGGGTCGAGAGTTGGCGTCTTATGTGGTCCGGGACTTAGGCCTTGTATAAAGTCCCGGACCATGCCTGAATTTGATTCGAGAATTGCTCTGCTTTGTGGTCCGGGTCTTCACCCCTGCATCAAGTCCCGGACCATAAACGAATTTAATTCGAGACACGAGTCACATTGTGGTCCGGGTCTTCACTCTTGCATCAAGTACCGGACCATACATAAATTCAATTCGAGATTTGAGTCACGTTGTGGTCCGGGACTAAGCTCCAGCATCAAGTCCCGGACCAAGCTTGAATTTATGTCGAGAGTGAATTTCTTGACTCCATTTAGCTTGTTTGAAAAACTATGGTCTCCAACAATGATATGAACACATTCTTTGAGATTAAATACCTGAAAAAGCACATAAAAGAAGACAATTGCAGCAAGAGACATGATGAAATACCCCAAACCTTGGTATGTTGTGTAAATGTTAAACTATGGTATTTAAAGGCTAAGAAGTGCCTTAGAAACATAAATGAATCATTAAGCCATGGTAAAACACAATAAAACATTAAGACGGTATGAGCAAAAACATGCTCTAAGCCATGAGTGAACTTGGTTAGGACCCAAAGAGCCTACCAAGACTTGATAATGTTTAATTATGACTTTATAAGGCTAATTAAGTCCTTAGGAAACTTTGGTAGACAATGAAACCAAACAAAACACAAATAAATACCTTAAGGTCAATAAGAGCAAAAATGTGCTCTAAGCTTGGGATAAATGTGTATAAGACCTAATGGTCATACTTATATCTTATAAATATGTTAATGAACATATTAAATCAATTACCAAAGAAAACCAAGCTTGAAAACAAGTTAAAACGCAAAATGTGCTTTAAGAAGTCTTAAAGCACGTTTTTGAAAAATTGTCTTGTAAATGAGTTTTGAATGGCTAAATGTCCATCATTACTCTTTAATTAACATGTGTACTATATAGTATCACATTTGGGTGGCTATATCAATGGGAAATCAAAAATTTCACTTCTATGTGCCTTGTTATTGGTGAATAGTGATTCTTATAACTAGTTTGTAACATATAATGTTATAAGTGATTAAGTTGGTCAACAAAGACCAAAACACCCTTCTATTAAAATGGGGGCCGGTTTTTAGTAAGGTGAGTCATCACCATGTAAAATAAATTAAAGGAAGGAAGGAAAAGAAAGTAAAAGAAGGAAGTTATTAGTACATAAATATCTTCTAAAGTAGAACTCATCTTCATTCTTTCCTTCCCTTCTCATTTCACGTCTTTCAAGCCTCCTCTCCCCTCCATTTACGATTCTCTATACCAACCTCTCTTCTCCATCTTCATTTCCTTGCCAAATCAACTCCAAGCTCCAAATCAAATTCTAAGACCATATTTGTCTTAGTTAGGTCAAGCTCTACACTTCCACCTTTTCAAATCTTCAAGAGCTCAATTTTGGTGCCATGGAGAATCACCATTGATGGAGCTTGAGCTTGTATTTCTACATATTCTTGTTCTCCTTGCTTCAAGGTGAGGAAACTCAAAGAAAAATCAAGTTCCTTCATGTTTGGTGTTGTCGAAAATAACCTCACCATGGTGTCTTACCTTGCTGTTAGCTTCATTTGAATCTTCCAAGGGCTAGGAGGAGTCCTCTCTTGATATATATTCAGCTCTCTTTCCTCCAAGGTAAAACAATCATGTTAATACCTTAAGATAATATATGTAACTAGGGTTTACGATGATGTTAAAGTTAAAGCTTAATAATAAT
>CM041777.1:346000560-346088684 GCA_023374045.1 Limonium bicolor
GAGCACACAACAGTGGTACATTACTACGGAAGAGCATCATCATCGTACAGTGAGTTATATGACAAACATACTTAAAACCGCCAATAATTTGTCATAGTTTTATGACCATAATTAACCATCTACCATCGGCTCATATTCCACCAGCAGCTGAATCATACCCATGTGTTGCTTGTTGTTTATGTAGTTTTAACCATAAGACGCACGTCTTCGTCATTTGCAATTACCATCTGGCTCCAGCAGAAAGGCACTGGGAGAGGAAACATCATTTTTCGGAAGACAATGGACGTTGGAACAAACTTCTCATTGCCACAATCAAGGTTACACTCAACTAGGAATTTGAAATAGTTGAAGTCAATGAAATTTGTAATCGTGAGACGACGTGTTGTGCCGTAGTCGGTTGGTTCGAAGTAAAAGCCAGAATCATCAAAGGATGGGATGTGGTGCATATACATCATACAGGGAATAAACATTTTAGATGTAAAACTTTAAGTGGAGGGTGTAATGGCAATGGTTTATACATCATAAAACTTCAAGGGCGACTGAGTTATTTATGGACGTTGGCACGGCCTTTGGTCGGGACCGGTTGAGTTTATACGCCTCATACGGTCTAATAGCATCCTACCTTCTCATAGTATCTTATCCCATACAGTGATACCATCTTATCATGTTCCAATTTGCTAGACTCTGGTTGATGGTGGGTTTCGGACGCATATGAGATTTCTTAGATTTCCTTGGATAAGATATGAGAATATTTTTTTACTGCCACAACTTTTGGTTGCATCTTGTGCTCAATTCGTGGCTCCTCCTCGATGTGTACTTTTGTATCAAGTGTTGTCTACTCAAAGCATCTTTAATAAGCTTCATCAACGTGTATCAATTACATACAGGACACTGAGTTACAGCTTCCCTATTCCTTTCTGGCAGCTTATGGTTTTCACATTGTCCTTTTGTAGGTGTGTCTGTAACTCTAGTTTGAAATTGATTCATGTACTTTTCATAAGGCAGTCCTCTATTTACGAGTTTTCAGGACTACAACACTCTACTTCTTTGTGTTGTCTTGTCATTTACACTACAAGTACTTCGA
This sequence comes from Limonium bicolor, assembly GCA_023374045.1. Lineage (NCBI taxonomy): Eukaryota > Viridiplantae > Streptophyta > Magnoliopsida > Caryophyllales > Plumbaginaceae > Limonium > Limonium bicolor. The sequence goes on from CM041777.1 coordinate 346,001,645, forward strand.
TGGACACCATGTGACTTATCTTTACACTGCTCACACTTTCTTCAGTAAAATGGAGAAATGACAACTCCATATGTTATTATTGAACACTATTTTGACTGTACCATGTACTCTGTTTGCTTCAGTTCTCCTTCCTATAAATACTGGAAATCTTGCTTAACAACACCTGCATCAGCTCCCCTTCTTCTACCCTTTGTAATGGATCTACCGTGTATCTTGTGTGTGCATGTTACCCCCTCTTTTGATGAGACTGGATTTATTTTGAAAGACAATCAAATTCACGTTTTATTGATTTCGATATTCACTGTCAATAACATACCAACAACTGTACAACTGCGTGGGGAATTCCTTAAGGTCATGTGTTGCAAGGAACTGCATCGTGCACACCATAATGCACAGACTCCTGCTTGAGTCTCCCCCAGATGTCGCATGGACTCCGCTCCTCATTTCGAACGACCATGATGTACAGCAGATGATACAAATGTTTGATGGTAACCGTGATGTCTATGGCAACAGAATGGAGATTTCGGTAACCTATTCGCTCGCTCCTCCGGTATTTGTTACAACTCAGACTCAGAGACTTCAACAGAAGAGACTGTAGAAGACGAAGGCAGTAGTGACACCTCAGCTTGTAACACAGATGACGATGGGGAAGTAGATGATTAGTGATGTGTTGTGTTTGAATGTAAGGTCATCACCGTTGTAACTGCTAGATTTTTAAGTTGCAAATAAAACGTTTAGCACGACCTTTGTATGGATCAGCATCAACTATTATATAATACGATATCCGTCGGAAAATATCTCAAACAGAAAGTGCTCATATTAGAATGGTTAGCTAGTTAGGAATCAGTTAGAAGTCCTATACTGCATTACTTGGTCAATACAATACACAACAAGCACACACACACTTCATTTCCATTCATTCATTTCATGAATTATACAAACTAGAGTTTAAGATAAGCATTCAACAAGAAACAATATCGTATAAGCACAAGTAGCATAGCATCTTACCTTTTCTCCTACCTCAATAAAAGAGATTTGTATGGACCTTATCAATCACAGAATCTTATCTTATTGAAGGAATGTGATTCAAGGTGTATCGATGCTATCCTTAACTAAGGTAGCATTATAAAAGGAAGACAAACCTTCGAGAGTTCCGACCATTAACAAATCAGTTCCTTACCAATTTGTCTACTTGCCAAAATGAATCTACCAATTAGATTGTTCGTAGATTACACACACATGGTGGATAGGTTCGGCTTCAACTTCCGTCCAACAGACACATCGCAGATATTTGATCTCGAATTGCAATTCATTCATTCTTTTGAAGCACTGATGTCTATAATCCGTCAATGTCTGGGTCTGAGTAGTAATACTTGTCGTGCAATTACAATAATATACAGATCATTGGCCTACAGCTTCCCTACACCATTCTGGGAGCTAATGTATATCACTGAAGATGCAGATGTAGAGGCGATGGTGGAAAATTACATGGACTACATCGAGCATATTGATAGGATTCAAATCCTAGTTCAGTTCGACTAATGACATTAAGTGTCGAGCAAACAAAATGCAACAACATCATTAAGTACGAACTGTGGATGGTGTTGTACTATTTCTCTCTAGTTTTGGAATAAGGCAACGACGGACGTCATTGCTTACGCATTTGTTTGTTTTAAGCAAAATGCACACACAGTCGAATACATAATAATACAAAACTCTTATTCTAATAAATGATATCCATAATTGTTTTTTTACAAATACGCACAAAGAAAACAAACATTACGTTACACAATAACAGTGGTAGAGTTACACACCAAATTTGGCGCACAACGGGAATCATTTGGTAGTCCAAACTGTAAGCGCAAAGCAGCACCCGAGTGCAGTTTTTTATTATGCAGTTTTTGCGTTGGGTGGGACTTTGACCATTGTTTTGAATAGGTTGCTGCTGTCCGTTGGCCCCCATTTTTTGACACAACGGTGTGTGTATGTAAATAACATTTTCTGAGTTTGATAACCTTGTTGAGACTCAATTGAAAGAGCGCTACGGTTACTATTGTGTGGTCGAATCAATACTTCATCGATTACTACTTTCCTCCCAGCCACGCCCATTATGGGGGCCACTGCAAATAACACGAGATGTTGACGTTCAACGAATGATTGAACGTTTCGTGTTCAATCAACATTATTATAATAGAGTAGAACTCTATGTCACCATTGTGTTCAAGGAAGATGACCCATCTCAGTTACCACCAATGGCCATAGCTGTGCCGGAAGAGTGTAGTGAAGTTTACCGCTCAGATGATAGCGAAAATACTGATTAGTATGAAGATGGTTCCTATTATGAGGGAGGGTCTTGCATATAGCAAGCACGTAATAGTCTACAATAAAATTGTTGTTGTTAAGTCGTTGTGTAACGTGAAGAGGTATTTTTACTCGTCACTCAATATAACAATGACGGATGTCATTTACTAGAAGTGGAGTTTTATATAAATTACTGGTTGTCTATGTTCCGCATCGTGCATCTTTTTGTAACTCTTGTTTGAAATCCAGGAGCACACGAAACTGTAGGAATACACGCACAACAAATTGCATGTAAAACGGATGTCGATTACTTGGTCAAAAAAATCATCAAAGTTAGCATCGGCAAGCAGTTTTTAGCATACCAAAGTCAGTGTATGTTGCCTACTTCTGGGATATTTTTTGACTCATGAGATGATGTCCGTTGTGGCTACATTTTTGCAACAATGTTGTGCTGATATAAGATACACTCACAACAAATTACATGTAAAACGGATGTCGATTACTTGGTCAAAAAAATCATCAAAGTTAGCACCGGTAAGCAGTTTTTAGCATACCAAAGTCAGTCTATGTTGCCTACTTCTGGGATATTTTTGACTCATGATGAAATACCCCAAACTTAGATATGGTGTTTAAATGATAAACTAAGATATAAGGAGGCTAAATAATGCCTTAGAAACATTAAGAAACATTTCTAATCAAAGAAATATAAGGAAACACCAATAGAGCAGTTTAAGCAAAAACGTGCTCTAAGCTTGGAGAGACTTGGGAGAGTACCCAAATATTGTGCTAAGACCTTAGTAATATCCTAATGGTCATTTTAAATCAATTACCAAAGAAAACCAAGCTTGAAAACAAGTTAAAACACAAAATGTGCTTTAAGGAGTCTTAAAGCACATTTTTGAAACATTGTCTTGTAAATGAGTTTTGAATGGCTAAATGTCCATCATTACTCTTTAATTAACATGTGTACTATATAGTATCACATTTGGAAGTCTATATCAATGGGAAATCAAAAATTTCACAACAATGTGCCTTGTTTTGTGAATAGTAATGTAATTAAGCTAGTTTATAACATAAGTCAATATAAGTGAGATATTTGGTCAACAAAGACTTAAGTACCCTTGTTACTTAATGGGGGCCGGTTTTTATAAGGTGAGTCACCACCTTTATTAGTCATTAAGCAAATAAATAACTATAAAGCAAAAGTACTATTTACTTTATAATAAATATCTCATTTTCCTCACCTCTCCCCTCCTCACCTCTTCATTCTTTCTTGTTCCCACGGGTTTGAGCTGCTCTCCCTTCTCCATTAACGTGAAGAGCAAACCCATGCTAGCTCCACCTTCTCTTGCGCACTACTTACTCAATTAGCTCCAAAACCCAAACAAATTACATATTCCTCTTAGTTAGCTCAAGCTCTCTCTTTCTATCTTTTCAAAACTTCAAGACTTTGATTTGGGGCCAAGCCAAACCACCATTAGGAGGAGGAAATTCAAGTTTGGAGACTCCATTGGCTTCTCCATTCTCTTAAGGTAAAGAAAGTGTAAGAAAATCTAGGTTTCCATCACTTTTCTTCTTGACCGAAAATGTATGCTCATGAGGCTTCCTTTTAATGCTTGTTCTAGCTTGTTTTCTACTCTTCAAAGGATTGAGGAGGTCCTTATTGCTTCATATCCAAGCTTGTCTTGAGAAACCAAGGTAAAACAATCACCTTAATACCTTAAAGCACATTTTTAACCTAGGGTTTGTTCCTTAGGGTTATGTATTATCTAGTAACTCATTGGAGTCATTGGATATTGGTTAGAACATTGGCAAGGCGATATATATTGGTGACCGAGATTGAGGAAGGAAAAACCTAAGGAAGAAAGTTTTAAAGCTTGTAAAAGAACAAGGTAAATTACTTACCTTAAGGTGTTTTATTGTTAAGGGAATGGGATTTAGATATGTGATGAGTTTAGTGTAGAGTTTACATTAGAAAAGGGTTTATATATGCCTAGGAGAAACAATGACTATGTTGAGAACTTGTGACTAAGGAGCCAATGAGAAAGAGATAGTCAAACAATGTTGAAATGAATTACAAGAAGCATTTTATTTCAATGGGAGCCTTGTTGTGTGTATTCGCAGGTTAAAGGAAAATATATGTGGAAATTCAGTGGTTAAGATTATGTCATTTAAGGGCCTAAGTGCAAGCATTTAAGTTGTGCACTATATGATGATGTGGTAGTTTTGGTGTAAATTGTGTGTTAAGGTGTTGTGATGAGAATTTGAGAGATATTGGTGGTTGATGGAGAAGAACCAAGTGTTAGGATGTGCTATATACTAGAGAACCCATGGCAAAATTCAAAGGAGAACTTAAGTGTTTAAGATGTTCTAAGGGAATTTAATGACTAAGGAAGTACTAGGAAGTTTTAGAGGTTGTCTTGATGAAAAAGGGGTGAGATAAAGTGTTTTAATGAGTTATAAGACTTAGGCATTACTATGAAGGATTTAGGAATCAAGAGAATGTATTGAGTATTTAGGACTTAGGCAAATGTTGGAATGTTGGTAAACAACTAGGAAGGAAATAAGGTGTTGATGGATGGAAGCTTAAGCTTGTGAAGGAACTTTAAGTAAATGCATAAAAGAGTTTTAGATGGTGAAAGATGCTGGGAGATGATGTTATAGTGGTGGGGAAACATTTGGCATAGTGGTTACATTAGGTATGAATCACCACCTAGAAACCTAGTGGAAAATGTTACAAGTGTTGGCATGGTTACAAGGAAAAATGCATAATGATTAAAGTGGATGTTGGTGATGATTTAAAGTGTTTAGTGGTTGGCTTAAGGTGTATTTGAGGTGCCCAAATGAGGTTATAACATATTAGGATATATGAGGAGAAGTTTGGAGTTAAAAGAGAATTTAGAAACAAGGTTCTGGAGCCGACCGACCTTAGGGACCGGACCTGCAAGGTCGGTCGAGCTCAGTTTACACTGCCGGAGAAAGTTTCTGGAACCGACCGAACTTGGGGACCGGACTTACAAGTTCGGTCGGCTTGTATTTTGTGAAGGAATTAAGTCTTGGAACGGACCGACCTTGAGACCGGACTTGCAAGGTCGGTCATGCCTAGAATTTTGTGCGGGAATTAGTCTCTGGAATCGACCGAACATAGGACCGGACTTGACAAGTTCGGTCGAGCTCAAATTTCCCTTGGGGAAAACTCTCGGGAATGGACCGACCTTGGGGGGACTTCCAAGGTCGGTCGGGGTAGAATTTTCAAACGGTAATATGTTCTGGAATGGACCGACCGGGGTAAGGCGGTCGGTAAGTTCGGTCGAGCCCTAAAACAAAAAAAAGAAATATTAAATTCTAAGGAGGATAATTGGTAATAAGGTATGCCATTGGTAGGGTAGTAATGATTAGGACCCTAAGAACTTAAGGGATTAAGTTAAGTTAAGTAAGAACCTTAATTTAAAGGTTAAGTTATAAGGATAAGTGGTAAGAACTTAAGAGGATATTTAATGGGAATCTTTAGGGACTAAGTGAGTTAAGTAAGGTGCAAATAACTAATGGCCTAAAAACGAATCAATGTTTTAGGTTTGTGAATTGAGACCCCGAAGAAGGTTAAACAAACGACGATCGACGGTGAACGGTACAATCTTTCTTGTGACCTGCTTGCTAACGAGGTGTCCCTCGGCTTGTGTGCTATCTGTTTAATTGCGATGACTAAAACAAGATAAAGCATGCAACCGGTTATATTTGTTCTCGTTGTGTATGTGTTATCTTTGCACTAACCCGCGAGACTTGAGATTGTTACTAACCAAGTTTAGTACTTACTGAGTTAAGAATAAGAGTTAAGTTTCGGTGGTTGTTGGTTAATGCCCGTTAAGGCTTAGCTAGCACATGGTGATTAAGATTTCTACTAACTGGAACTTGAGTGAGGAAACCCGGGACCGAACTCCGGTCATGCATGCTAAGAAAGGGGGACGGTATCTGAATCAGATCCGCCCTCCGCTTAAGGACTTGTCTTCGGACTTGTAGCCTAGGGCCGGTTGCCGGCTCAGCTACGCTGGACTCCCGTCCAGAGTAGGTGGCATTAAGATGGTGCGGTGGGATCACCTAAATCCCAGGTTCGAATTAAGCTACAACCATTCCCTTCCAGGAACGGTTTGTATGCTGAGATTAAGTTGAGATTAAGATTAAGGTAAGGTAAGGAACTGAGATTAAGGAAATCAGGACTGAGAAGGGGGTTACTAACCCACTCGATAAGGGGACGCTTGAGTCGTTCATTGTTTGTGAACTATGCATGTTCATCTGTGGATTATTGTTATTGCACTTCATATCATGCTTGTGTATGTAATCAATTTCCATGCTATCGACAATTAGTCGTCGTAGCCCCGTTAGCTTGGGGGCCATGAGAGGGTGTACCAGCATTCGTGCTGACCCCCTTTGGGGCTGTTTTACACTTGCAGGTAAGAGGCCCATGAGGACGCACCACGAGAGTAGGAGCGGTTAGACTTAGGATGGGATGTTTTATTTTGAGTATGGGTTGCGCTTGTGCACGCGTCTGTTTATATTTAAACTGATGTAAGGTTGTGATTATGACTTAGTTACTTGTACTCGGTTGGTTGTTGGTATTTTGGATGGTGATGTTTGGGTTGGTTATTTATTTTGGATAAGTGTTGTAATTGATAAGGCCGGTATATTCTAACGATCAGACCGTGGCAAGGTCCAGGTGTTTGTTATTTCCGCTGCGACGAATTCGATTAAGTGTTCAGTTTTGAGATAACCACGATTGGCTTTGGATGGGGTGTTACAACAGACGCGCAGAAAAAGAAAAAACAAAAAAAACACAAACTCACCCAAAATCCACAGAATTGTAAATCAGTACCCTCGGGGGTTTAGCCAATCGATCAACAACGCAAAATCGAAGTGAAATAATGCAATCACAACACAATTCCAATCAGAAACGCTAGAATAAAAACAGTCCCTGAGGGTGAGTAAACTACCCCGATTCCATCCCCCACTTACTTCGAATTCGCAGCGCAGATCCAGTCCAGACAATGCCCACACGCAACCAGACGAACCGCTGAGAGGTGAAGCCCATATCAACGCTGAATTCACAACCGAGCAGCCCAACAATAAAAAAATTGTCCCTCCCAAGACAGAAGCGAAAACCACCGAAATCGAAAGGGAAATCAAACCTGAATTACCGCAGAGGCAGGACAACCACACAGAACGGGAGTCAAATCCCAAAACGCAGCAGTAACCGCACCAGAAATCAGCACCCAAGCACACAAGAGGAGGAGGGAAGAGAGGGGCGCTCCAAAACTGTCGAGAGAAGAAAACACCACGTCTTGAAAATGATCGGGAAACTGAGCAAGAAATAAAGTGATGGATTCTCTTTTCCTTATTAATGACTTACCAAAATAAAAGAGAGGGGAAAAGACCTCCTTGTCCCTCGCCTTTAACTTAAAGACTCCGATGTCCCGTCAACTACACAAGGCACCACACAACATAAGCGATAACATAAACCAGAATGTTATGCTATGAAATCTGAAAACGAAAATACGGAGTATTACATCACTCCCCCCTTAAAAGGAATTTCGTCCTCGAAATTCAACAATTAGTGTTTTTACTATGCACACTGGTGGAACGGAAGGGAAAAGCTATGGTCAAATATTATGTTTAATTACAGTTTGAACCACAGTTAATGCCAGCATCATCTATACTCAATAGCTTTTGATTATGGTTTTTTTAAAACTGTAATTAAAAGCCTTTTCTGAGCATGGGATATCCATGAGCTTTAGATTATGATTGACATAAACTGTAATCTAAGGCCCTTTGGCAAGCGCGTGAGAGAGGACTTTAAATTATGGTTTCCATACTAACCGTAATGTAAATATTCACTTTAGATTACACTTCCTGAGGAAAACGTAATTTAAAGCCCTTTCTGACGTGCGCGCCAAAAGACTTTAGATTAAGATTCTCGTAGGAACTGTAATCTAAAGTCATTTATTTTTAAATTTTGTTTTGTTTTTTACAAATACACCACAAACTTGTTACAGTAGCAGAAATGCATACAAAAACGCATACAGACTTGGACAGAAGCTGCTCCAAAGAGCAGTATTGCCATAAAATGCATTAGTTGCGTTGAACTAATGCAATCTTGCCACAAATGCATTTCTATCAATAACAATTAACCATTTACAATCAAAACAGTCTTCTGTAGATAGTTTATACTCTTAACAGACAAGACAAAAATATACAATTTATAATCAGAATAGATATTCTAGTTTGACCACTTGGATGTACATAATAGACAAGACAACGCTAGCAAGCCCAGCTACCGGTCAATCCAAAGAAGAAAGCTAGCTAAGTGTTCTCTCACTAAGATTAAGTTTGGTGCCGCATAAGTATCTCATGCTCTAGCAAACTAAGTAATCATAAATCTACGTAAAGGAAGGGAATACAGATTAGTTAACGCCAAAATATGTAGATTTTTATTCAAATAAGTGTTGAATAATTCGTAAGATATTAGTCAAGAATTATTTACCTTCTCTTCATCATCAAACTGTGACCGATAAAACTCGTACATGTATCTCATGATGAAGTACTCGCAACTCTTGGAGTCACTTTGCCTAGGGCACTATATTACAAAAAATGCATGCATGTGAAAAGGTACTTCTGAATTAGCGATAACTATAGTGACATATGAATTACCCGTACCTGAATGAAATTGATTGTCAACTGATTAAATTCATGAAGGGAGAGTTTTTATGACCACTATACATATAAGAAAAAAACATTAAGCACAATTAAAAATTATATCATTAATTTGATTCTAGTACTTACAAGTATGCATCAGATTTACCTCTGACTAAGTCTTCTCTTGAAATCATTGGATCAAGCACAAGTAATGTTGACGTAGTGTGTGTGTAGAACAAAAACAAGACTCAGTGATTGCTACAATTTCAAATTCAATAACATTAGAGAGAATTAATAAACTAATGAACTATAATAATTCATATGCAAGTTCAAAAATATGTACTCACGTTTGGTGATATGGCATCATCAAATAGCTGATGCTACCCACTCAGCAATCTCGAAGGAATGAGTCAAGTAGTGAATGAAAACGACAGATTCCCTGCTTGCCTCGTCAAAGGACAAATGTTCCAAGCACACCACTGAAACCTTATTGATTTTCTCTCTCTCAGTATTTAACACAAGCATATATATGACAACATAATAAAAAAAAGTTAGCTAGTTAGTCTTATACATTTATTTAATAAGACTTTAAATTATGGGAAAGAAAACACTTACAAACAATAAGCTTGGATGATGGATATCTTCAAAGTAATCTCTGCACATCATTTCCTTCAGGTCCTCAAATCTCACCAGAGTATATTGATCATCATCATCATAATGGAAAATCCACTGAGGTAGTTGCTAACAGAGATTTTAGTAGGTATATACACATTTATGTACAAGAGATTAAACACAAATATAGGAAAAGAATCAAGAATATGCCAGGTATCTTACCCGGCACTAAGCACGACACAAATAAAACTTAAGGGAAACCTACTCAATCTACTACGGGTAGCAAACAAAAACCCGGTCAAAAGTAGCAGTGAAGCAAATTAAGACCAAGCAAGTCGAACCCTAGGGACTTGAATACAAAATTAGTCCTAGCCTTGGTAATTACTAAGTAAAAGAGGGGGAAAAGTGTATAAGTATTTCTAAACTAATTAACTAACTATTCATAACGAACTAACCTTGATTAGGGTCAATTAACAATGTAAGAACTCATATGATCATGGATCAAAAGTGGCAAGTCTCGAAAAGGATTCTCTTTCTCGCAAAATGTATATGCCGGTTGTTTATACCTGACTTCGGATACCCAGCATATTAAAGATCTTTGAACGTGCCGGACATCCTTATCTGACATTGCATCCGGCATCGTACATTTCATAAATAACATTTCCAGTTTCAAACATGATAAAAGGAACTCATTATCCTTATTCGCATCGTGAATAAATAATGCCGCGAATACAAAAGAACAATGGGGAAATAAGAGAAAAAATCCTAAACCTTAGCATTTGTTACCTACTTCTCAAGGCAACAATATGAAAGATCACCAGAAATTATAACCTATTCCATTCTTGCTTTTGAAAGCCTTAAATAGAACTTAGAGATAATAGAACAAGAGGATATCCTTGTCCTATTTGCAAGGAGATTAAAACTCGGGTTAAGAAACTTGTGAATTCCATTAATGATCAATGAGTGTTTACAAAGTAATCATCTAATCAAGGCAGCCAAAGAGTCTACCAAACCAACCAGAACATTGAGAGAAGATACAAGGAGGATCAAGAGTACAACTTGATGAGAATTCACTTGAACTCGATAATGTTTTCTTTCTTCAGGTTGGATTCGCAGCACTTCCTTGGCAGCAGTTCGTCGTGATTTTTGAGAGATTTCGAATGTAAAGTAATGCTAGAAGTCCCTCTCCAAGTGCAGACTCACGGCCTTTATAGACTTCAAAATCTTCAGATGTCGGGTCCCATGCCGGGTAAAAGTTATCCGGCATGTGAATAAAAACACGCGCTTTTCAATTACGGTCGAAACCGTCTTGGTGAGAAAAGTCACTTGTGCCGGATAGATTATATCCGGCACCATACCTGGCATCAAGTGTTTGAATAACAGCAAGTAACCGATATCCTTTGGCGAGTAGGCGCGTCGTTGCTTATGCCGGATAAAGCACACCGGCATCATGCCCGGCCTGATCCTCTTTCTGATGCATATTTATGCCGGGCCGAAGGAACCCGGCTCTACATCCGGCATCGCTTGGTTTTTGATGTAAAACTTGCTCCTTACATATAAAACACTCAAGGTATTAGTCTTAACATATAAAATGACTTTTGATGCAAATTAATGTAAATACTACCTATTATAACCTTATTTTAACTAATAATACCATAACTCTAGCTTATAAAATATGATAAGTCTACGACTTATCAAGGCCCTACACTTACCTTTTGCTAGTCCTCGAGCAAAATTAAATCAGAAAAGAGTAACTACTTGTGCACAAAATAAGTAAACTCTGGAATGACAATGAGATATTCCTTTCCTAACTACTTGACTCTTACTCATAAGCATCACTTAGTCCATTCTATCAATAATATACAAGTGGGTAAAAGTAAAACATTCCATCTCAAAACGGAACAAGGACTCATGGGTTATTGTGCATAGGGGATTTTTGTATCTCTCCTTTTTCCGGTTTCCGACATTCAGTTCTATTTCTCAAGAGTTTCTGAATGCGGCCAAGACACTCATCAATGGTTTTGAATGGTTCAGCCCTATTTTTCAAGGGTTTCTGAATTTAACCATGATTTTTTTGTGTTTAAAGAAACGGGAATTTAGGAGAAAACAAAAGGAAAAACTCTCAATTCTTGCTTTTATTTTGAGGCACTTTTGCAACCTCATAACGCTTCATATATATTTTTTTGGAAGAGGTTTTCTTCTTCTTTTTCTTTCTTCTTTTTTTCGAAGCTTTTTTCTTCTTCTCTTTCTTTCTTTTTTTATCACCCTTTTCTAAGATATTCACCCATAAGAATTGAACTATTTTAAAAAGGAAAGAAAGATATATTACCCAAAAGTAAATTAAGGACAAAAAATAGAAGTAAGGTCATATACTCATGTTGAACAGAAGGAATCATGATGTGAGAAAATAATATCTAAAGGTCATTAGAAAGCTTACCTCTTGAGCGAACAAATATTTAGCCTTCCCTAATGTCAACTTTAGTCAGAGACTTACAAAAAGCTGAGTAGAAGGTTAATAAACTTAAAACTTATTATATTGGATAAACTAGACATGCTATATATATAAATCTTTTTTAAAAAATTTGAAACTAATAAAATCTCTTTTCAATTTTTTTCAAAAAAGGGGGTCCCCTTGCCCTACACTTGGTAGGAACAAGGTCCCCTGTGTTCGAAAGAAATAAGTAGACAAGAAACTGAAGGAAAGTGAAAGAACAATAAATACTCCCCATAATGGCAGATGTCCTACACTTGTGATGAGCCAATGATTGGAGTTGTTCACAGCAGAATTCAACAATAAAAAGATCAACTGAAATCAAAAACTCATAAAGTGTCAAGCTTCCAAAATACAAGGAGAGTAGTTAAGCATTAAGCATAAGCATACATGAAAAATATAAAGAAATACATAAAGAAATAAAATGAAGGTAAAGAAAACTAGAAAGAGAGAGAAAGAACTAGATAGCTGCCGCCGACGCGGATGAAGGTGGTGGTGGTGGGGACGAGTCAGAAGGAGCCTCTGAGGAGTCTGAAAGGCTGGAGGAGCTAGGGGTAGGGAGACCCTGCTTCTTCGCCTCCTTGTGGGCTTTCCTTTTCTTCCTATCCCTCTTGAGAATACTCTTGAAAATGCCTTCATCAAACACTCCATCGTCTTCTTTAGCGTCTTCCTATCCTCAGCCCGGGAACGATCAAGTCTGTCAACTGCGAGCAGAAAGCGGTCATCTACTCGCCGCTCATGCTCCTCCTGGCGCTGGGTGACTTGCTCCCAAAATACCTGCTGACCTGTGGCCATCTCCTGCTGGCGCTGCTCTATTGTCTCAACTCGGTGGTAACCTCAGAACGATATCCCTTATAGCTGGCCTGGAAGGCCTCATAATCAGTCCAAGTATCCTACTGAGACTGTCGGTATACATCGAAGGACTACCGCTGCTGATCAAGGGTCTGCTGAAAATTATCCATCCTCTCATAAAGGGGACCCGAGTCAGAGCGGGGGCAGAAGTCTGAGGAGCGGAGGAGGTAGGAGGTGGTGTGCATCAACTGGGGATCAGATCCCTCATACCTCGGATAGTCCTAAGCGGTGGCATTGGCCCTAGGCCTCTACACTGAAGGACAAACTGGTACTCTCCTGGTGCAGACTCACGAAACCACCATCGTCTAATGAGTGCGAGGTCAATGAGGGAGGACTCCTGGTGATACTGTAGACCTCATGAAATCTTATCCTCCCTCAGGGTCTGAGTGATATGGTGATGAAGTAGTAGCATCGAGAAGACAGGCGCTGAGTATCTCGATGAAGAATCGCCCTAACCAACTGAGCAAACATCAGCCGGTGCACCGGAAATCGAGCTGCAACATCACTCGGTGGTGGCCCACGAAGATACTCAAGAAGGGCACAATCCATATCATTGAGCTCATCATGCTTACAGGGCCTAATGTTATGTCTAATGATTTCCATGGCCACTCTAAGCTGCAAGTCCGTGATGAAGGTGATAGGGATCACAGGGCGAGACTTAGAATGGGCCCGATTCATATCGGGTCCGTGATCCAAACTAAGCAGTAATAGCAGCATGGGCAGTGGCCAGATACTGCCTAGTGAATGAGCTCTGCCTCTGGTCATACTCTATGCCTAAGGCGTCTGCTATGCTACGAGGCAAAATCAAAATACGGGTACAGGAAACATAAGAACGGATTTGTACCTCGGAGACTTGGGGTGGCCCAAGGAACTCAGCATTAGCATAAAAACTCACGTACTAGGTCAGCGTAGAAGTGCCTCTGACCAATCTCTAGTAATCCCAGCCAGCCATGCCTCTGAAATGGGGAGATGATCTGAGATAACGGGCTAACTTTCTGGTCAATTCGCCGCTCTTGCACCCACTTGCCCTTTGCTTGGATTGATTGTAGTAGCGGGCAGCCTCTACGCTAACAAACCCATCTGAATCGAACTGCGGGTCCACTTAGATACGAGAAGGTAGGGGCTGAGGAATCCCGAAATCGTCAAGCTCTGGTGCTGAGGATGTCGAACCCGACCCGCTCTGAGCTGTAGGAGAAGGGCGCTTCTTCTTCCGCCCCGTCGTAGATTTCCATGGAGGCTGAGCACTACTGGAGGCAGGCTCCTTACCTGCCCGTCTAGTAGAGCGACGAGGTGGCTTAGTGGAGCACGAACAGCCTCGTCCTCCTCTGAAGTAGCCTCTCCTAGAACTGCATCCAACTCCTCAAAGAAGGTATCCTCGTCTGAATCAAGGGTCTGAGAAGTAACTGTTTTCGCCGAGGCATATGCAGGTAAAGGAAGGAAAATCAAATACCACACACAACAGATTATCAAATGTTAATTCAATAGTTATAGCATTAACCTAGTGTCGTGCAATGATTCTCCAATTTATATGTCGAATTGATTAATTTTCAACAAAACATTGTCCTAGGCATTAATGCAGAAGACTAGGATCCCAATAGGTATAGAAAATTTAATCAGATAGTCATGCCGGGCAGAATGCCGGAACAAATCAAACCCGGCGCATGCAAACAACTGAATGCCAGATGGGATGCCGGATAGAACCCATCCGGCACATTCAACTACGAACCCAGAAAATTGCAGAAACACCAGAAAAGAAACACCAGAACCACATAAATCACTACATAAGGCTCCGAAATCCCTAATTCACTATACTAAGCCATGATTCAAAAAAAAATTACATATGGAACTAACCAACAGTAAGAATCGAATTCAAAATAATAGGGATAAAGGAACCTGTTTCTTTTTCGTTTTTCTAAAGTTGAATCTGGGCGACTCCACCAGCTGGTGTGGCTGGGCGGCGATTGGGGTGGCTCAGCTTGTGGGATTTAACTTCGGAGCTTGGGGCAGCGACTGGTTTTGAGAGGAGGTGCGGTAGTGTGGCGCGTTTCGGTAGGGTAAAAGTGGGTCTATAACCCAAACTTACCCGAGGTTATTTTTTCCAGAAACGCGATATGCCGGGTTAGTCGTGCCCGACATAGTGAATTTCGTAAGGCCGGATGATACAGTCCACTCGGCTACGGGAACGACACGGTAAACATTCTTTTGCCGGGTTCTATCTACCCGGCTAGGCACACGACATCTTGATCTTTCTCTTTTTTTAAAATATATATATTAAAGGAAACATATAGAACATAAAATAAAAAAATAATAAATAAAGTAATAAAAAAAGTATAGATAAAATATAAATAAAATAAGAGCAATTAGAGAGGAGAGTATATAAGAATTGCTCCCTTGTTACGATGGGCGGGCCTGATTGAGAAGGGCCCTACACTTGTTCTCTTGCTATGTGGTGCAATGCTCGGAACTCTCCGAGATAATGGTGATGGACTTCGCATGCTCACGTGGATTAACTTGTGTCTGGGACGGAAGCTGACCGGAAGGTCTCGGTTAGAGTAAGGAGTTGCTGCAATTGTGAGTGCAACGCCTTGTGGTCCTTGCGAGTGCTGGAATCTCTTCATGAGCATTGTGAGATTTGCTTCATCAGTGTCGTCATCATGCTCGCAACTCTGCCATCTCAGCCTCCGAGTTCGATTAAGATGGGGAGGTCGATTTGAAGGAATCCGCCATAGAAGTCGGCATAATTGCTTTGACCTCCTAAGAGTACCGGCGTGGTTTTGAAGGTTCTGAGGGGTTGGCCCCCAGACTGCCATGGCTGCCTAAACCCAGGCTTGTTGTGCTCACAAGTATTTTTGCTTCTTCAACTTCTTCAATCTTGCAGTTTGGGGCAATGGGCGTGTGGTCGTGCACTAACCACGTTCGCCTGCTGTGGAAGAGCATCATCGCCAATTGTTCCACCACCTTCTGCAAAGCACTCACCTTGTTTGATGTTTTGAGCATTGCTCTCTAACAACTGCTCATGACTCTTCATCAAAGTATCGAACTTTTTGTCGCTCTCTCTCCACATGGTATAAACCGGGGGTACCGCCCTTGTTCCACCTGTGGCCCAATCTCTGATTTCTTCGCACAGTGACTCAATCTCATTCAAAAATTGTTCTGGCTTTTTCAGTATGTGAGCACCAAGGGAGGATAGGATCATGGTTTTACATTGGTTGACCAATCCTTTGTAGAACAACTGGGAAAGTTGTTCCTTGGTGAGGCCGTGATGAGGACATGTCCGGAGCAACCCTTTGAATCTGTCCAAGTCTCACAGAGTTCTCCGACCTGGTTGCCTAAAGTTGTAAATATCAGCGATCATCTCCAGGGTGCGACTTGGTGGTAAGAATTTATCATAAAACTTAGTTGCCATGTCCTCCCAAGTGGAGATGGTACTTGGGGTTAGGCTATGTTACCATTTGCTTGCTATACTGGTTAAGCTATGAGGGAAAAAAGAGAGTCTGGCATATTGTAAGACAGCGTCTGCAGCAGCTAGGCTATTGGTGTGCTGCAGAAATTTGGTTATGTGGAGCAAAGCCTTGTTCGGATTGGAACCATCGAACATGCCCACACTTTCACACAACGGATCTGATGATATGGCTTGAGTTTTTGCCACTCATCGTATTCATTCTGTGTGAGGGGAGGGAGGTTGATGGCTGGTTTCTGGCCTTGATTGGAAGGCCGATAATATTGCGGATGGTTGCGGTGGACATTGCACTTGTTGAATTTGATTCTAAATGTGTAGGACAGGTGTTTTGTTGGTTTCTTCCGTTGCCTTAAGGAACGAAGAAAGGTCCTCTCTATCTCCGGATCGAGGGTGGATATATTACGAGGAAGACTTTTCGATCGGAGAGCATTCACCGTAATAACTTCAAGGGAGCAAACCAGAGATTAGAGTATTTTTAAGGCAAAAAGTAATAAAGAGAGAAAAAAATATTAACACTTAATTGATTAGAAGAGACGGTCTGGAATAAACAAAGTATTAAACAAAACTGTAGTTGCATCTGCGATGTGCCGAGTCTAATACCGGAAAATGTTCTACCCGGCTCGGACTTCCTCCGATATGTCGGGTTCGTTTGCCCGACATTAGGTCCGCACATTCAATGAACCAGAAATTAATGAAAATTAGCGAACACAAAATAGGCTATTACCATTTTAGGACTTGGACTAATTCCAAGTCTCCGACAACGGCGTCATTTTGCTAACAGAGATTTTAGTAGGTATATATACACATTTATGTACAAGAGATTTAACAGAAATATAGGAAAAGAATCAAGAAATGTGCCGGGTATCTCTTACCCGGCACTAAGCACGACACAAATAAAACTTAAGGAAACCTACTCAAATCTACTAATCGGGTAGCAAACAAAAACCTGGTCAAAGTAGCAGGGAAGCAATATTAAGACTCAAGCAAGCGAACCCTGAGGGGACCCTAGGAAATTGTAAAAAAAAAGTTAGTCCTAGCCTTGGTTAAATTACTATTAAATAGAAGGGAAAGTGTATAAGTATTCTAAACTAATTAAACTAACTAATTAAACACAAAATGACGATCAAAAGTGTCAATCGCGAAAAGGATTCTCTTTCTCGTAAAATGTATATGTCGGGTGTTGTGCCTGACTTCGGATACCCAGCATATTCAAGATCTTTGAACATGTCGGACATCCTTTATCCGGCATTGCATCCGGCATCGTACATTTGTAAATAACATTTCCAATTTCAAGCATGACAAAGGAGAACTCATTATCCTTATATTCACATTGGTGCATAAATAATGTCGCGAATGCAAACAGAACAATGGGGAAATAAGAGAAAAAATCCTAAACCTTAGCATTTGTTACCTACTTCTCAAGGCAACCAATATTAAAGATCACCAGAATTATAACCTATTCCATTCTGTGCTTTTGAAAGCCTTAAATAGAACTTAGAGATAATAGAACAAGAGGAAAATCCTTGTCCTATTTGCACGGAGATTAAAACTCGGGTTTAGAAACTTGAGAATTCCATTAATGATCAATGAGTGTTTACAAAGTAATCATCTAATCAAGGCAGCCAAAGAGTCTACCAAACCAACCAGAACATTAGAGAGAATACAAGGAGGATCAAGAGTATAACATATGAGAATTCCCTTGAACTCGATAATGTCTTCTTTCTTCAGGTTGGATTCGCAGCACTTCCTTGGCAGCAGTTCGTCGTGATTTTGAGAGATTTCGAATGTAAAGTAATGCTAGAAGTCCCCTCTCCAGTGCAGACTCACGCCTTTTATAGACTTCAAAATCTTCAGATGCCGGGTCCCATTCCGGGTAAAGTTATCCGACATGTGAATAAACACGTGCTTTTTCCATAATGGTCGAAACCGTCTTGGTGTGTGAAAAGTCACTTGTGCTGGATAATAATATTCCGGCACCATACCCGGCATCGAGTGTTTGAATAACGGCAGTAACCGATATCCTTGGCGGGTAGGCGCGTCGTTTACTTATGCCGGATATAAGATAACACACCCGGCCTATCATGCCCGGCCTGATCCTCTTTCTGATGCATCTTATCCGGGCCGAAGAACCCGGCTCTACATCCGCATTGTAACACCCCTACCTTAATACATGCTTACCGTCCAATCTCTTTTACGTCAGATATACGCAGCGGATACTTACTTACATACAATGGGATACAATGCCGTAGCCACCCACCGTGGCTAACAAGGCTACTACTACTGCTTACAGCATCGGTCTGATGGACCGGAATCCCGAGTATTACACATCTACCATATATATTTCATACACCAATACACGCTACATTCTTCCATTCGATACAATACTTCAAATACCATACAATATAATCCACATACCGAGTTTACTGAGATCCTTATACAAATTAAACTACCTCTTCAAAGTTCATATGTACTCACTACGAGACTACTTACTACCCTTCCTCACAAACTACTTACTCCTAATTACAATGGGGTGTGTCTCCGGTCTCTTCCTTGACCATATTCGTTTCGGGTACCTGCACACTAAAAATGTCCCCCGAAGGGGTCAGCTTTCGCCGAGCATGATAACCGCATACCCCGCGTACTAGTGAGGGTACGCCGACCACTTGGTCGTATACATGCGGTTGATTTCATTCAAACATACATGCATACATGCTTTTATACATAATATTGCAATACATTACGCAAGACATACACACATACATACACTTCATTACATACAAGAAGTACAACATAAAACATTCAATGCATACTTACCTTTTTCCGAATATACATATACATTACATACACAATATACAATTCTTGTTAGCTTCATTGGTCCACCCGGGTTAATCGGGTGGAGATTACTCTTTTACTCGTTACTTCATACATACGCATACATACTCATACATACTTACGGATCCATACATACTTACTCTTACTCTTACTCAAGTTAAGTCGTCGGGACCTCCGGCCCTGGGGACTACACCGTCCCACCTCCGGGATTTACTTGACTCACCAATCCGGGATGCTACCCATTTAAGGGATTTGGGCCGCGGACCAGTTTAAGAGTCAGGAATTGCAGCCAACCTCTTGTGACTCCGCATCCTCACGCGTGGCCGAAGCTATATCGGACTTCTACTCATTCCGGTTTACTCACTTAAGTTAGGAGTTAGGTAGTTAGGAATTAGCAAAGTCAACATTCAAGCCACAATAATACAATACCAATATACACTTACATACAATTACATTACAATATACAAGTACACTACAAATACGATACACTTCATCATCATTCATATGTTTCATGAATTATACAAACTATGTTCAAGACAAATATCAAGAACAATGTAAACAAGCACAAGTAGGTGCAATATAGTCCGATTCATGCATTTATCTTATTAGGTGATCAAATAAGCACACAAATCGGGGTAACCAGATTAGGATACAGGGCATGAAAAAATCATACCTTTTTCCCGAAATCTACTTTACCGGTGTCTCCTCGTTCCTTAGTCCTTACTTGTTCCTCGAGTCCTAGTCTCGAACCGATGACTACATGCCACATGGTTCAATCAATACTAAGTATTACAATACATACTTATTTACTACTCCCATACTTACCCCTTGCCCCGTTGTTTCGGTTAAACTTAATGTTCAAATACTTAAAACTCTCTTACTTAATTTTTTCCAACTTGTTTAAACTTTTAATGACCTTTAAACATCCTTAATTAAGTCCTAATGATCTTATACTATCATTACCATTCCCTTCCTACCTTAATACCCATTCAAAGTACTTATTTTCACACATTTAGGTTGGTCCGGGACCTTGTCCAGGTCTTAATTCCCGGACCACCTCATTACCAAAGTCTCGAACGAATTTTATTTGTGGTCCGGGTCCTTGTACCCATGTCAAGTCCTGGACCAGGTATGGCTGAAATCTCGAACAAAATTAATTTATGGTCCGGGCCCTCTTACAAGAGGTAAGTCCCGGACCTAACCATTGAGGAACTCTCGGCCTATTTTACAGGGGTGGTCCGGGTCCTTGTACCCATGTTAAGTCCCGGACCACCTCCTGCTGTAACTCTCGGTATATTTTTACACCCTGGTCCGGGACTTAGTCCTGGACTTAAGTCCCGGACCCCTGCTACAGATTCAACAGGTTTTGCATTTTCAAAAACTGTTACATTCTACACCTTGCCCAGTTAATTCCTAAATGTTCCTACACTTAATCCTACATGTTTAAGCACCTAATTAGTCACCTAAACATGTTAAAATCCATTAGTAATTCATTACTCCTTCTCATACCAATTTACACACATATCTTCCACATTTTCATTCCAGCACTTACATTATTTCTCCAAGTGGTTTTGCTATAGATTTGGGTTCTTATTTCCTCCATGTCTAGTTCCGTCTTCTAATACCAAACTACCATCCCATTCATCTCCAAACAACTACAATATCTATACCAAGTCCAACACTCTTTTACCAATTCTTACACACAAAATTTTCCTAACTTCTTCAATGCATCTTTATACACTTTGCTACAGATTTTACTCTTCTTATTTCTCATACTACAACTACCTCTCATCACTACTAAACCTACCTACTAGCTCCAATACACACCTTGGTTCTCCCATTCACCAAGTCATCCATGAGTATACATTTCCTACCAAAAATTTGCCATAGCTCACCTACAATTCTCACTTATCACACATACCCATTATCACCAAAATCTTGCCTATTCTAGCCACACCCATACAAGGGTCCTACCAGCAATACAAAGCAATCTTAAGACATCATTATTTCCTCAAAATACAATATCAATACACGTACACAATTCTTTGGCTCTAAGGCCTACAATCCACACACTTGTTTCACATTATCCAAACTTTCACAACTTCAATTCTATACATTATTTTGGTTTCTTTAGATTGGTTTACCCATTCCCATTACTCTAATGCATTAAAATTTAGCATTAAGGAAGAGCTCTTACCTTGAGCTTATATTCCTTCTCCCTTTCTCACTTTTCCTCTTCCTTTCTTGTCTCTAAATCGGTTATGTGGGGGAATGGAGTTGCCAAACTCCATTCCCATCACCCAATACACACAAACAAATGCAATTAAACTACTAACCCCTTTCACCTTTAAAGCTTAATGTAAGTTTTAGGGTTTAGAAATTTCATTACCTTGCAAGAGTGTAGGTAATGCTTGGATAGCTCAAGAACAATATTTATCACCCTCCAAGAAGCCAAAATCGGCTATATACAAGAGAAACCAACAAGGTTTAGCTAGATTTTCGTTTGCCTTTGAGGCTAGAAAAGATGAAGTTTTTAGGAATATTTTTACCTCAATAGAACAAGGAGAAGGAGGCCTTCTAATGGCGGTCTTGAAACTCCAAATGGAACATACCCATGAAAACGAAAATTGTTGTTTTCGATTTTCGAAAAGATAGGAATGTAGCTCTTGGTGAGAGGATTCCAATGGTGTAGTTTTTATAATTTTTGGAAGAGATTTGAGGGGGTTACAAGAGGAGAGAATAGAGGGTTTGTGTGAGTTTGCTAATTCTCCATGGCTGTTCGGTGGGAAGCAACCAGAGAAGGAAAAAAGAAAAATCAGAGAGGGGAAGGGGGTGCTGTACGTGAGAGGAGAAATGGGAATAGGAGAGAGAATTGTGAGTGAGGGAGTAAAGTAATAAAGGTGAGATTACTTTATTGCTTTGTTTGCTTGTAAATAAGAAGGAATAAAGAGAGGTGTGAGTGGGGCTGTGGGATCGGACACACAGAGAGCCCGTAAGGGTTTTAAAATCCTTTTTACAATATTGGACACATAAGTCTTGGCTTATTACGTTTCTACCCCACAACTTCCCGTTTTTGACAGTTTTTACCAATTTCTCGTTTTCTTGTTTTTATTGGCTCTAGACCTTCACTAATATTTATTAATGATTATTTAGTTGACCAAGATTGTTACGAGTCTATTTGACCCGCTTAAAGTCACGTTTTCCCGTTACCTCGAAAACGCGCTTTAATGTTCATTAGTGTTTTTAATCCATTTTAAGGATCGGTTTCTTCGGGATTTGTTCCCTAATATTTATAGACTTAATTAAGCTTTAGAATCCTTATATTACGCTAACCGAGGTCTTATACCTCCTATGGTTGTTTAACGCTTATTTAGCGTTTTACGCTTTTTAGCGTTTATTTATTTCTTTGGATTTATTTTTCCTTACCAATATTACTTAATCATTATTAGGCTCTTAAATACCCATTAGGATAATTTAATCGCCATATTTAAGGTCGGGGTATTTCAGGCATCGCTTGGTTTTTGATGTAAAACTTGCTCCTTGCATAGAAAACACTCAAGTATTAGTCTGAACATATAAATGACTTTTGATGCAAATTAATGTAAATACTACCTATTATAACCTTATTTTAACTAATAATACCATAAATCTAGCTTATAAAATATGATAAGTCTACGGCTTATCAGTAGTTTTATGGTGATGCTGGTGTAATGATTACCCCTTTCTTGAATCTTGTCATATAGATTTATCTGTGAGGGGCTTAAAAGCTTAATCACTATATCTAGGAGTGTGAACCTTCTTCTCATGGAGGCACTGATCAGTGGTGGTCACTGTGCAGTCTTCTCTGCTACCTTGGTGTAACGACCCCAAAACTGGCCTAGGAGTTAGGGACGTTACACGCCGCGTGTCTTTCACCTAACAAGGCAAGGTTCTAATGTAAACGAACTCAAACCCCAAATCAAAATACTTTGCATTAACGAGAAATAAGTTTACAATGTTCGAAAACACTAATATGAAGCCGAGTACAAAGGTAAGGGCCCGAGGCTACAAAGTCATAAGCGTTTGAAGCGCATAATTAAAATACAACGTCGGAAAGTAATCTAAAACATAAGCTGGAACTCCATAAAGAGAGAAGGAGTCTCAAAGTGCTCTGTAACACCCCGTCCTAAGCCAATCGTGGTTATCGCAAACTTAACAACATAAATGCAAACGTCGCAGTGGAATAAACTAACACCAGGACCTTGCCACGGTCTGAACAACAGAAAATACCGAGCCTTAACCATTTACAACCACTAATCCAAAATATACATACCAACCGAGTTTATAAGTTTCTCAAAAAACACATAATTCTTCACCAGATAAATATTAACAGACGGGCGCACAAGCGCAACCTGTGCTAAAAAATAAACCCAGCCTAAGTCTAACCGCCCTACTCTCAGGGTGACTCTTCATGGGACGCTTACCTGCAAAATAAAAACAGCCCCCAAAGGGGGTCAGCAAAGTTGCTAGTATGATTCTCTCATGGCCCCCAAGCTAACGGGGCTACGACGACTAATTGTCGATAGCATGGAGATTGATTAGATACACAATCATAATATGAAGTGCAATAAAACAACAATCCACGAATGAACAAGCATAGTTCACACACAATGAATGACTTAAAGCGTTCTCTTAACAAGTGAGTTAGTCAGTAAACTCCTCAAGTTCCAATTCCACTTATCCTCTGTTCATCTTAACATACCTCAGTCTTATCCTTATCTTAACCGCGGTATACAAACCATTCTTTAAATAGAAATGGTTGTATCTTATCTCAATGATTATTTTTGTCGGGCCAAAAGCAACCCTAGCCAAGAGCTATCAACTCCATTGGTTGAATAAACAACTTATCTTAAAATTTAGGATTTAGGTGATCCTACCGCACCATCTTAATGCCTCCTACCTTGGACTGGAAACCCAATGTAGCTGAGCCAACATTCGACCCTAGGCAACAAGTCCAAGACAAGTCCTTAAGCGGAAGTCGGATCTGATTCAGATACCGACCCCCTTTTCGCTTAACATGCATGACCGGAGTCAGTCCCGGATTCCTCACTCCTCTCAAGTTCCAGTTAGTGAAAATCTTACAAATCATGTGTTAGTTAAACCTTAACGGGTATTAACCAATAGTTACCAAAATATAGTTCCTCTCTCAATTCAATTGGTACTAAGCTTAGTTAGTAGCTAATCTCAAGTCTCGTGGGTTAGTGTAAAGCAAACACACACACACAACGAGAACAATAAAAAACGGTTGCATGCTTTATCTTGTTTTAGTTATAGCAATTAAACAGATAGCACACAAGCCGAAGGGACACCTCATTAGCAAGCAGGTCACAAGAAAACTGTACCGTTCACCGTCGGTTGTCCCAGTTGTTTAATTCTCCTCCGGTTCCAAATTTTCAAATCCTAAAATATTCATCCAACTTAAATTATTAATTTTACACATTACTTAACGTATTTAACTTGCTTAACACTCAATGATCCCCACCTAACACCCCTTGAGTATTACAACTTAATCTTACAAACTTAACCTTAAACATTTAAGTTTATACTTAACTTAATCCGTTAGGTCTTTATATTCCCCATCATCATTGCCCTCATAGAGGGGTACCAATAATACCACTTAACACTCTTAGAGTTTTTTTTAAGTCTTAAGGGTCGACCGACCCACCGATCCACCGACTGACCCAACCCCTGGGTCGGTCCATTCCAGTAACTTTTCCGTCTTCTAAAACTCACCCGACCGACCCAAGGCCAGCCCGACCACCCAAGACCCTCTGGGTCGGTCCATTCTAGAAACTTTTATTCGTTAAATTTTGCCCGACCGACGACCGACCCAACCCCTTGGGTTGGTCGATTCCAGAAACATTTCCGCTGGGTTTACAAGGTCCGACCGACCCAGACAGGGTCGGTCCACTAGGTCGGTCCAATGCAGAAACTTCCTAAAAATTGTCTAATTGTTCCCAAACTTTTCCATAAGTTCCCCATATGTCCTAATACCATTTAGGCACTTAAACTCACCTTAAAACATTCCTCCAAACTCATTAATTCACACACCAAAGATTCTCTTAACCATTTACTTAATCCTTACAAAACTCCTAACACTTAACATTTAATTCCTTACATTTACAACATGTAAATTATCTAGAACTTCAACTAACCCAAGTGTTCCCTCCTTAACAATTTAACCACTCCATAAGCATCATTTTTCATCCCCATTACATTTACCAAGACTTCCTTAAGTCATACACCCTAGTTCTCACCTGAGTCATTTCAAGGTTTTACACCTCATTTCCATCAAAGTTTGCACAAGATTCCTAACTTCTTTTATCATGGTCTTGGTGCCTAAAGTTCACCATTGTAACCTCTAGTTCCTCCTAGACATACCTAAGTCATTCTAACTCACAAGGACACCTTAAACTCACTCTTTTTCACCAAACCAACTCCTAAAGTTTTCTAGCACTTCCTTAGTCATAAAATCTCCCTAGAACATCTTAAATACCAAGCTTCTTCACCAAATTTTGACATGGTTTCCCTAGCATATTGTTACACCCAAACACTTAGGTTTCCACCATTAAACAACTATGAAACACTCAAATCCTCATTACAACATCTTAGCACACAATATACACCCAAACTACACTACATCACAATATAGTGCATAATTTAAATTGCTTGGCACTTAGGCCCATAGATGACATAAAGCTTAACCACTGAATTTCCATATATATTAGCCTTTGACCTGCAAATACACACACAAGGCAAGTTCCCATTGAAATAAATGCTCTTGTAATTCACCCTTTAAATGTCAAACTATCTCACTTCCCATTTGCTCTTTAATCACAAGTTCTCAAGTATAATCATTGTTTCTCCTAGGTTTTATAGCCCTTTCCTAATGCGAACTCGAAGCTAATCTTATCATATATCTAAATCCCATTCCCTTAGACAATAAAACACCTTAAGGTAAGACATTTACCTTGTTCTTTTACAAGCTCCACAAACTTTTCTCCTTAGGTTTCCCTTGTTAGTTTTCGGTCACCTCTCACCTCCCTTGCCAATGTTCTAATCAATATATCATGACTCCAATGAGTTCTAAATCACACACTAACCTTAAGGAATCAAACCTAGGTTAAAAATGTGTTTTAAGGTATTAAAATGAATACTTTACCTTGGGGTCTTAAAGTAGGCTTGGATATGAATCAAGAAGACATCATCCTCTAGCCCTTGGAGAATATAAAACAAGCTAGAAAAAGGCATAAAAATGAAGCCCCACGAGTGGTAATTTTCGGTAATGGAGAAAAGTGGTGGAAAGATGATTTTTCTTGCATATTCCTTACCTTAAGAGAATGGAGAAGCTAATGGACTCCTCAAGCTTATTTTTCCTCCTTGAATGGCGGTTTTCCTTGGCACCAAAATGAAGTTCTTGGAGATTTTATAGGATAGAAAGAAAGGGCTTGAGCTAACTAAGACAACTATGTGCTTGGTTTTGATTTTGGAGCTAAAATGAGCAAGATATGGGCAAGACAAGATCAAGCTAGTATGAGGGCTGTTCTTACGTGAAAGAAGAAGAGAGGAAGAAGATGAAATCGGTGGGAAGAAGAAGAAATGAATAAAGGAGGAAAGAGGTAAGTATAAAGAGATATTTGTTTTCTTAAAAAGCAAATAGTACTTTTACTACTTTTCCCGCTTATTTTACAAACTAGCTTACTCATGTGGTGACTCACCCCCTTATAAAAATGGCCCCCTTTTATTAATTAAGGCTAGTCATGGTCTTGTTTAACCATTAATTAAACTTAGTTGACTAAAGACTAAACTAGGCACTATTTGGTTACTATTCACAAATTAGTGCACATATTTGTGAAATTTTGATTTCTCATTGATTTAGACTTCCTAATGTGATACTAGTAGTGCACAAGTTGATTAAGGAGTAATCATGGGCATTTAGCCACATAAAACCCCTTTCTATGACAATTTTTCAAAAATGTGCTTTAAGAGTCCTTAAAGCACAATTTGTGTTTTAACTTGTTTTTGAGCTTGGTGTTCTTTGGTAATTGATTTAAATGACCGTTAGGATGTACTAAGGTCTAAGAATGATATTTGGGTGCTAACCCAAGTTACTCCAAGCTTAGAGCATGTTTTTGCTTAAATTGCTCTTATGGTGTTTCCTTGTGTTTTCTTCGGTTTAAATTGTTTCCTAATGTTTCTAAGGCATTATTTATTCTTCTTATATCTTAGTTTATCATCTAAACACCATATCTAGGTTTTGGGTTTTTCAATCTACCCCCTTAAAAGAACTTTGTCCCCAAAGTTCACATATATACTTATTCATTCACGGTACTCAATTTCCTTAATCTTAATACCATATCTTATAATCACATTCACACATCTCAAGACTCAAAGGTCTGCCACAAGAACCATACACAAGTACTATACATATCTTAAACTTACCACAAGTGTAATAACTTACACAAAACCACCTCTTACACCAACCAAACAAAACGACAAACATGTTCGTTTACTAACTCAAAAGCGAGGAAGCTCTACCCCCCCCCCTTAAAAAGGGGTACACCCCGTACCCTATACAGACGATCTAGTCAGTAAATAACGAAGGGTACTTCGATCTCATCTTATCCTCTAATTCCCACGTGGCCTCTTCGACATCCTAGTTAGACCAGAGAAAAACCTTCACCAGTCACACGTACTTTATGGCGATGTCCCTAGTCCTTACTCTCCAAGTCCTCCGAGGACCTTCACCAGTCACACTGATCTCCCTATCTATTCTCATATTTCGTTCTAACGTCAACCTCTCAGGCTCTAACACGTGGGAGGGGTGGTGCATGTATTTCTTTAGCTGTGAAACATGGAAAATATCATGCACTTTACCCAGCTCAGCAAGTAAATTCAACCTATAAGCAACTGGCCCCACCCGCTCCGTAATCTCATAAGGACCAACAAACTTCGAGCTCAATTTACCCTTCTGCCCAAATCTAAATACACCCATCATTGGTGAAACCCGCAGAAATACCCGGTCGCCCACTGCGAACTCCAGGTCTCGTCGTCGAACATCAGCATACGACTTCTGCCTATCTTGAGCAGCTCTCATATTCTCCCTGATTTGCTGAACTTCAGCCTGAACTTGTTCTAAATACTCAGGTCCTATAAGGACCGTTTTACTCGACTCATCCCAGCAGAGCGGAGTACAACATGGTCTACTCTACCGTACAACGCTTGGAAAGGTGCCATCTTGATAGAAGCGTGATAGCTATTGTTGTATGAAAACTCGATCAGATGTAACTTGTCAATCCAACTGCCCTGGAAGTCCAAAGCACATGCTCTCAGCATGTCCTCGAGTGTCTGAATTGTACGCTCAGTCTGACCATCTGTCTGAAGATGGAACGCGGTACTCAACTTCAGTTCTGTACCCAACGCTTCTCTTGTAGCTCTCTAGTACCATCGAAAGGAATCTGGTATCTCTATCTGACACTATGGTCTTCAGTATCCCGTGGTGTCCCATAATTTCCTTCTCAAACAACCTAGCTAACTTAGTTACCTTCCAGGTATCCTTCATCGGTATGAATCGGGATACTTTGGTAAGGCGATCCACCACCACCCATATCATGTTCAGACCTCCCCTAGCAGGTGGGAGTCCGACCACGAAGTCCATGGAGATATCATGAAACTTCCACTCCGGAACTGGCATCTACTGTACCATTCCACCCGGTCGTCGGTGCTCGAATTTGCCTTCTGGCATGTGAGACACCTCAAGACAAACTCGGTAACATCTGCCTTCATCCCCGACCACCTGAAGTATCTCTTCATGTCTTTATACATCTTAGAGGCTCCCAAATGGATGGAAACTGAAGAACAGTGTGATTCTCTAAGTATGCGGTCTTTCAGATCCGTGTTGCCTTGTGGTATGCATAACCGGCCCTTAAGTCTGATCAGATCATCATCATGAAGTCTGAAGTTGTATTTCTGACTCTCAAAGGTACCCTCTTTCAGCTTCTGTCTGACTTCCCTCATATACTCATCTGTCCTCTGAGCCTCTCGCACCTCATCAATCAAGCTGGAGAAAGAAACTAGCGAATAGAGTGAGTGTGCTCGACGACTCAGGGCGTCAGCTACAACATTGGCCTTCCCTTCTTTGTACTGGAGGTCAATATCATAGTCCTTCAAAAATTTATCCATCTCCTCTGTCGAAGATTCAACTCCTTCGGAGTGAATATGTATTTCAAACTCTTATGATTGGTGTAGATCGTCACACTAACCCCGTATAAGTAGTGGCGCCATAATCTTCAAGGCAAAGACCACTGCTCCCAATTCTAAGTCATGAGTGGGTAGTTCTCCTCATGTTTTTTCAGTCTGGCGTGAGGCATATGCCACCACCTTGCCATGCTGCATGAGCACGCAACTCAAGCCTCTGCCGGATGCATCACAGTAAAACTCAAAGCCCTCCGTACCGTCTGGAATGGTCAGAACCGGTGCGGTGGTCAATGAGTCCGCCAAACTCTGAAACTAGCTCTCACAATCATCCATCCAAACAAACGGTGCATCCCTCTTCATCAGACTGGTCATCGGCTTCGCGACCTTGCTGAAATCCTTAACAAACCTCCGATAGTAACCCGTCAAACCAAGAAAGCTCCGAATGTCAGTAACTGTCTTCGGTCTCGGCCAGGTACGCACGGCATCAATCTTTGCTGGATCCACCGAGATCCCAGCATCAGAGACGACATGACCCTGGAAAGAGACCTACTCAAGACAAAAATTACATTTGGAGAAATTAGCGTAAAGCTGGTTCTCCCTCAGTATCTCTAATACCTTCCTCAGATGTTCCTCATGCTCATTTCTAGACTTTGAATATATCAGAATGTCATCGATGAATACCACAACCGACTTGTCCAGCAGCTCCCGGAACAAGCGGTTCATCAGATCCATAAACTTCGCTGGTGCGTTCGACAAACCGAACGGCATCACTGTGAATTTGTAGTGGCCGTATCGTGTCCGGAATGCCGTCTTCTCAATATCTCCCTCCTTAATGGCTATCTAATGATACCCCGATCTGAGATCAATCTTGGAAAACACGGATGCCCCCTTCAACTGATCGAACAGATCATCAATGCGGGGTAGTGGATACTTATTCTTCACGGTCACTGCATTCAACTCTCTGTAATCGATGCAGAGGCAGAGACTGCCATCCTTCTTCTTCACGAAGAGAACTGGCACTCCCCATGCAGATACACTTGGTCTTATGAACCCTTTGTCTAACAAATCTTTTAGTTGCTCTTTTAACTCGTTCATTTCTGCCGGAGCCATGCGGTATGGTGCCTTGGCTATCGGTCCGGTTCCAGGTAGCAGCTCGATGGTG
Organism: Limonium bicolor; assembly: GCA_023374045.1. NCBI lineage: Eukaryota > Viridiplantae > Streptophyta > Magnoliopsida > Caryophyllales > Plumbaginaceae > Limonium > Limonium bicolor. The sequence continues at coordinate 346,032,275 of CM041777.1, forward strand.
AACTCTACCTCCTGAGTGGGTAGTATGCCGGGCAGTTCCCGTGGAAAAGATCAGGGAACTCCGACACTACCGGTAAGTCGGGGTCGAACTCGGGGTCCCTCTCTATGTCCTGGACATAGCAGAGATATGCTTCTTCTTTCCTCCTCAGTTCCCTATACATTGCCATAGCGGAGATGATCTTGGTCGAAGGCTCTCTGGGCCTCTGGCGGTATGATATTGTTACCCTAGACGGACTTCTCTGAGCAGCAGTCGATGCTCGACGCAGCGGATACGACCCTTGTGCCGCTCCAACCAATTCATCCCGAAGATAACATCAAATCCCAACTCCCTGAACTCAATAAAATTGCTTGGAAAGTCTTCCCCCTTATTCTGACGATGGCTCCTCGTTAGTAGCGAGTGCAACGAACCTTCTCCTTAGATGGGAGTATAACCGTAAAGTTGGGTAGCTCATCAGCGTCTAGCCCCAACCTTCTCGCAAAAGATGCCGAGATAAAGGTATGCGAGGCCCCTGAGTCGAAGAGAACTGATGCCTCAATCCTATTAATCGGAAAGGTGCCGGTGAGGATTGTACCGCTGGCGTCGGCCTGAGCCTCTGTAAGTATGCTTAGAGCACCTTCCGTACTGAGTCCATAACCTAATTGTATTCACAAGCTTTATGAGTAATGATGGTATAACAAGAGTCGTAACAATTACTATGAACAACACTTTATTTTATTCATAACCATCCTGTTTACATCATGTGCTTCTTTCTCATCTCATTCCTTACATCATACTTAAAACATTACATGGCTAATATTGTGTAAAGGTTAGGTTTAACCGTCCTGGTCTCATATGCGTCGCATTAAACACTGCTGACGGTGCTGTATTCAGCATAATTCTCTTAATCCCATGGTATAACATTCTTGATTCTCCCCTCATAACTAATACATCTCCAGATTTAAGTACTAACTTATTAGCACGGTCCGCACGCTTCTGCTCGCCGTACAAAAATTCTGCATCATCTCCAATGGACCAAGACACTACAGGTATCCCTCTTTCGAGAGACTCCGTTGTCTCATCCTTATCCTGATGTAATCCGAGTCGTCCATCTTTCTCATAGAAGTTAACAATGCAAAGGTCTGCTCGTATGTCTGGGATCGGGTCAGCTTCCAACTGCTGAGCGATCTCCACGACTTGGGTAATGACCGGATGTAACTCTTTGGGTATTCCCGGTGGTGAGACTCCATCTTGTGCTCTCGTGGGTTGGTACTTCTTGGCATACGGATTCCAATCCTTGCCTAAGCTCATCATCTTTAACTTCATCCTTGCTCCACCTGGGTACTCTGGTGTATAGAAACCTCCCGGTCCCACTCCCAATTGACTGCATCTCCTGATGATGGCTATTTGTGCTTCGGGTGTCAGGTATCCCCCTAATAAAATCATACCTGGGCGGATAACCTGACATTGTTTGGTTGGAAAATCTCGGGTTTTGATGTCGGTGTCCTCCGGGTTAAGTGTTGAAGGTATGGGATAGCAAATGTTGAAGTTTCCTAAGGTGGTAATAGGTTATGTCTTACTTAAGTTCTAATCTCATCTTATTCTCATCTAACTCATTTATTCACCAATGCATGCATCGAAATGCGGTAAGCAGGCAATTTTATTACTTAATGGTTTATAGCGGTACCTGGTCTCGATGAGGGTTCAGCCTCATCGTCTCGGTCCACCATGTGGAGTGTGAGTCCCGACTTCTGGACTACCCGGGGGTTCTTGTTTGCAGCTTGTTGCGCCCCCTTCTGACCGTCAGATCCAGTACCCTGATCGATCTTGCCCTTGCCCTTCATCTCTGGCCTAAAGGCTCTGCTCTCGGGGTTCCAGAAACACTCATATGCTCGGTGTCCGTACACCCCATAAAAATTACACTCCATCTTGTTTCCCTTACAGTCGAGCCCGGGGTGGTCCTTGTGACACCACTGACAGATGTAGCGTCGTTGGTAGCCACCACCGGCTCCTTTCCCAGTCTCAGTTCCTGATCACTCTCAATATTATTACTCATATCTATAATGGTTGCTAAATGTTTCTTACTTCACTTAATATTCATTTCCTTACCCTTTGACACCTTAGAGCGCTGAGGCTTCGCAGCAATAGCGTAAGTCAATTTCAGTGGCTCTTCAGTAGCTTTCTCAGTCTCCACCTTCCCTTTCTGACTCTTCTGGGCCTGAGGCTGGTACATCTGTTTCTTGTACCCACCTTGCCCTTGGTTCTCTGTGCTCTTCCCGGCACTCTTCCCTCTTAGCATTGTCCTCGTCCCTCAGCTGGACTGTTATCTCAACCTTAGCAGCGGCATGATAGCACTCCTGTTTTCCAAAGTATTAGTTTCTTTTATTTCTCAAAATCTAAATCTTACTCACTTACTCATATCTTAATAGTTCTCATTACCTGCAAGGTAGTATAACTCGTCGGCCCCAAGCCGTAGCGGAGTCGATGGCTAAGCCCGCTATAAAAGCGGTCCACCAGAATCTGGTCTGAATATCCAAGACCCGGAAGAAGACGAAGCAAGGCGGTGAACTCTGAGTAATACTCGTCCACCGTCATCTTGTCAGTCTGCTTTAGCGCATCCAACTGTAAGCGCTTCTTCGTCTGGACATGGGCGGGATAGTACTTGAGTCGTAGTAATGCGGTGTACTGCTCCCAGCCGAACTCTGGATTGGCCACATGCTCGGCCCTCACCAGCTTCCACCAATCGCCTGCTGCCCCTTTCAAATAGAATGCAGCCACACACACCCTGATCCCAGCAGGGACATCAAGGGTCTCGAAGGTGGTCTCTAGCTCGGAGATGTACGCCTCAAGCTTGGCGGGATCCGTCTCCCCCTTGAAGTGTGCGGGTCGAAGGTCAGCCAGACTCTTCACCCAATTTGGTTCCTGGGGCTATGGCGGTGGAGGTGGTGGTGCACCAACACCAGGCTGATAGCCCATGTGCCCTAACGCGGCAGCCACGATCTCAGCGATCGTCTGCCCTCCCGTTATCTCAGTACTCTCATCGCCTCGGCCACGGCCTCGGCTTCCTCGTGGACGTCCTGCCATCTGAACAATCATAACTCACATTAGGTTCGTATCCACCACGGTTTTGGTTCTTTAATTTTATAACGTACGTAGACGGTAAAGACGATGCACACTCATTGGTCATCTGACTCTACTCACTCTAATTTCTCACACACCCTTAACCCATTACTTATGTCTTAACTTATATTCTAACTCGGTGGCCTCCTATATCCGGTATTTCTTCGATCAGAGCGTAACTACGCTCTAATACCACTTTTTTTAACACCCATCCTAAGCCAATCGTGGGTATCGCAAACTTAACAACATAAATGCAAACGTCGCAGCGGAATAAACTAACACCAGGACCTTGCCACGGTCTGAACAACAGAAAATACCGAGCCTTAACCATTTACAACCACTAATCCAAAATATACATACCAACCGGGTTTATAAGTTTCTCAACAAACCACATAATTCTTCACCGGATAAATATTAATAGACGGGCGCACAAGCGCAACCTGTGCTCAAAAATAAACCCAGCCTAAGTCTAACCGCCCATACTCTTAGGGTGACTCTTCATGGGACGCTTACCTGCAAATAAAAAAACAGCCCCCAAAGGGGGTTAGCAAAGTTGCTGGTACGATTCTCTCATGCCCCCCAAGCTAACGGGGCTACGACGACTAATTGTCGATAGCATGGAGATTGATTAGATACACAATCTTAATATGAAGGGCAATAAAACAACAACAATCCACGAATGAACAAGCATAGTTCACACACAATGAACGACTTAAAGTGTTCTCTCAACAAGTGAGTTAGTCAGTAAACTCCTCAAGTTCCAATTCCACTTATCCTCGGTTCATCTTAACTGACCTCAGTCTTATCCTTATCTTAACCGCAGTATACAAACCATTCTTTAAATAGAAATGGTTGTATCTTATCTCAATGTTTATTTTTGTCGGGTCAAAAGCAACCCTAGCCAATGAGCTATCAACTCCATTGGTTGAATAAACAACTTATCTTAAAGTTTAGGATTTAGGTGATCCTACCGCACCATCTTAATGCCTCCTACCTTGGACTGGAGACCCAATGTAGCTGAGCCGACATTCGACCCTGGGCAACAAGTCCGAAGACAAGTCCTTAAGTGGAAGTCGGATCTGATTCAGATACCGACCCCCTTTTCCCTTAACATGCATGACCGGAGTCAGTCCCGGATTCCCTACTCCTCTCAAGTTCCAGTTAGTGAAAATCTTACAAATCATGTGTTAGTTAAACCTTAACGGGTATTAACCAACAGTTACCAAAATATAGTTCCTCTCCTCAATTCAATAGGTACTAAGCTTAGTTAGTAGCTAATCTCAAGTCTCGTGGGTTAGTGTAAAGCAAACACACATACAACGAGAACAATAAAAACCGTTTGCATGCTTTATCTTGTTTTACTTATAGCAATTAAACAGATAGCACACAAGCCGAAGGGACACCTCGTTAGCAAGCAGGTCACAAGAAAACTGTACCGTTCACCGTCGGTTGTCCCGGTTGTTTAATTCTCCTTCGGTTCCAAACCTTTCAAATCCTAAAATATTCATCCAACTTAAATTATTAATTATTTACACATTACTTAACTTATTTAACTTGCCTAACCCTCAATGATCCCCACCTAACACCCCGTGAGTTTTACAACTTAATCTTACAAACTTAACCTTAAACATTTAAGTTTATAATTAACTTAATCCCTTAGGTCTTTATATTCCTCATCATCATTGCCCTCTTAGTGGGTACCAATAATACCACTTAACACTCTTAGAGTTTTTTTTTAAGTCTTAAGGGTCGACCGATCCACCGACCGACCCAACCCCTGGGTCGGTCCATTTCAGTAACTTTTCCGTCTTCTGAAACTCACCCGACCGACCCAAGGCTAGCCCGACCGACCTAAGACCCTCTGGGTCGGTCCATTCCAGAAACTTTTATTCATTAAATTTTTCCGACCGACCCAACCCCCCTGGGTCGGTCGATTCCAGAAACATTTCCGCTGGGTTAATGCTAACTAGAAAATTGTAGGAAAACTATATACATAAAAGAATAAAATACTAAACTAAACCTACAACTCTACTACGGGTAGCAAATAAAACTCGGTCGGAGTATAGTGTAAGTATATTACGACCGAGAGTATCGAACCCAAGGGACTTATAGAAAACTAGTCCTAATCCGGGCAAAAGCCTATTCTATAATAAGAAGGGGGAAAAGTAAATGTGATTCTAAACTAAATGACTAATTAAATAAACTAACTTTGATTTGGGAAGATATCAATGCAAAGCATCGTATGACCAATAATCAAGGGTGGCAAGTCTCAAAGAGGATTTGTTTCTCGCAAAATGAATATGCCAGGTGACATGCCGGACCTTCGCTACCTGGCATAGTCAAGGCCTTTGAATGTGCCGGGCAACTTATATCCGGCATTTCATCCGGCATCGTTCATTCCGTAAATACCACTTCCAGAATCAGTTCTGAATAAAAGAACTCAATATCCATACTTGCATCGTGCATAGCCAATGCCGCGAATACAACCAGAATAATGGGGAAATAAGAGATTAATCCAAAACCTTCGCATTTGTTGCCCACTTTTCAGGACAACAATATTAAAGATTACCGAGACCCTAATCTATTCTACCCTTGCTTTGAAAGCCTTAAATAGGACTTAGAGATAAGAGAATAAGTGGCTAACTCATTCTACTTGCATGAAGACTAGAGACCTCCGTTAAGAAACTCGTAAATTCCATATATGATCATAAGAGTTTTACAAAGAAATCCATCCCTAACCAAAACCTAACAAGGACTCTGCATCACCATCCACACAACTATAAGAAGAGAATACAAAGTGGAGAAGGAAATGTTCATAGCCTTAACCCAACAAGGTCTTCTTCTTCTCTTGCGTGGATGGATCTGCAGATGTTCCTTGGACACCAACAATGAAGTGGAGTGGAAATAGAGACGTGAATGGAGTGCATAATAATGTTGAAGTGTGTCAATTTGTAGCCTTTCTCGGCCTATTTATAGGCATCAAATGTGTCTGTTGCCGGGCGTCGTGCCGGATCATCAATAGCCGCACACGTGGGAAATGTGCCCAACTGTTAACGGTCGAAACCGCCAATTCCACGCGAAACAGTGTATATGCGGGGTAGGATATACCCGGCATCACACCCGGCAATAGCAATTCTCCAACGGCCAATAACTACCATCGTTTGGTCAACCGTGGCGACTCTTCACTTATGCCGGATGGGATCTACCCGGCATCGTATCCGGCAAAGCTCAATTTTCCGATCTATGCTCATGCCGTGCAGGATTAATCCGGCATTGAGTCCGGCATCATCTGAACTTTTGCCTAGAAAATCATTCCTTGCACAGAAAACTCATAAAAACATAAGTCTGTACAAATAATATACTTTAACACATAATAAGCATAAATAACACATATATAACTTTATTTAGATAAATATAATACTAAATCTAATGATAAGTCTGTGGCTTATCAAGGCCCTACACTTACCTTTTGCTAGTCCTCGAGCAAAACAAGATTAGAAGGAGTAATTACTTATGCACAAAACAGATAAACACTAGAATGACAATTAGATAAATACTCTCAACTATTTCACTCTATTTCACAAGTATCACTTAATTATCCTTATTCCATCCGAAACATACTAATGGGTATAAAAGTAAAGATTTTCAAACCGATCAAAAGCTTTGGGCTATTTTGCATAAGGGATTTTGTAATCTCTCCTTTTTCCGGTTTCCATCATTCAGCTCTATTTTTCAAGAGTTTCTGAATGTGGCCAAGACACTCATCAATGGTTTTTATGTGTTCAGCCCTATTTTGCACGGGTTTCTGAATCAACCATGATTTTTTTTTTGCATTGAAGAACGGGGAATTTAGGAGAAAAATAAAAGGAAAAACTCTCGTATCTTGCTTTTATTCAGAGGCACTTTATGCAACCTCAGGGAATATATTGCTTTTCCTTTGGAAGAAGATTTTTTTTGTTTGTCTTTTTTTTTCTCTTCTTTCTTTTGCACAAACCCTTTTTAAGATTTTCACCCAAAGATTTTTCACAATTTGAAAAGAAAATAAACAAGAACCCAGAAGTACAATAAGGAAGGAATTTAGGAGAAAGATCATGTACTCATGTTAATAAAAAGAATCAAGAAGTTAAAAACAGGAATCTGCAAGTCATTAGAAAGCTTACCTCTTGAGAGAACAAGCTTTTAGTCATTCTTAATCTTATCTCAATCAAAAACATGAAAAAAGTTTAGTAAAACATCGATAAAACTCACAACTTATGCATATTATAAATAAAAACTTATTTTTAAGGGGGGTCCCTGCCCTACACTTGGCAGGAACATTGTCCCCAGTGTTCAAAAGAAATAATAAAATTGAAAGTGTTTTTTTTTTTTTTTAAGAAACTTAAAACAACTATTTGGAAAGGACTAAAAAATCAAATCATAAAAAATAAAAGAGAAAAATTAAATGGTAAGAAAGGCTCCCCTGTTTGATATTGAAGGTGTGAGGAGGACCCGCCCTACACTTAGCCTTTTAGGCTATTTGGCATTATCGGAGATCCTGGGCAGAATGGTGACCGAATTCGCATGCTCCCGTGATTTGTTTGTGTTTCGGGACGGGAGCTGACCTTGTTGTCGCGGTTGTGTCAGAAGTTGTTGTAATTGCAACTGCAACGATTTGTGCTCCTTGCGAATGGTCGAGATCTCGTTGTGAGTGTCCTGGGTCTTGTTCATCAGGGCTGACATCATGTCACGAAGTTCAGCCATTTCAGCCTCTGATGATGATGTAGGATGGGATGGTCGGTATTGTCTTGGACCTCCCTGGTAGCCGGCTTGACTCTAAAAGTGTTGAGGGGGTTGGTTCCCCTGTTGCCATGGCTGCCGATACCCTTGGTTACTCACATAATTGACTTCCTCAACATTTTGAAAGTCTGGCGTATCAGGGCTCGGAGCGTGTGGTTGTGCACTAACCACGTTCGCCTGTTGAGGAAGTTTGTTCATTGCTATTTGCTCCATTTCTCTGTAGAGCGCTAACCTTTGTGGACGTTTGAGCATTGCTCTCCAACAACTGCTCGTGACTTTGCATCAGTTTGTCAAATTTTGCATCACCCTCTCCCACTTGATATAAAACCAGTGGTACTACCCCTGGTTCCACCGGTGGCCCAATCCCTAATCTCTTCGCAAAGAGATTCAACCTCACTAAGGAATTGATCTCCAGGCTTCTTTAATATATCTGCACCAAGGGAGGATAAGATCATCGTCTTGCATTGATTGATCAATCCTTTGTAAAACAACTGAGATAGTTGTTCTTTGGTGAGGCCGTGGTGTGGACATGTGCGCAGCAACCCTTTGAATATGTCCCAAGTCTCACAGATGTTCTCCGAGCTAGGTTGTCTAAAGTTTTAAATGTCGGCGATCATCTCCAGGGTGCGACTAGGGGGCATGAATTTGTCATAAACTTGGTTGCCATGTCTTCCCATGTGGTGATGGTACTAGGGGTTAGACTGCGGTACCACTTGCTGGCGTTCCCCGTAAGGCTATGGGGAAAGAGGGAAAGTCTGGCATATTGGAGGACATTGTTTGTGGAGGTTAGGCTGTTTGTGTGTTGTAGAAATTTGGTGATGTGGAGCAAAGCATCGTCCGACTTGTACCGTTGAACGTACCCAACTCCTTGATGCATCTGATTTGATGATATGGCTTGAGTTTTTGCCATTCATCATATTCATTTTGTGCGAGGAGTGGGAGGTCGATTGCTGGCTTTTGGCCTTGGTTAGAAGGCCGGTTTATATTTCGGACGGTAGGTGCTGCCATTGGTGTAGGAGGTAGGTGTTGTTGTTGTTTCTTCGTTGACGAATGGAGCGAAGAAGAGTCCTCTCGATTTCTGGGTCAGAATTTGCTAAATCTTCAGGAGAATTCGTGGACCGCAGAAGCATTCACTTTGATAACTTCAGGAGGAGCAAGAGAAAACGTTATAATACTTTATAATAATAAAAGAAATAATATAATGACATTTTAAAATTACGAAAATAGAAGAAGAAATGAAGTTTTGCTTATGCCGGACACGGTGCCGGTGTACGGCACCCGGCATTGGACTTCCTCCAATAATGTCGGGTTAAGAGTACCCGGCGTCGCGTCCGGTCTTCTGCGAATCTCAAAAAAATAAAGAATCAACAATTAGGAAGTATTAGAAGAGAGATCTAAGCGAATGGTGTAAGAAACGAATAGAATACTATCAGGAATTTAACATTTTACGAAAATAATTTAAAACCGAAAATAATTTGAAGATGCCGGACAGGTTACTGGGTTAGTTGTATCCAGCAGTGGACTTCCTCCACTAATGTCGGGTTACAGTTACCCGGCATACTACCCGGCGCGTTCAAACTTGAAAAGAAAATTAAATGGGAAAGGAAAGGGAAGTTAACATAAAGGGCAATGAAAAAGAATATTTATAGACAAATCAAAGATTCAAAAAAAGACAATGCGAAGTAAAAGTTGAAGTTTGATTATACTGGGTCGTGCGCCGGGTAAACTCTATCCAGCGTAGGACTTCCTCCAAGATGCCGATGTAGAACACCCGGCAGTGTACCCGGCACATTCAACCAAAAATAAAATGAACAAATTAAATTAAAGAATCAAAGAATTAAAGAATAAAGAATAAAGAATAGGTGTTTTACCGGATTTAGGACTTGGACTAATTCCAAGTCCCCGGCAACGGCGCCAATTTTCTAACTAGAAAATTGTAGGAAAACTATATACATAAAAAGAATAAAATACTAAACTAAACCTACAACTCTACTACGGGTAGCAAATAAAACCCGGTCGGAGTATAGTGTAAGTATATTACGACCGAGAGTATCGAACCCAAGGGACTTATAGAAAACTAGTCCTAATCCGGGCAAAAGCCTATTCTATAATAAGAAGGGGGAAAAGTAAATGTGATTCTAAACTAAATGACTAATAAATAAACTAACTTTGATTTGGGAAGATATCAATGCAAAAGCATCGTATGACCAATAATCAAGGGTGGCAAGTCTCAAAGAGGATTTGTTTCTCGCAAAATGAATATGTCGGGTGACATGCCGGACCTTCGCTACCCGGCATAGTCAAGGCCTTTGAATGTGCCGGCAACTTATATCCGGCATTCCATCCAGCATCATTCATTCCGTAAATACCACTTCCAGAATCAGTTCTGAATAAAGGAACTCAATATCCATACTTGCATCGTGCATAGCCAATGCCGCGAATACAACCAGAATAATGGGGAATAAGAGATTAATCCAAAACCTTCGCATTTGTTGCCCACTTTTCAAGACAACAATTTAAAGATTACCGAGACCCTAATCTATCCTACTCTTGCTTTGAAAGCCTTAAATAGGACTTAGAGATAAGAGAATAAGTGGCTAACTCATTCTACTTGCATGAAGACTAGAGACCTCCGTTAAGAAGCTCGTAAATTCCATATATGATCATAAGAGTTTTACAAAGAAATCCATCCCTAACCAAAACCTAACAAGGACTCTGCATCACCATCCACACAACTACAAGAAGAGAATACAAAGGGGGAGAAGGAAATGTTCATAGCTTTAACCCGACAAGGTCTTCTACTTCTCTTGCGTGGATGGATCTGCAGATGTTCCTTGGACACCAACAATGGAGTGGAGTGGAAATAGAGACGTGAATGGAGTGTATAATGATGTTGAAGTGTGTCAATTTGCAGCCTTCTCGGCCTATTTATAGGCATCAAATGTGTCTGTTGTCGGGCGTCGTGCCGGATCATCAATAGCCGGCACACGTGGGAAATGTGCCCAACTGTTAACGATCGAAACCGCCAATTCCGGTGAAACAGTGTATATGCCGGGTAGGATATACCCCCGGCAATAGCCAAATCTCCAACGGCCAATAACTGCCATCGTTTGGTCAACCGTGGCGACTCTTCACTTATGCCGGATGGGATCTACCCGACATCGTATCCGGCAAAGCTCCTTTTCCGATCTATGCTCATGCCGTGCAGGATTAATCCGGCATTGAGTCCGGCATCATCTGAACTTTTGCCTAGAAAATCATTCCTTGCACAGAAAACTCATAAAAACCAAAGTCTGTACAAATAATATACTTTAACACATAATAAGCATAAATAACACATATATAACTTTATTTAGATAAATATAATACTAAAGCTAATGATAAGTCTGCGGCTTATCAGTTAGCAAGGTCTAACCGACCCAGACTGGGTCGGTCCTCTGGGTGGGTCCAATGCAGAAACTTCCCAAATATTGTCTAATTGTTCCCAAAATTTTCCACAAGTTCCCCCATATGTCCTAATACCATTTAGGCACTTAAACTCACCTTAAAACATTCCTCTAAACTCATTAATTCACCCACCAAAGATTCTCTTAGCCATTTACTTAATCCTTACAAAACTCCTAACACTTAACATTTAATTCCTTACATTTACAACATGTAAATTACCTAGAACTTCAACTAACCCCAGTGTTCCCTCCTTAACAATTTAACCACTCCATAAGCATCATTTTTCATCCCCATTGCATTTACCAAGACTTCCTCAAGTCATACACCCTAGTTCTAACCTAAGTCATTTCAAGGTTTTACACCTCATTTCCATCAAACTTTGCACAAGTTTCCTAACTTCTTTTATCATGGTCTTGGTGCCTAAAGTTCACCATTGTAACCTCTAGTTCCTACTAGACATACCTAAGTCATTCTAACTCACAAGGACACCTTAAACTCACTCTTTTTCACCAAACCAACTCCTCAAGTTTCCTAGCACTTCCTTAGTCATAAAATCCCACTAGAACATCTTAAATACCAAGCTTCTTCACTAAATTTTGACATGGTTTCCCTAGCATTGTTATTACACCCAAACACGTAGGTTTCCACCATAAACAACTATGAACACTCAAATCCTCATTACACCATCTTAGCACACAATATACACCCAAACTACACTACATCACAATATAGTGCATAATTTAAATTGCTTGGCACTTAGGCCCATATATGACATAAAGCTTAACACTGAATTTCCATATATATTAGCCTTTGACCTGTAAATACACACAACAAGGCTTCCATTGAAATATAAATGCTCTTGTAATTCACCTTTTAAATGTCTAACTATCTCATTTCCCATTTGCTCTTTAATCACAAGTTCTCAAGTATAGTCATTGTTTCTCCTAGGCTTTATAGCCCTTTCCTAATGTGAACTCTAAGCTAAGCTTATCATATATCTAAATCCCATTCCCTTAGACAATAAAACACCTTAAGGTAGACATTTACCTTGTTCTTTTACAAGCTCCACAAACTTTTTCTCTTTAGGTTTCCCTTGTTAGATTTTCGGTCACCTCTCAAACCTCCCTTGCCAATGTTCTAATCAATATTCAATGACTCCAATGAGTGCTAAATCACACACTAACCATAAGGAATCAAACCTAGGTTAAAAATGTGTTTTAAGGTATTAAATGAATACTTTACCTTGGGTCTTAAAGTAGGCTTGGATATGAATCAAGAAGGACCTCCTCTAGCCCTTGGAGAATATAAAACAAGCTAGAACAAGGCGTAAAAATGAAGCCCCATGAGTGGTAATTTTCGGTAATGGAGAAAAGTGGTGGAAAGATGATTTTTCTTGCATATTCCTTACCTTAAGAGAATGGAGAAGCTAATGGACTCCTCAAGATTATTTTTCCTCCTCTGATGGAGGTTTTCCTTGGCACCAAAATGAAGTTCTTGGAGATTTTATAGGATTGAATGAAAGAGCTTGAGCTAACTAAGAGAACTATGTGCTTGGTTTTGATTTTGGAGCTAAAATGAGCAAGATATGGGCAAGACAAGATCAAGCTAGTATGGAGGCTGTTCTTATGTAAAAGAAGAAGAGAGGAAGAAGATGAAATCGGTGGGAAGAAGAAGAAATGAAGAAAGGAGGAGAGAGGTAAGTATAAAGAGATATTTGTTTCTTAAAAAGCAAATAGTACTTTTACTACTTTTCCCTCTATTTTACAAACTAGCTTACTCATGTGGTGACTCACCCCCCTTAGAAAACCGGCCCCCTTATTAATTAAGGCTAGTCATGGTCTTGTTTGACCATTTAATTAAACTAGTTGACTAAAGACTAAACTAGGCACTATTTGGTTACTATTCACAAATTAGTGCACATATTTGTGAATTTTTGATTTCCCATTGATTTAGACTTCCTAATGTGATACTAATTAGTACACAAGTTGATTAAGGAGTAATCATGGGCATTTAGCCACATAAAGCCCTTTCTAAGACAATTTTTCAAAAATGTGCTTTAAGAGTCCTTAAAGCACAATTTGTGTTTTAACTTGTTTTTGTGCTTGTTTTTCTTTGGTAATTGATTTAAAATGACCATTAGGATGTTACTAAGGGCTAAGAATGATATTTGGGTGCTAACCCAAGTTACTTCAAGCTTAGAGCATGTTTTTGCTTAAATTGCTCTTATGGTGTTTCCTTGTGTTTTCTTCGGTTTAAATTGTTTCCTAATGTTTCTAAGGCATTATTTAGCCTTCTTATATCTTAGTTTATCATCTAAACATCATATCTAGGTTTGGGGTATTTCAATCTACTCCCCTTAAAAGAACTTTGTCCCCAAAGTTCACATATATACTTATTCATTCACGATACTCAATTTCCTTAATCTTAATACCATATCTTATATTCACATTCACACATCTCAAGACTCAAAGGTCTACCAATAGTACCATACACAAGTACTATACATATATCTTAACTTACCACAAGTGTAATACTTACACAAAACCACCTCTTACACCAACCAAACAAAACGACAAACATGTTCGTTTACTAACTCAAAAGCGAGGAAGCTCTACCCCCCTTAAAAAGGGGTACGCCCCGTACTCTATACAGATGATCTAGTCAGTAAATAACGAAGGGTACTTCGATCTCATCTTATCCTCTAATTCCCACATGGCCTCTTCGACATCCTGGTTAGAACAGAGAACCTTCACCAGTCCCACAGACTTATGGCGAGTGTCCCTAGTCTTACTATCCAAGATCCTCTGAGGAACCTCCACTGATCTCATATTCGGTTCTAACGTTAACCTCTTAGGCTCTAACACGTGGGAGGGGTGGTGCATGTATTTCTTTAGCTGTGAAACATGGAAAACATCATGCACTTTACCCAGCTCAGCAGGTAAATTCAACCTGTAAGCAACTGGCCCCACCCGCTCCATAATCTCATAAGGACCAACAAACTTCAGGCTCAATTTGCCCTTCTACCCAAATCTAAATACACCCTTCATTGGTGAAACCCGCAGAAATACCTACCCGGTCGCCCACTGTGAACTCCAGGTCTCGTCGTCGAACATCAGTATATGACTTCTGCCTATCTTGAGCAGCTCTCATATTCTCCCTGATTTGCTGAACTTCAGCCTGAACTTGTTCTAAATACTCAAGTCCTATAATGACCGTCTCACTCGATTCATCCCAGCAGAGCGGTGTACGACATGGTCTACCGTACAACGCTTGGAAAGGTGCCATCTTGATCGTAGCGTGATAGCTATTGTTGTATGAAAACTCGATCAGATGCAACTTGTCAATCCAACTGCCCTGGAAGTCCAAGGCACATGCTCTCAGCATGTCCTCGAGTATCTGAATTGTACGCTCAGTCTGACCATCTGTCTGAGGATGGAACGTAGTACTCAACTTCAGTTCTCTACCCAACGCTTCTCTTGTAGCTCTCTAGTACCTCGAAATGAATCTGGTATCTCTATCTGACACTATGGTCTTCAGTATCCCGTGGTGTCTCATAATTTCCTTCTCAAACAACCCAGCTAACTTAGTTACCTTCCAAGTATCCTTCATCGGTATGAATCAGGCTACTTTGGTAAGGTGATCCACCACCACCCATTCATATTCAGACCTCACCTAGCAGGTGGGAGTTCGACCACGACGTCCATGGAGATATCATGAAACTTTCACTCCATAACTGGAATCGACTGTACCATTCCACCCGGTCGTCGGTGCTCAAATTTTACCTTCTGGCATGTGAGACACCTCAAGATGAACTCGGTAACATCTGCCTTCATCCCCGACCACCTGAAGTATCTCTTCATGTCTTTATACATCTTAGAGGCTCCCGAATGGATGGAAACTGAAGAACAGTGTGATTCTCTAAGTATGCGGTTTTTCAGATCCGCGTTGCCTCGTGGTATGCATAACCGGCCCTTAAGTCTGATCAGATCATCATCATGAAGTCTAAAGTTTTATTTCTGACTCTCGAAGGTACCCTATGTCAGCTTCTGTCTGACTTCCCTCATATACTCATCTGTCCTCTGAGCCTCTCGCACCTCATCAACCAAGCTGGAGAAAGAAACTAGCAAATGGAGTGAGTGTGCTCGACGACTCAGGGCGTCAGCTACAACATTGGCCTTCCCTTCTTTGTACTGGAGGTCAATATCATAGTCCTTCAAAAACTCTAAACCATCTCCTTTGTCAAAGATTCAACTCCTTTATAGTGAATATGTATTTCAAACTCTTATTATTGGTGTAGATCGTCACACACTAACCCCGTATAAGTAGTGGCACCATATCTTCAAGGCAAAGACCACTACTCCCAATTCTAAGTCATGAGTGGGGTAGTTCTCCTCATGTTTCTTCAGTTGGCATGAGGCATATGCCACCACCTTGCCATGCTGCATGAGCAAGCAACCCAAGCCTCTACCGGATGCGTCACAGTAACCTCAAAGCCCCTCCGTACCAAACCAAAAAGCTCTGAATGCCGGTAACTGTCTTCGGTCTCGGCGAGGTACGTACGGCATCAATCTTTGCTGGATCCACTGAGATCCCAGCATCTGAGATGACATGACCCAGGAAAGAGACCTGGTCAATCAAACTCACATTTGAAGAACTTAGCGTAAAGCTGGTTCTCCCTCAATATCTCTAATACCTTCCTCAGATGTTCCTCATGCTCAGTTCTAGACTTTGAATATATCGGAATGTCGTCGATGAATACCACAACCGACTTGTCCAGCTGCTCCCGAAACAAGCGGTTCATCAGATCCATAAATTTCGCTGGTGCGTTGGACAAACCGAACGGCATCACTATGAATTCGTAGTGGCCGTATCGTGTCCGGAATGCCATCTTCTCAGTATCTCCCTCCTTAATGGCTATCTGATGATACCCCAATCTAAGATCAATCTTGGAAAACCGGATGCCCCCTTCAACTGATCGAACAGATAATCAATGCGGGGTAGTGGATACTTATTCTTCACGGTCACTGCATTCAACTCTCTGTAGTCGATGCAGAGGCGAAGACTGCCATCCTTCTTCTTCACGAGAGACTGCGCTCCCCATGGTGATTCACTTAGTCTTATGAACCCTTTGTCTAACAAATCTTTTAGCTGCTCTTTTAACTCATTCATTTCTGCCGAAGCCATGCGGTATGGTGCCTTGGCTATCGGTCCGGTTCAGGTAGCAGCTCGATGGTGAACTCTACCTTCCGAGTGGGTGGCATGCCGGGCAGTTCCCGTAGAAAGAGATCGGGGACTCCGACACTACCGGTAAGTCGGGGTAAAACTCGGGTCCCTCTCTATGTCCTGGACATAGCAGTGAATATACTTCTTCCTTCCTCCTCAATTCCCTATACATTGCCATATAGCGGATTGATCTTGGTCGAAGGCTCTCTAGGCCTCTGGCGGTATGATATTGTTACCCCAGACGGACTCCTGAGCAGCAGTTGATGCTCAGCGCAGAGGATACGACCCTTGTGCCACTCTAACCAATTCATCCTGAAGATAACATCAAATCCTAACTCCCTGAACTCAATAAAATTGGCTGGAAAGTCTTCCCTCTTAATTCTAACGATGGCTCCTCGGTAGTAGCGAGTGCAACGAACCTTCTCCTTAGACGGGAGCGTAACCGTAAAGTCAGGTAGCTCATCAGTGTCTAGCCCCAACCTTCTCGCAAAAGATGTCGAGATAAAGGTATGTGAGGCCCCTAAGTCGAAGAGAACTGATGCCTCAATCCTATTAATCGGAAAGGTGCCGGTGAGGATAGTACCGCTGGCGTCGGCCTGTGCCTCTGTAAGTATGCTTAGCGCACCTTCCGTACTGAGTCCATAACCTGATTGTATTCACAAGCTTCATTAGTAATGATGGTATAACAAGAGTCGTAACAATTAATATGAACAACACTGTTATTTTATTCATAACCATCCTGTTTACATCATGTGCTTCTTTCTTACATCTCATTCCTTACATAATACTTAAATAATTACATGGCTAATATTGTCTAAAGGTTAGGTATAACCGTCCTGGTCTCATATGCGTCGCATTAATCACTGCTGACGGTGCTATATTCAGCTTAATTCTCTTAATCTCATGGTATAACATTCTTGATTCTCCCCCCATAACTAATACATCTTCAGATTTAAGTACTAACTTATTAGCACGGTCCGCACGCTTCTACTCGCCGTACAAAAATTCTGCATCATCTCCAATGGACCAAGACACTACGGGTATCCCTCTTTCGAGAGACTCAGTTGTCTCATCCTTATCCTGATATAATCCGAGTCGTCCATCTTTCTCGTAGAAGTTAACAATGCAAAGGACTGCTCTTATGTCTGGGATCGGGTCAGCTTCCAACTGCTGAGCGATCTCCACAACTTGGGTAATGACCGGATGGAACTCTTCGGGTATTCCCGGTGGTGAGACTCCATCTTCTGCTCTCGTGGGTTGGTACATCTTGGCATACGGATTCCAATCCTTGCCTAAGCTCATCATCTTTAACTTCATCCTTGCTCCTCCTCGGTACTCCAGTGTATAGAAACCTCCCGATCCCACTCCCAACTGACTGCATCTCTTGATGATGGCTATTTTTGCTTCAGGTGTCAGGTATCCCCTTAATAAAATCATACCTGGGCAGATAACCTGACATTGTTCGGTTGGAAAATCTCGGGTTTTGATGTCGGTGTCCTCCAGGTTAGGTGTTGAAGGTATGGGATAGAAAATGTTGAAGTTTCCTAAGGTGGTAATAGGTTATGTCTTACTTAAGTTCTAATCTCATCTTATTCTCATCTAACTCATTTATTCACCAAAGCATGCATGGAAATGCGGTAAGCAGGCAATTTTATTACTTAATGGTTTATAGCGGTACCTGGTCTCGATGAGGGTTCA
Source organism: Limonium bicolor (assembly GCA_023374045.1). NCBI lineage: Eukaryota > Viridiplantae > Streptophyta > Magnoliopsida > Caryophyllales > Plumbaginaceae > Limonium > Limonium bicolor. The sequence goes on from CM041777.1 coordinate 346,050,515, forward strand.
GCCTCATTGTCCCGGTCCACCATGTGTAGTGTGGGTCCCGACTTCTGGACTACCCGGGGGTTCTTGTTTGTAGCTTGTTGCGCCCCCTTCTGACCGTCAGATCCAGTACCCTGATCGGTCTTGCCCTTGCCCCTCATCTCGGGCCTCGGCTCTCGGGGTTCCAGAAACACTCATATGCTCGGTGTTCGTACACCCCACAAAAATTACACTCCACCTTGTTTCCCTTACAGTCGAGCCCGGGGTGGTCCTTGTGACACCACTGACAGATGTAGCGTCGCTGGTAGCCACCACTGGCTCCCTTCTAGTCTCAGATCCTGATCACTCTCAATATTAGTACTCATATCTTTAATGGTTGCTAAACGTTTCTTATTTCACTCAATATTCATTTCCTTACCCTTTGGCGCCTTAGAGCGCAGGGGCTTCGCAGCAATAGCGTAAGTCAATTTCAGTGGATCATCAGTAGCCTTCTCAGTCTCCACCTTCCCTTTCTGACTCTTTTGGGCCTGAGGCTGGTACTTCTGTTTCTTGTACCCACCTTGCCCTTGGTTCTCTGTGCTCTTCCCGGCACTCTTCCTCTTAGCATTGTCCTTGTCCCTCAGCTGGACGGTTATCTCAACCTTAGCAGCGGCATGATAGCACTCCTGCTTTCCAAAGTATTAGTTTTTCTTATTTCTCAAAATCTAAATCTTACTCATTTACTCATATCTTAATCGTTCTCATTACCTGCAAGGTAGTATAACTCGTCGGCCCCATGCCGTAGCGGAGTCGATGGCTAAGCCCGCCATAAAAGCGGTCCACCAGAATCTAGTCTGAATATCCAAGACCCGGCAGAAGACGAAGCAAGGCGGTGAACTCTGAGTAATACTCATCCACCGTCATCTTGTCTGTCTGCTTTAGCGCATCCAACTGTAAGCGCTTCTTCGTCTGGACATGGGCGGGATAGTACTTGGCTCGTAGTAGTACGGTGTACTGCTCCCAGCCGAACTCTGGATTGGCCACATTGAAATACCCCTAACCTTATAAAACATAATTAAATGATATATTAATGACCTAAGAAGATTAATAAACATCTTAATACCATTGGGGAACAATCTAAAGATCTCAACAAGGCAAAACATGCCTTGAGATCGGTAAAGCCAAAAATGTGCTTTAAGAAACCATAGAGATTGTATGACCTCAATTAGGATCCAATGTGGATTCCTAAGTATTATAATTATGTAATGGACACTATAAAACTATTCTCAAAGGAAACCAAGCTCAAAAACATGTTCTAACACAAATTGTGCTTTAAAACTCCTTAAAGCACGTTTTTGAGAAAATTGACTTTCTGAGTGGGTTTCGAGTGGTGTTAGGCATTGGATTAGACCTTGCTATACTAATGTACTATAATGTATCCAAATAGTGCATTTTTAAGCAAAATTGACTAAGTCAAGTCAATGGTCAAGACATGACTCATCCACATCCTAAATGAGGCAGCAGCTTAAGGGATGGAGGACAGCACACTCACCTTTAATCAAAATATCTAGCCAATTTGGTGAATCACCATTTACTATTCTATTTTCTACTTTTCATTCATTAAAACACAAATTCTTTCTTTCTCTTTCCTCTTGTCCCATTTCAGCCGAGCCCTTAGCAATTCCTAAACCGCTCAAGCAGTGTTCTTGAGCATTCAAGGCAAATCAATCTCTTTTCCACCTAAGGTAATGGTTTAAGGCATATTTTAGCTCTTTTTCTTCATCTATTCATCACCTACACATGGAGGTTATAATCTATCACTTTCCATGGCTTATTCTCAATACTTTAACCCTTGAACAAGAGCCAAACTCGGCTGAAGCAACCCATGGGACCAAGGTGGTCAAAATTTCCATTATAAGGTAAAAACATACCTTAAGGATTCTTACTCTTCATCCGGTTTTCTTATTCTGTTTTCTATGAGTTTATTCACTCATAGTCTTCATATTTTCATTTTGATTCATTATGTTAACCACTTGGAGCAACGGTGGCCGAAAATCAAAGGAAAAATCATTCTTTAAGGCATTTTGCCAAGGTAAAATCTATTACCATGGCACCTTGTTGTTGTCTAGCTATTCTCCATGTTTTTATGGTGAATTTAACATCATGTGGTGTTCTTGATTCAGGCCGAAACCCATTTGAGACTACCTTTCATTTCTAAGGTGATTTTTGCCTTAAATCTTACATTTAATTGTTCCATATGGTTAGCTCATGCTTGGAGTGTAACCATATCTTATTTTGGTGTATTAAACATGTATAAATGATGTGGTGATTTTTTATCCAAGCTTCTGAGTGGATATTAGGGCTTTAAGTACCTAAATCAAGGTATAAACACCTTAAACTTATGTCATTATGATTTTTCAGCTCCTATTAATTATGTACCGAGAGTGGAGTTGATTTAATGGGTGATTTAATCCTAAGTATGGAAAAAATGACTTAGATAAATTAAGCTAGTCATTTAAGTGGTTTAATTAACATAATGGTCAAATTATGACATTATGTGAAAAAATAATGAATATAAGGTAAGGCCGAGAGCTTATAGTATATTTTGAGCTATTTATGTGTAATTTTATGTTTAAAGCAAAGTTGTAATAAGGCCATGTCATTAGGCCATTTATTTAAGTTTAAAAGCTTATTTAATTTAAGTACTTACTATTAAGTATGGGGTCAAAGCCATAAATAAACAAAAATTAGAGGGTTATAGGTGAATATAGCCGAAAATTGGGATTTAAAATGTATTTAAATAAAAATTATAAGATTTTATAATGTTTTGGGGTGAAATTGTAATTATTGGAAAGTTTGGGGTAAGTTATGTAATTATCGAGAAAGTGGGGTCAAAATGATGCTTGGAAGTCAAACATTGACCAAGCAAAAGACTTTGACCAGATTTGATGATTTATTAAGTTAATTATCAAATTATACTAAGTTATGTATTAAATTGTAAAAATTACATAACATATGGGTATATAGGTGATTACCGAAAGTTTTGGGGTATAAAATGGTATTTTATACACCTATGGGTTATTAGGAATTTTTAGGAATTTATTTGGTTAAATTTGGAGTTAATTTGGATTATATAAGTATAATATATGATATTTTATATCATTGTTACATATAGGTAACATATGTGGTGAAAACCGTAAATATTGAAGGTATAAGGTTAGGAATGATGTTTATAACCTTTTGGTATAGTTTGGTAATTTTTGGAATTATATATGAGGTTTTATGAAGATATATGTATAATATATAGTTTTAATGACATTTGAAACTATATGTTATAAAATGGGGATATTTGGTGAATATGTAAAGTTGGTGGGTTGGAAATTAATTTAGAACAGACCTAGGGTCTGTTCAGTTATTTTGGGACATTATAACCATAGGTTATAAATATATTAAGGTTTAAGGATTATAATATAAGGTATATATTATAAGTGTGACAATGGAATATAATTTGGGGTAGATTTGTAAAATCTGAAAGTATGGTGGAATTAAATAAAAACCGAGAATGCTATGGTACATTTGGTATTTTATAATAATTTATAACTATAGATTATAACTGTTTTAATGACATAAATGTCATAATATATTTTATATAACTATAATATAACATTATATAAATTATGTGGTGGATTTTGAAAATATCAAGAGAATAAGTGCTGCTCGGTAATATGGGCATTTTTGAATAAAGATTTATAATATGGTTTTAATGTTATAAGAGTTGTAACATTTATAATATAAGAAAATATTCATTAAAAGAGAATGAATATATTATAAAGATTTACCATATAATAAATGGTCCCATAATACATATATAAATAAATATATGTTACGGAGTGAAAAATACAATATGGTTCAAATAACCATATAATATCATAATTAAAATGATATAGAGTAAGAAGAAAAGAATTATAAACATTGGATAAGGAAATTCTAATGTTATGTTGTTCATGAAATAATAAGGAGTTATATACTTCAAAGTATTTTTAAATACGAATTATACAACATTACACTTGGAGAAACTAACCTTAGGAAAATAAATACTAAGGTGAGATGTATAATATATGATTAAGATTATACATGAAATATAGTGAAACTATGTAATATACAAATGTGTATTAAATTACATGCGATAACAAACTGTAACACCCCAACTACTAACAACACACTTAACAACACCTTGCAGCGGAAATCACAACTCACAACATAACTTAACTCCTTGGTGTTACACGCCGTTAGCCACCCACGTGGCTAACAAGGCTAACATACATACACTGTACCGGTCTGATGGACTAAACTCCCGAGCAACTACACAAATCCCGTTCCATGTCCAACGATCATTATACACTTACATTAAATGTACCGAGTATCTTCCAACTAACGCCGATACAAATTCGGTCTTACTACACCTACAATACATCCACAATTCTCATGACTACCCCGTACAATTAACTACCCCGTCCTACTCTCGAACGGCTTCCAGCTCCTTGTACCTGAAATAGAAAAGGAAGAAAAGGGTGGCCCCCAAGGGGCTCAGCACCTTTGCTGGTATGGTAATCCCGCAGCCCGCATGCTACCGGGCCACGCACAACTAATTGTAGTCTTAGCATGCGGTTGATTTTATTTAAAACATGCACACATTACACACATACATCATGCTTAAAGGCACACATCCATTAACAGAACACAAGCACAAGGTTAGCACACACAACATAACAACACATTTCACTTACTAACCTACACAAACTTAATTCCATTCTTCTTAGAGAACATAGACTTTACTTGGGGAGTGCCGGGGTGACATAAGCCCGAGCACAACATACATACATTTTCTTTACTTAGGTGTGGCGGCCTCATATAGGACCGATCACACCTTGCACAATTTCCCCCTAGCTCCAATAATGATGAGGTAGGTAAGCCTTGGTTAAGCTTGTGGGTGGTTGTAATTCAAGGAGGAAAAACAACCGTAACATAATAAAGAGGGAGTCGAAGCGAACTTAGGCATCAACACCCTACCAACATTACACATGATTTCCCCCTACCCGATTGGAAGTTGGGTAGGTAAGCTTTGGCTAAGCTAATGGGAGGTCGAAATCCAATGACGGAGAACAACCCTAACATAACAGGATGGGAGTTAATTTACATATATACATCAACTCCCAAACAATACGCGCGACCGGAACGACCGGATTCCTCTCCATACATCATATACATATTAGTTAACGGTTCCCTTATGGAACTCATCACACACATACATCACATAGTGTTACTAACTCTGTTTGACCAGAAGGGGAGTAACATCCCTTTTTAACAAACATGGATAACTGTATCCGATAGCAACAACACACAAAACAAAGTCACATACATCACACATAGCCACAACATACACAAACTCACGGATAGCCGTAGTTAGAACGTTCCCGTGGGTTGGGACGTTTATTCCGAATACCGATCTCTTATGTGAACCTAAGGTCGGTTAACTATTATTTAACACATAATCAGGGTTAAACGGTACCGGAATTTATTACGCCACAATAATGAATTACTATAAACTCATTTCATGCTTTATCTTGCAAGGTGGCAAACACACAGAAAAACACATTGGCATACAAGCCGGTGTAATCCGGTAGGACACAGGTTGCAAGAAAACCATACCTTACACCATGGGTTACTCTACCGTGTCCCCGAGGATTCACTCCAACGCGTCTCCTCACGCTCTCCGGGTAGTTTCCAAACAACTGGTATTATTGTTCAAATGTTTTATTAACAACAAAACTTACGGTATGTAAACTCCTATTACTCCCGTACTTAACCCCGTTGCCCCGTTATCCATAACTTATTTATGTGATTTTAAGTTTGCAACTTACACATTAACTCTCACACTTAATTATACTTCCGGCCTTTAAAACTCATCAAACAAGGCCTAATCAACATCTAAAACCATTACCATTCACTTCCCCATCAAAACAACACTTTAAAACACATTCTGGTAAGTTTTTAGCATGGTCCGGGTTTGTGTCCGGGGTTACAAACCCGGACCAACCGCGGATTTCACTTTCTGGACAATTTTTCATGTGGTCCGGGTTTGTGTCCGGGTTTACAAACCCAGACCACCCCCTGGGATGGTCTTCTGCCATGTTTTTGCTATGGTCCGGGTTTGCGTACCGATTTGCAAACCCGGACCACCTCTGGAACTGTCAAATTTTACAGTTTTTGATCAGTTTTCAAACCCTAATTCACCTCTAATCATTTCCTAAACTTTCCACATGTTTCCTACATGTTTAAACACACTAAAACACTCCTTAAATACTCCTAAAATGTTGGTCCAATTCACCACCCAATTCTTGTTCAAATTCACAACATTTTCTATTCCCTCTGATGCATTATGCACAGCAGTGCATTTAAACTTCTTCAGACGTTCACAACCTTCCACCAACCTTACTAAATCCACCAATAACCATTACAAATTATTCCTACATAAAGTCACTCCCAAAACCCACATTCACTCCTTGTTTCACAAGTTATAAACACTAATTCTTTTCTAGCATTTCTAAGCTCCTCATATGTAATTGCTACAGATTTTCATCCTTCTCTTCCTAGCTTCCCAAATACCATTTCAAGGCTATTAAACCCCTCTGCTCAACACCACAGACACCAAGGTTCTCCCATTCACCAAGCCATCATCAAAACACTCATTTCCTACCAAAATTTCGCCATAACTCCGTTGCTTTTCTAGCATTGTCCAAAACTCATCTTACCACCAAATTTTCATCCACATTCATCCTAATCTAGCCACACCCACAAGGGGTCCTACCAGCATACATAATTCCATAAAATCTCCTCAAACAACATTATCAACCTATATACTCAATTTACTTAGCTCCAAGGCCTTAAACTCAAACAACAATTCACAACTTCCTACAACCTCATTAAAATACATTGCCTCACTTATTTTGGGTTCATTATTTACATTACCCATTCCCAATATTCTAGAACAATTACATAAGCACCAAGGTAGTTTAATTACCTTAATTTCACAAGCTTTTCTTCCCATTTCTCCCCTTCTCTTCCTTGGTCACAATCGGCCAAGTTGGCCAACCACTTGCCAACCTCAAACATCAATATTCAAATGAGGAATTAGGCACTAAATATTACTCCTAGACTTATTAATTGAGCTAGGTTACAAGGAGGGGTGCTTTGAGCACAAAAAGGGAGAGATTACCTTGAAACCCTAGAATGACTTTTGGTCATGAATCAAAGGAGGACTCCCAAACCACCATTGGAGCCTTGTAGAATAACTCAAACAAGGAAAGAACAAGGAATAAGAATGGGGCAAAATCGGTCATACCAAGAAACGAAGGAAAGGTGGGTTTTTCTTGGATATTTTTACCTTGAATGAAGAGGAGCCTCCAAGCTTCAAGAATATGTAATTTTCTCTTCAAATGGGATATACCCATGGAGATGAACTTCCACCAATGGAGATTTTGAAAGATAGAAATGAAGCCCTTGATGAGAGGAGTTCAAATATGTAATTTATTTTTGACTTGGAGTAGTAATGTGGCCTAGGTGAGCAAGGGAGTGTGGGCTGCCATGGAAGGAAGCTCAAAATCGCTTCCAGTAGAAGAGAGGAAGGAGAAATCGGCAGAGGAAGAAGAAAAAGAGGGAGACAGTACGTGAGGGAAAAAGAAATGAGAGGAGAGAGAGTGTGGGTGGGGGTATATGTTTACTTTTTCACCTTTTCACTTTTTGACTTATTTAATTAGTTAACTAGTCATGTGTGAGGGGCTATCTATATTAAAAAACCGGCCCACTAATATATACACACTGGAGCATTTTTCGTCTTTTACAGAAAACGCTCATTAATTTACCCGGTTTAGCACTATTCACTAACCGGGCCCGTTTTCCGGAATTTCCTCGTTTCTTTTATTTTAATGGTTATTAGGATCCCATCAATGTTTATTTATAGTTATATAATCAAATATAATTTTTACGGGGTCATTTATCTGTTTAAAATCATGTTTTCGGGTTTTCTCGAAAAACGCATTTTAGGACTCTGTTAGCGTTTTAACGCGTTATTTTGATCCATTTTCTTCCGGACTTTTTCCCACCTATTCTTAGCATGTAACTAGGGTATAAAAATATATTTATAACCCTAGTGAAGGTTATATACCTCCTTAAATAATTAAATACGCGTTTTCACGGTTTGTGACTTTTACGCATTTTCTTTTACTTTTTGGTTTTTATCTCCTCACCAATAATCTTAAGGACTTAATTAGCCTTAGAAAATCATAATTACATAATTACTTAACATATTAAGGTTTGGGGTATTTCACAAACGTTTAAAGATAAATATATTAATATACACGACGTAACCACGCATGTAATATAGCGTTTTTCCTAATCCCGAGTTAAACCGAAAACCCGACAAACGTTATTAGTTAGCAACGGGGAATAAATAACGGTATGGGTGTTGTAGTGTATTGTTAGTACGAGATGCTGATGCATAATGTGATGCATATTAATAGATTGTTAGAGGCGTCTCGAGGATTGCCAGAGAATTTAGCTGATTCTTACTCCACGGTCTTATAATCCCGGTGCACGGTATGTTATTTATGTGGCTTGATTGTCTCTGAGGATTTCCTCAATTCTGACATTGTGTGAAAATCTGTGATAAGATTGAATGTCTGCTTGTGTGAATTAATATGCTTGAGTTGTGTATTAATGTTGCTTTATTATTATTAATGTTGTACGATAACAGTACCGTTCGTATATATGAACATATTATAAAACGAACTAACGGCAATGATGTTATCTTATATGTGTAATATAAGGAACGTAAGTAAAACGTTGTAGCATTAGGATAATAAGTATATATATATATATATATATTATCCGAGACTTATATACGGAGCATTGGCCTCTTTAACGCCGCTCTCGTATCTACACTGGATCCCGAGTCGACATACTCAGGATTGGACTAACGACCTTAGTCTGCTGTGTTAGGAAAAATAGTAAAACGATGCGATGGTATAGACAAGTTTATCAAGAGGATGTGGCTCTTACTGTGAATTGTGATCAATTAACGATACTAGGATACCGTGTGGGTATCCGTAAGTATCAGGATAAATTTCCAACGGACTACAGATGGTTCATCGGTCGGAGACTCTACCGCTGGAGTGGCTACTACCGTGGGTGACCCGCCATAGGAGATGGGTAACTTAGAGACACGTGTTCTAACGAGACGTTGTATTAGGCATGACTGAACAATTACGAACGACTATATTAGCTCGTACATTAGGCGAACATTTTTGGGCTTGCATGCCAAAGACAGAATTTATACTTGTTTATAATCTCGTTGTTTCGCCTTGTTGCTCATTGGTTATGCTTGTGGTTATGTGTTGTATGTTGGTGGATTTGTTGAAATGAGTCGTTGTACTCATATGTGTGTTGTGAATTGGTTTAATTGAGTCGTTGTACTTATATCTGTTGTGAACTGGTTGAGTCGAGTCGCTGTACTCGTGTGTGGATTATTGTGGATTGTTTGGTCGAGTGAGTCGCCGTACTCAATTATGAACTATAAGTGTTTGTTGGAGTGGAGTCTCTGTACTCATATAAGCGTTGTAACGCTTTCAGTGGTTATTGCGATGTGATGTGTGAAGCCGGGGGCTTGTTTGCTATTTGAGTTTACTGCAATATATTTGTTGCTTTACAGTTTTTATATTAAACTACTGCATGAAAATGAATTGCATGCTCTCGACCAATTAACTGAGGGTCCGAGGGGGCATGACAGTCATGTAGTAACATACTCACAGGGGCTGATTCCATACCACAAACAAATATTTTGCAGGTATGCAGCTTCCGGTGTCGCAAAGAGCGGGACGCGCTGGGTAGTTTAGTTACAGTTGTTTAAACATGCACTGTTGTATTTAATATGAACATAGAAACGTGTATAGGATTGGGGTACTTAGAATGCTCACTATGATTGTATTTTATATTGGAATGGAAGGATAGATCTATCTCTTGTTGTCACTGTGGGAAATTGTTTCGTATTTATGTATATATCAGTAAGCACGTTATTACTCGTATGGGTGAGTGAGAACGGTGACACCAGTAGTTTAATTGTTCGATTACTGCTGCTATTACAATGTTAAGTTAAACGATTAGGAGCCGATTAGAGTAGGGGTGTTACAAAAGTGGTATCAGACCGGAGTACCGCTCTGTTGACAAGAGATAGTAGGATTTATAAAGTGAGCATAGGTTTTGGGAATACGGGAAACGTTGTGAGGATACGTGACCTTGCGGAGTTGATGCAATGCTTAAGGCTTGCACACCATAGTCGTAGAGGCACTTCAATATTAAACGACCGAGACTGTGGTATTAGACCGAGTAAGGGTCTAACCCGTCCCCTTGACATATGTCAGGGAGAGGTCTTGGTAATAGTACTAAGGAAGGATGAGGCGCAGCGGAAGGTGGTGAAGGTCCAGCAACCCCAAGTAACGCGAAGACGGTAGAACCGCTCGCACTTGATGGGAGAGCATCCCGGGAAATTTGCAATGGTACCCCACCCACCGCAGCCCGTACCTTGAGTACTACCTAGTGAGGCAATGAAATGAGAAGCACCACGAAGATAACTCTCCTGATCGGGAAGACCCGATGTGGATGCTATGAGAATTATGTTAAATGTAGAGAATAAGACTTTGAGTTGTGATGATTGTTTAGGACCGGGGGTCCTGGTAATGACGTAATGTCTACCATACGAGTATGAGATGAATATTAAACCGAGGTTGAGGAGATAATTCCCGTAGGACTAATGGGGCTAGCTTGCTATAGCAAAGCAACCCTGTCCTACATCCAGGAAAGCACTGATTAGTGCGCTTGGGGGGAAGGAAGTGGAAACGACGAGTAATGATTAGTTTATGAGATATGTAACAGACGGAATGGATGACCTTTTGAAGTCTCACCCGAAGCGAGTAACTCTAACCATGCAACACTGAAGGTTCAAGATGGCCTGACGTGCATGAGGAGAGATCATGAGAGCTGTAGAAACAAGAACTCGCTAAGTTGCTATCATGCAACGCCTCGAGAGGGAAGTAAGACCTTACTACCACGGTAAACTTGTGGGAACGAGTGCGGGAATGAGACTGTATTAATTTGAATAAGAACTTCTTCGACAGGAACAGAAACCCAATTAGGGGATAGCACTGCGCTGACACACCGTACCGGTGGCTCAGTCTGCATGGCGCACTTGCCACTGCAAGTGCCACACTAACCAAAGTACTAAATTTCAACCTGCCTTGCGCACTTGCTACAGCAAGTGCAGCGACGGTAAACTATCCCTAAAGGACCGAGTGGTCCAGGCGGTTACCAATAAACACTAAACTTTTATGTGAGTCCGTAATGCAATGAAGCAGGACATAGCCTTCTTAAAGGCAGGGTTACGAAACCCTTGGGTTGGAGGTCGATAAAACCTCGGGAAGACCTAGCCGGTCTGACCATTAAACCTGAAAATAATACACCATTTAGTAAAGTGTGGAAAGGGAGTAAATGAGAACAACGGTAATTAGTGCCTACAAGCCTAACCCCAGTACCGGTATGGACATTAAACGTCAAGTATTACCAGTAGGGAGTGTCGAGTCTTCAGGACCAGCATAACCATATTTAGGGAGTGCGCGACACTTGTGGTTAAACCACTACCATTGAACATTGCCAGAGGGCAAGAAGTGAGCTATACGAGCCAAGAGTTTAAATAAAACCTATCCGACTGAGTGGATGAAAATAATAGACAAGTGCTGTTAAGGCAAGCTATTTGAGAGTAGTAAGAAATGATTAGGCAGATGCGAACGTGCAATAAAGGGGCCGATGTTATGCCGGCACCACACACACCGGGGTGTTGTGAATCCATTATGCTGCTAGACTCCTATACGGAGGGCAGTGGATATTAACTGAACAATGAATTTACCGAGGAGGAGGAGATACGAAGATACCACCTAGGCAGCGGAGGGGAAGGGAAACGAGAGGAGGGGATAGAGTTGAAAGAGTAAGGACTACACATCGAAGAACGATGATCAGCGGAACCCACTAAGTTGCGGGTATCCAATTGTAAACCTTAGGAGAAAGTATTAGAACCAACTAGGATTAAATTTAATACAAAGACCAACTAGGATTTAACTATAAGAATAAGCACTGAGCCTGAATATCGTATGGCATAGGCCTACGGAAGGATACCTTTAGTACCACCAAAATGACCCAAATCTAGGAGAGCAAAGGTGATGAATCACAAATACTGATTAGTATCAGACTAAAGAGGGACTACCATAAGACAGGGAAAACACGAGGTGTCAACCCTTATCATGGAGTCCAGACTACACCAGATGGTGTAACCCATAGAATTGGGCGGAGTTTGAGAACTGAAAACTCATATCTAAATGGCGTTAATAGCCTAGGAGTGAACGGGAGAGATAGTAAGTAGTTACTGATCCCCACTCATAGATACCAGATGACGAGCATGTGGAAACCAGTATTAGGGCGCTAAGTCGCAAACACCTATCTTAGAGAAGGTAAGGAATATACATTAATAAAGGAACCCATAGAACCCAGACAACCCTCTAGGGCCATTCTGACACTAAAGGTTAAGAATTGGTAGCCTAGTTACTTCAACATAAATTACCAGGACTAAGAGTGCTATAACCACCGGGTACGAACACTACGAGTGCGCTAAACAAGACATGGGACGACCACACTCCTAGGAGCTTGTGGGCCTGACGAAACTTACTTTAAGTTAGTTGGGTAAGTAGTAATGTATCAGTATGGTACCCCATGTATGTCAATGAGTAGTGTAAGGACCCAGGAGGTAATCAACTCTGTGTCTAAGTCAGTGAATGGAATCCTGACTAGGTAAACCATGAATTGACGAGAGAGATCTCAGTCAAACTAACAAGGTTAGGAAAAAAATCAAGAATAACTTGATAATAAAACGACATAAGGTCACAACTCCACAGTGGATGAGTTAGAACACAAGTTTTGGAGATTTTAGTAAACGAGGAAGCCAAGGCCAATTTAATGGTAAAGGCAAGGTGAACCCATGAATGAGAAGAGGAATTGTGGTATCTTAGGAAGTTGTATTAGAGAAACCATTGTAATATCATGCGCTGAGGGCGCGGCGATGATGTCGCATTAAATAATAATAACCACATGCTCAAGCCATAAAACGTTAGTACGTTAGTACCAATTAGGGCTGAACAGAAAACGATTGCCAAGCTAAAACCCACAATCGTATTGTATGTTTACAACAGACGAAGGGCAAAGGCGAGCATTATAAGAGATACTCTAAGCTGGAGATTAGATGCTCCATGCAAACCGCAATAGCGGATAACCGTCTAATTGACTGGTACATGGTGCGCAACAAAGCGACCATTATAATAGGTGTTAACCCAATTATGTTGGTGAGAGGTAGAACGTGGAAGATCAGATAAACCAATGGATTCCCCTAATTGAGTATAGGGATGAACCATATGTGTGGGTAGTAAAATACTAACACACGAGGGATACGAGTTTACACCAGCAAAAGAGGACCTACAAGGTACCTAAGGAACGAACTCATTCCAGAGGGAAATAACTTGGAGTCACGAGGCGCCAGTTAGTTGCGCATATCAGACTCGTCTTGATATTTTAGAGACAACTACTGCAAGCACTAGGTGCTAGAGCATAGCTCGACAACCCTTACACCGAAGGTTAGTTCGGTAGGGTGGCATGAACTCTTTGGAATATACCATGAGCATGTATAGAAGTTAGTGTGACTGAATAAAAAGCTAGTCGAAATACCTAGCAGGTTGGTAAAATAATGATGTGTTTACATCTCCCGATCAAACCGTACATGAACATACATACACCTAACCGAGATAGGCAGTATAGCCTGAGGGGCTAAAGCCCGACCCTAGAGAAAAGGGGTAATGTAATATGTAACACATTAGTGCACGAATAATTCCACTATAGTGGAACATCTTGAACTTATTACTTCAATATGATATATTCGTAGATTACGTGGGCGTAATCATTTTTAAGGGGGGTAGAGCGATTTCGCGCATTTAAAATATACCGTACGTAGGAGTACGAAGCGCATGGTACACATGCTGCAAAGGATTATTGTACATAGAGTACAAGTCTTATGATTGTATTATATACTTGATGTAATATTGATGTATTATATGTATATATATATATATATATATATATATATATATATATATATATATATATATTAGTTCGCATTAGTTATGGCGAATAGGAAAGGGAGAACAATAGAGTGTTCTTACCCTATTTCCGATTATTTACGCAAATGTTGCGAACATTAAACATATAAACGCCTAGCTTGTTAGCTCCGGTTGAGAGTTCAAGTAGGTCTATCTGGTAGCTCCGATGAGAGATTGCAAATAGAAGGAGTAGAAAGCTCCGTACTATATGATTGTGACTCGGTATGAAACCGATTATTGAAATGCGATGAGTGAATCGGCATGAGACCGATGTGTAACCTAGTGGAGGTAAAACCTCTAGGAGTTGTATGAATAATTATAAGTCTAGAGAACTTGGTACATGGTTAGGATACATGATCCTATATGCCAATGACTAGATTAATCACACTAGTTGACTTGTGTATCTATTGAACACAAGGTGGCAAATATCAAGAGGAAATAAGATTAGAAATGAATAAACAATTAATTGATTGAAATTGACGTGGGAAGTTGAACTTGATCCTGGTCCGATCAAGGGAAACCGAACACAAATTGAGGTGAGAGATAGTTCAACACTGACGCTGACCACGTCGGGGTTGAATGACTCTGAAATTTCCTACAAGTGGACACAGATATGAATAGAAATTGGAATTTAGGGCGTCACTCGAAGAGCCGTGGACCGTGGAGTCCTTCGTCATTAGACCGGTGTGTCTGCGAGTGACATCACCCAAAGAGCCGTGGACCGCAGAGCCCTTTGTCATTAGACCGGTGTGTCTGCGGGTGATTAATGAAATTAGGTGATACTATCCAAGGAGCCGTGGACCGTAGTGCCCTTCGTTATTAAACCGGTGTGTCCACGGGTAGTAGACGTTGGTTAGCATGGGGTTGGGGATCGTCAAGTCCTGGTCTTTAAGACTGCTTCCCCGTGATTTGCCATCGTTAAATATATGTGCACACATACATGCGTGGAGTGATGTGTGAGTATCCTCGCGAGATACTAACATGTAGATAGGGATGCATGGATATCCCTTGCAAAACACCTTTGAGTACTTGTTTAGTTTTGCACCTTGTCTGTTGTGTATGAATGAGTTTTGCACCTTGTCTAGTGCTGTGTATGAATGAGTTTTGCACCTTGTCTAGTGCTGTGTATGAATGAGTTTTGCACCTTGTTTAGTGTTGTTTATGAATGAATGTGTCATGATTATTGACTATATGGAATGAGATTAATGCTGTATCAAATGTGATACATATAGACTAGGTCTGAACGTAGTGGGATGTACTCCCTAGTGATGATCTGTCTGTGATTACTTAGTGGAACTAGATTCCTTAGGTGAACTGATTATGAATAAGGACTTCGGGACGAAGCCTTTTTAAGGGGGTAGATTGAAATACCCCTAACCTTAAAAACATAATTAAATGATCTATTAATGATCTAAGAAATTAATAACATCTTAATACCATTGGGGAACAATCTAAAGATCTCAACAAGGCAAAACATGCCTTAAGATCGGTAAAGCCAAAAATGTGCTTTAAGAAACCATAGAGATTGTATGACCTCTTAGGATCAAAGTGGATTCCTAAGTATAATATAGTAATGAACACTATAAAACTATTCTCAAAGGAAACCAAGCTCAAAAACATGTTCTAACACAAATTGTGCTTTAAAACTCCTTAAAGCACGTTTTTGAGAAAATTGACTTTCTGAGTGGGTTTGAGTGGTGTTAGGCATTGGATTAGACCTTTTATACTAATGTACTATAATGTACCACATTAGAAGGTCTAAATCCAAGATTTTCAAAAAAATCAGAAATATGGCATTCATTTGTGAATAGTAATCCAAATAGTGCATTTTTAAGCAAAATTGACTAAGTCAAGTCAATGGTCAAGACATGACTCATCCACACCCTAAATGAGGTGGCAGCTTAAAGGAAGGAGGACAGCACACACACCTTTAATCAAAATATCTAGCCAATTTGGTGAATCACCATTTACTATTCCATTTTCTACTTTTCATTCATTAAAACAAATTCTTTCTTTCTCTTTCCTCTTGTCCCATTTCAGCCGCCCTTAGCAATTCCTAAACCTCTCAAGCTGTGTTCTTGAGCATTCAAGGCAAATCAATCTCTTTTCCACCTAAGGTAATGGTTTAAGGCATATTTTAGCTCTTTTTCTTCATCTCTTCATCACCTACACATGGAGCTTATAATCTATCACTTTCCATGGCTTATTCTCAGTATTTTAACCCTTGAACAAGAGCCAATCGGCTGAAGCAACCCATGGGACCAAGGTGGTCAAAATTTCCATTATAAGGTAAAAACATACCTTAAGGATTCTTACTCTTCATCCGGTTTTCTTCTTCTGTTTTCTATGAGTTTATTCACTCATAATCTTCATATTTTCATGTTGATTCAGTATGTTAACCACTTGGATCAAGGGTGGCCGAAAATCAAAAGAAAAATCATTCTTTAAGGCATTTTGCCAAGGTAAAATCTATTACCATAGCACCTTGTTGTTGTCTAGCTATTCCCCATGTTTTTATGGTGAATTTAACACCATGTGGTGTTCTTGATTCAGGCCGAAACCCATTTGAGACTACCTTTCATTTCTAAGGTGATTTTTGCTTAAATCTTACATTTAATTGTTCCTTATGGTTAGCTCATGCTTGGAGTGTAACCATATCTTATTTTGGTGTATTAAACATGTCTAAATGTTGTGGTGATTTTTCCTCCAAGCTGCCGAGTGGATATTAGGGCTTTAAGTACCTAAATCAAGGTATAAACACCTTAAACTTATGTTATTATGATTTTTCAGCTCATATTAATTATGTGCCGAGAGTGGAGTTGATTTAATGGGTGATTTTAACCTAAGTATGGAAAAAATGACTTAGATAAATTAAGCTAGTCATTTAAGTGGTTTAATTAACATAATGGTCAAATTATGACATTATGTGGAAAAATAATGAATATAAGGTAAGGCCGAGAGCTTATAGTATATTTTGAGCTATTTAGTGTAATTTTATGTTATAAAGCAAAGTTGTAATTAGGCCATGTAACACCCCTACCGGTAATCTCGCCATTATTCTTAACCCGTCTCCATTATCAAAACACCAGTAGCGGAAATTCTAATACAACCAGGGGTGAAACAATGCCGTTAGCCACCCACGTGACTAACAAGGCCAATTCCAAACAAACAATACAACACACTATCGGTCTGATGGGTCTTTACCGAGTACACTAACAAAATGATACATCTCATCTCCATATCACATCTCAACCCAAATACGACCTTCAATCCCATGATATACAATACAATCTCCATTTAACTCTATACCGAGTATCTACAATTTCTGACATTACTGATGACCTTTCGGTCTTACATTTCCATAATACAACAATACAAATAATTACCGACTACCCTTGCTTAATCGCAACCCCGTCCTACTCTCGAACGGTGACCGGCTACAAGCCCTATACAAATCACTACTATCTATACTTCACTCCTAGCTATCCAAGCTTAGCTGTCGGTCTCTTACCGTGATCATGTCCGCATCGGGTACCTGCACACTAAAAACGTTACCCCTAGGGGCTCAGCTTACGCTGAATATGACTTCCGCATACCCCGCGTACTAGCGAGGGTACGCCGACTATTTGGTCGAGAGCATGCGGTTCATTTTAATTCAAACATCTTGCAATACAACAATACATCATACATGCACATTCACACAACACTCCACATTCAGTTCAGGAATACAATCCACACAGATATCACGTCCAGCTCGTTATTCTTAAACCTTGAGAGACCATATCTCAAGTGAGTTTCATTCTCGTCATTTACCAACCTCCCGCCCCTACCGGGTAGTTTACTTAACTCCTAGATCATTAGACACCCTCGGTCCCGATCTAGTTTCTTAATTATTCTACTCTTGAATAATTTTAGGTTAAGCCTCAAAGGCCTTCGGGTAGAGACAAATATAGGTCTCGACACCGGGCTTTTATAATCTCCAGCCGGGATTAGAAACATTCTCTCATGTTCCCTCTTCCTATCCCATAATACCCAGCTTACCTCTTTAGACGGGTAAGCTCTGCCGGTCTTACTCCAGTCGGGCACCACTATGTGGCACACGGCCCCGCAGGGCACCACTATGTGGCACACGGCCCGGTAACAAGGGAGTTCGACCACGGATTCAGAAACATACGCTTTGTTGCTTCCTCTTCCTTGCACGCGTGACTCACAATCCCCCTAACCCAACTCTCGGGTTAGTAATAATAGATACTCATATTGAATTACATATATAGATATTAGTCAACCGCATCTCTCCCGATGCTATCATACAACTTAGGAGATTTTCCTATTTCGTTGTATCTGCCGATTTAAGGGTCGCCCCTACACTTCCATTACTTAGAAACCATGTTCATTTTCTAATGTTGAGTCATATCCTTGCATAGGAGGTCAGCCATCCATATTAAGGACGTTCTATAGTCTCGTGCGTCGCTTGTTCTCATTTCGAGTGAGTTCTTAAGTTTGTTTTATCGCTGCCCATTAATCGATGGTTTTCGTGGGTTACCTCGCTTTCGTTATTTCACATCATGACTCTTCCTTCGAGTCTCTAGTCAAACAGGACTCAACTATGAGTCGCACTACAGCACATAATCACATGCAAGCAACTCATTCACTATTCATCCATTTCATGAATTATACAAACTTAGTTTAAATTCCATCCAACAAGCAACAATACAATACAAGCACTATTAAGTGCCCACAATCCAATTCGTGCATTTATCTTGTTAGGTGATCACACAATCAAACAAGCACACAAATTGGGGTAACAAAGTTAGGATACAGAGCATGAGGAAATCATACCTTTCACCGGGGTTTAACTTTACCGGGTCGCCTTATGTTCCTTGGTTCACATTTGTTCCTCCGACCTCACTTCCGAATCACTAATCACATATTAAGTGATTCTATTATCATTAAGGTAACACGGTATGCAAAATTAGTACTCCCGTAGTTAACCCCGTTATCCCGTTAAGCTTATTTTTTCTTATGTGTGTCTAACTTCACAACTTTCTCATTCACTTCTCACACTTGTTTACACTTCTTAGGACCTTTAAAGGTCCTTAATTTAGTCCTACTTAACTTACAATATCATTACCAATCCATTCCCTAGCTTAAACCCCACTTAAAGAACTTATTTTCAAGTTTTCGGGTTGGTCCGGGACTTTGTACGGGACTTAAGTCCCGGACCAGTCATCGGTTAAACTCTCGGCTGATATTTTCACTTGGTCTGGGACTTCATGCAGGGGTCAGGTCCCGGACCATAATGCAGGCAAACTCTCGGGCAGAAAATACAGGGTGGTCCGGGACATGGGCAAGGACCTAAGTCCCGGACCTATCAAACTGGGTACTCTCGGGGGTTATTTCAGGGATGGTCCGGGATATGGTCCTGGACCTAGGTCCCGGACCCTGTTGCAGTTTTGACAGATTTGGCATTTTCCAAATCTGTTACAATTTCATTCTTTCTCCATTTGATTTTCCAATCTTCCCCACTTATAATCACATGTTTTGCATTTAATTACCCAACTAAACCACCTTAAACAAGTCACCAAATTCCCTCCTTAACTCTTGATTAATCCACTCAAATTCCTCACTTAATTTCAAACAAGCAAAATGCTAACTTTCAATTTCTGTTACAGTTTTAAATGCCCTTTTTTCTACCATTCCAACTATCCCGATTAATGCATTTCTAACTCCTCATTGCTAGCTCAAACTTCTTACCAACCTCACCAAGTCCATCAATGACCTTACCAATTCATTCCTAGATATATACCATTCTAAAACCCAAATCCAACTCTCACTTCCACTATTCTAACACTAACTCCTTTTCTTGCTTTTCCATAGCATTTCAATACTCCTACGCTACAGATTTTGCTTCATCCTTTTCCTACCCTTATATCCACTCAAGAGGGGTTAACTAATCCAAATAGATCCCTTCCAATACCTAACTCATTCCCTAGGTCGTTCTTACTCATTAAAACACCTAGAACACATTATTTCCACCAAAATTTCGCCATAACCTCCCCATAAATTTAACACCTCCCAATCCATCAACTCTCATCAATTTTTCATTCCTAATGTAGCCACACCCCTTTAAGGGTCCTACCAGCACACAATACCAATTCAAAATTCACCAAATCACAATATAGTCCAAAATCTTAATAAACCACAATATAACCACAAACTCAAATCATTTGGCTCCAAGGCCCTCAATTCAAACCAACAATTCACAATCTCTCTCAAAATCAACTAGACACATCATTTTCCATATTTTGGGTTCATTATTCAATTTAACCCATCACAAATTCTTAAGCAATCAAGATAGTGATTAAAGTAGTTTTCTTACCTTAAACTCACAAGTTTCCCCTTGTTCAAGTCTCCTCTTCTCCTTCTCTTCAATTCCGGTCAAGTTGGCAATGGAGTTACCAAACTCCATCCCAACACCCAAATTACACGAAAAGCACATAATTAACAATCCTAACCCATGGAAATACACTAATCTAATTAAGGGCTTAGATCACCATAGTTAGGGTTTACCTTTTTGGAGCCCTTTAAGAGGGACTTTTACCCTTGAATCAAGAAGGGGATTATTCCACCATTGGAGGGTTGAATCAAAGCTCCAAAACAAGGAGAAAAACAAGGTAAGAGAGAGAGCAAAAATCGGCTACCAAAGGAGGAAGAGCAAGAATGAGTTTTTCAATGAAATTTTTACCTTGTTTGAAAGAGGAGGCTCCAAGCTACACATTGGTGCTATTTTCTCTTCAAATGGGGAAAACCCATAAAAATGAAACTCATCCTTTTCGAATTTTGGAAAGAGAGAAGTGTGGAGCTTGATGAGGGGAACACAAATATGTGTTTTGTTTTTTATTTGGTGCATTTATGTGGCTTGAGCATGGGAGAGAAGGTGGAGAAGCCATGGATGTGGGTGGTGAGTTCAAGAATGACAGCAACCAGAGGGAGAGAGGAGAAATCGATGAGGAAGAAAGAAAGAGAGGAAAGAGAAGAGGGAAAAAGAAGAAATTGAGGAGAGAGAGGGAAAAGGTAGTTTAGTACCCTTTTTGCTTTTTCTTTGCTTTTTCTTTTCTTTCTAGCTTATTAGTGTGTGTGAGGGGGCTGTTTTAATATATTAAAACTGGCCCACTATGTATGTACCAGCTGGAGCGTTTTTCGTCTTTTACAGAAAACACTCGTTTATTTACCCGGTTTAGCACTATTCACTAACCGGGCCCGTTTTCTGGAATTTTCTCGTTTATTTAATTTTAATGGCTATTAAGCTTCCATTAATGTTTAATTATAGTTATTTAATGAACTATAATTTTTACGGGTTCATTTGACCACTTAAAGTCACGTTTTTGGGTTTTCTCAAAAAACGTGCGCTAAAGCTTTATTAGCGTTTTAATACATTATTTAGATCTGTTTTCTTCGGGAATTGTTCCCATATATTATTTAGGCATTATTAAGCCTTTTTAAATTCATCTAAGACCCTTGTCGAGGTCGTATTCCTCCTACGGTCTTATAACGCTCAATTTAGTGTTTTTCACTTTTTAAGCGTTTTTCTCTTTTCTTTTGGATTTATTTTCTTTACCAAATTCTTTAGGCACTAATAGGCCCTTAAATATTATATTAGAGTAATTTAATCACCGTAATTAAGTTCGGGGTATTTCAATCTACCCCCTTAAAGAACTTTGCCCACAAAGTTGGTGAGTCTAATATCGTTAGTCATTTAGACATATCGTGTGTCGAGGTCATTGTCTCTATAACCCTACCGGCTCAAAGTCATTCCAGCCAGTGTACACATACTGGTACACACCAAATCAGTTAACAAGAAATTCAACAACCATGGGTACCTACCAACACCACACAACATACATCCCCGTGCCATGCGACGTGCGTACACATCAGTACGTCTCAAAACAATTTACCCCGTGCACATACCAGTGCAACGCAAAACAATTATCAACCATGCACATACCGGTGCAACACCAAATGATTATCATAGTGCAATTTAACCGTGTGTACATGCCAGTACAACACAACCTTACGTAACAGTACAATTCCACACTAAACCCAATCCATGCTTACTGCATTTATCCTAGCAGGATTACTTATGACCACTTATGGGGAGCCTCAAGAATCATTCAACCCCGATGTGATCAGCATCAGTGATGAACTATCTCTCCGCCCCAATTTGTGTTTCATCTCCCTTGATCACTAGTAAATCAAGTTCGACTTCGCACTACCGTTTCAAACAATCAGGTATCTCCATCATTTACCATTTTCTATCTTCTTAATCTTTCTAGTCTTTAAAACAAAGCAAAACATCTCCAAGCGATGGAGCTCGGTCCATCAATCATCCTCAATTATCGTTCTACGTCAGTTTCACACCTACTCATAAATTGTTGCTTACTTACCTGCAACTACTTTACCTAAGAAATTCAACCACATAATGCCAATTAGTTTTCTATCCTTCAATTGTTCACAAATTAAATCAACCCAATTCACCTAGGGGACTCAATTCCCACTCGGTTCAACATCGGTTTCATACCAATTAATTCTCAACACATTTCCCAAATATACTCATCCATACCATGTCTAAGCCCAAATCAAATACTATGTCTAATCTCGAATAGAGGTATACCACCGGGGTTCTCACTCCCCATGGAGTTTCTCTACTCCATTCACCTCAAATCTCTCACAATTAATACTCATTTCACTTCAAATTTCACAAATAATCATAGTTTTCCCAATGAGTGAGTACAAATGTTTATGTAACATAAGTACCCATCATCAAAACAATTTCTTTTGCGCTATGCGCATAGTAGTTTACACCTTTACCACGTGAAACCTACACTTCGCGATTTTCGCTCTACCCCCCTTAAAAAGGGATTACACCCACGTAATCTACCATGTGTCAACATTGGACATAGGTCTAAGGAGTTTAGTCGCCACGGAGTGGTTCAACTTCCATGCGGTCTATTACACAATGTATTCTGGTCAAAGGGTCTTGACCAATTTACTGGTTTAGTCCCTACACCAAGGATTTCCATCAGAGTTTATTTAACTCTTTAACCAGGTTCGGTTATAGCCTTAAAGGCTTCAAGGCATTGATCATTATCCATTCATTCACTAGGTATATTAAACCTTAGAATTTGGGCCCACTAGCTTCTGCTGCGTGACCCTAATAACTTAGGGTTTATTTTCCCTTCTCGTTATTCTAAATGTGTTATACATCACCCTTTTATCCCTTTTTATCTTGGGAATAAGGTTCATCAATCATGCGTGGTATTCGTTTACCGTGCATGAACTCAAGGAGTTTAGATTTACTATTCAGCTCTCTAGAATCAATGTACATATTGTTCGTACTCCCATCATTATTCACTGGGTTCCTCCGACTTATTGCCGGTTGAGGTTAAGTCACTACTTAGTTGTAGTGCTTCCTCTGTTGTTAGTGGTTACTGAATTATGCCTTGCATTTTCTATGCTTCGGTCCTTATGACTTCGTACGTTTCCTTCTACCCTTTACCACAATTGTCATCCTCCTAACTTCCTAGCTATCCCACTCGATCATTACTGCACAAGTACAATACCAAAACACTCAGTCCTACATAGTGCAGAGGCGTAAACCCCTGGGCAGTAAATCTCTTGTGAGATTGCAATAGGAATGAATATTGTTTCCTTGTTTCTCGGTCTGTGTACCATCTTTAATCATTAGCTCCCTCTCATTGTATGATTTATCCACATGTATTGGTCGCTTGTTGTGCACCATGTTCGTATTTGTTTACAACTTTGGTTCCTATGGCATCCGCTATTTAATTAGCTTCTGCTCATGTTTTACTACCATTTAGGCAATGGTTCGCCATTCACTTGGCTAGTTATAGAATATGATATCCTTTTATCCCTCTGAGCTCCTTGAGCGTTATTGGTTTTCCCCTTCACATCTCCACATGTGCTATTTCTTTGTGACTTATTACTCCTTGGTTTCTGCCCATTGCTCTCTAAGCTTTCCTTATCTTCATTTGTTGCAATTTCTGCTTGGCAATATTTGTATGCTCAAGCTTCACTACATTAGTAGTTCTAAAAGGGATATATTTTCAAACTTTTATTGACGGTATCCTCTTCTTTGGGATCTGTATGTTCTCCGCTTTTGCGGTATCACAATACAAAGGGGTATCTTGCTAGTTAGTTATTAAACTATTTACCGGTGCCATTTTTGGCAACTTGCCATATGGTTCACAATGGTTTTGCAACCGTTGGATTTGTATGGCAATAGTTACTTGGAATACTGGCCTCGTTGCCTAGAGCTCTGCTCATCTTAAGCTGTTTACAAGTATTCCTTCTCCATAACCGTATATTGGTTTGGAGATAACACTGGGCTCCATGATCAGGATCATTGCATCACGCTTCCGTCCGTTGGATGCCCTTTAAGTGTCTTGACATTGATCGGTATCATTTACAAATTTAGGGTATCCCCTGGTAAGTGGGATCCCTTCGGTATTCTAACCGAGTGTTCACTATAGCTCTAGTGTTCTTATTACGACACTTCGTTCAACTATGTTGACTTTGATATCCTTTATGGATTGCTCTTGGGTGTTGTTGATTATGTTGTTACCTTTGGCTAACATTTATGAGAATGTTTAATTCACTCCGCATTGCAGTTCGGATTTTAAATTGTCCCGTTTAGGGTTATACGTCTCCCATTCTCAAGGTAGACTATGGGTACTTCCCTTATGGTTTTAACCGGTTTGGTATTTCCTTCGGTGGTGATCGGTATCCTCCGGTACCTTAGATGATCACCCTGGGTATTTATGCTGGTTGTTCTGGGAATCCCATCCCGTTCATTGAACATTGAGGTTTTCCCGCTAGGCATTTGCCTCACTGTGCTTAGACCGGTATCCCTTCCGGCTATTTCATGCTTTTGTTCCAATATCCTTGAGACATCCCCAATGTCTTTAGTCAAATGCTAGTGTTTCTCGCACTTCCTAACTCTTAATCGTTCTTTTGGAGTGTATTCTTGACTCCCTAGCTTGTAAGCTAATACGAGTTCCTTCGACTGTTCAAGGTGTCCAACTATTCAGATTTGTATTCACTTATGGTCCATAGAACGGAGCTGACTGCTTCCCGTGTTTTGTACACTACATGTATACAAACGTGGGATACCATATTGGTTCGTTACCACTTACCTGACTAACTCATAAAAGGGTATGTCAGGCCCGCAAGCTCCTTCGGTGTGCGGTAGTCCCACATCCCGTATTTGGGTACACTCGTAGTGCTCGTCACACGCCTAAGTGAAGTATTTTATCGTCAACTCCCCTTGTATCATTCTATGATACTCACCGTGATTCTTCTGGTTTGGTTTTAAAACTGAGGTTTAAAAGAAAAGGGTTGTGGGTATTAAGAAAAGCTCTGGGTTTTGAAAGTAAAAATTTTTGAGTTTGAAAGAAAATCCTCATGGCGTTGCCATGCCTGCGGTCTTTGACCAAGTACAGCCTCCTGCTGACTGGTATATTCGTTAATGTAATGGTCGGGCCGTTAGGCCTTTCCAAGGTTGATTCTTCAAGTTCTTAGGATTGACGATCCTATGATTGCTTCCATCTCCATAGTGGTACTTAGTAATTACTTGTTAGTCATTAAACGTCCTCCAACTTGTCTTGATGTTGCTGCACTTGCCTTGGCAAGTGCGTGGGTATGTTGGTTTTCTGGTTAACTTGTACCGATTATGGTATTGTTTTCATCCATCTTTGGTGTTTTTATTGGAACTTTCATCCCTTTTGATCTTAGTGATCGATCTTCTAAGTACTTCTCAGTGTTCTTGATGAGGTTGTCGCTAATTCGGGTGCTTCCCGATACTTGTGGTACCCCATGTACCTTGCTCCATAGCTCGTTCCCACATTTGGTGGTGGTTACCGAGGTTTATCGGATCCTTAGGAACTACACAGTAGTCCTGTTAGTGTAAGCTTAATGATTACTCCCATAGTTGTTCAGACTATGTTATTTGGGTATTACCGCCCTTTGGCGTTGTAGGTTTGGAGTTAATCCAACCTTGACTGATTCCTTAGTCGGTTAGTATACCGTGGGTGGTACTATCAAGCATTGCAGTCCGTAGGCTCTCTTTTCTCGGGTTTGTTATTCCGCCTTTTCGCTTCATTGCGTAGTTGTGCTTTCCTTCTCGTTGGCTGCGCATGGTCCTCGCGACTGCGAAGGATGTCGCCCCATGGTGCCACAACTTTAGTTATCCTCTGGCTAGGATCTTCAATCTACTGCTGTTTAGTACGGTTATTGTCGTTGAGACGGGAATCGTCTTCGGGATTTCCAGTTCTCGGAATCTACCGTATGACTGGTTCTTCCTCTTTACAAAGTTCATTCTATAACTGCTAGATCGGGTCTTCCTGAGTATGAGAGGTCTTGCCATTTCTCTGGCGTTCTTCCCCCAACTTATTACGGGGTTGCGGAGGGCGGGATTGGTTATGTAGGTATCCAGATCATACCAGAAGTTCCTATCTAGCGTACCTCACACGCTAACACTCAACCCTTAGCCCTAAGTCTTTAATTCCTAACTCGGTATCTTCCTAAACTCGGTATTTAGACCATCAGAGCGATACTTCACTCTGATACCACTTTTTGTAACACCCCTACCGGTAATCTCGCCATTATTCTTAACCCGTCTCCATTATCAAAACACCAGCAGCGGAAATTCTAATACAACCAGGGGTGAAACAATGCCGTTAGCCACCCACGTGACTAACAAGGCCAATTCCAAACAAACAATACAACACACTATCGGTCTGATGGGTCTTCACCGAGTACACTAACAAAATGATACATCTCATCTCCATATCAATTCTCAACCCAAATACGACCTTCAATCCCATGATATACAATACAATCTCCATTTAACTCTATACCGAGTATCTACAATTTCTGACATTACTGATGACCTTTCGGTCCCCATTTCCATAATACAACAATACAAATAATTACCGACTACCCTTGCTTAATCACAACCCCGTCCTACTCTCGAACGGTGACCGGCTACAAGCCCAATACAAATCACTACTATCTATACTTCACTCCTAGCTATCCAAGCTTAGTTGTCGGTCTCTTACCGTGATCATGTCCGCTTCGGGTACCTGCACACTAAAAACGTTGCCCCTAGGGGCTCAGCTTACGCTGAATATGACTTCTGCATACCCCGCGTACTAGCGAGGGTACGCCGACTATTTGGTCGAGAGCATGCGGTTCATTTTAATTCAAACATCATGCAATACAACAATACATCATACATGCACATTCACACAACACTCCACATTCAGTCCAGGAATACAATCCACACAGATATCACGTCCAGCTCGTTAAATTCATTCTCCTTATTCTTAAACCTTGAGAGACCATATCTCAAGTGAGCTTCATTCTCATCATTTACCAACCTCCCGCCCCTACCGGGTAGTTTACTCAACTCCTAGATCATTAGACACCCTCGGTCCCAATCTAGTTTCTTTATTATTCTACTCTTGAATAATTTTAGGTTAAGCCTCAAAGGCCTCCGGGTAGAGACAAATATAGGTCTCAACACCGGGCTTTTATAATCTCCAGCCGGGATTAGAAACATTCTCTCATGTTCCCTCTTCCTATCCCATAATACCCAGCTTACCGCTTTAGACGGGTAAGCTCTGCCGGTCTTACTCCAGTCGGGCACCACTATGTGGCACACGGCCCCGCAGGGCACCACTATATGCCACCACCGGCCCTTAACCAGGAGTTCGACCACGGATTCAGAAACATACGCTCTGTTGCTTCCTCTCCTTGCACGCGTGACTCACAATCCCCTAACCCAACTCTCGGGTTAGTAATAATAGATACTCATATTGAATTACATATATAGATATTAGTCAGCCGCATCTCGCCCGATGCTATCATACAACTTAGGAGATTTTCCTATTTCGTTGTATTTACCGATTTAAGGGACGCCCCTACACTTCCATTACTTTGAAACCGTGTTCATTTTCTAATGTTGATTCATATCCTTGCATAGGATGTCAGCCATCCATATTAAGGACGTTATATAGTCTCGTGCGTCGCTTGTTCTCATTTCGAGTGAGTTCTTAAGTTTGTTTATCGCTGCCATTAATCGATGGTTTTCGTGGGTTACCTCGCTTTCGTTATTTCACATCATGACTCTTCCTTCGAGTCTCTAGTCAAACAGGACTCAATTATGAGTCGCACTACAGAACACAATCACATGCAAGCAACTCATTCACCATTCATCCATTTCATGAATTATACAAACTTAGTTTAAATTCCATCCAACAAGCAACAATACAATACAAGCACTATTAAGTGCCCACAATCCGATTCGTGCATTTATCTTGTTAGGTGATCACACAATCAAACAAGCACACAAATTGGGGTAACCAAGTTAGGATACAGAGCATGAGGAAATCATACCTTTCACCGGTGTAACACCCCCGAATAACCCAGCAGTAGTCCGAACGGTGCGTCAAACGATAATACAATAAGTCTAAGCAGCGGATTAACAGTTCCATCCGGGTGTCACAGACGCCAACCACCCACGTGGTTGACACAATAACACTATCCATACCAAGCTACGGTCTGAGTGACTGGAATTTAAACCTTAAACCAAATCCGAGTCCCAAACGGGAAATACAAACCACGAGAGAGTCTACTAGCAAAAGTTCTTAATTAGACAGCATAAACCGAAACATAAGTCCAGGGTTTAGTATTACATAGTCACAACCCGTTCATTAAAACATGCTACATAAATGTCTTGCCCAGATGGGCTACCCCCATGGTAGTTCCCCTGCCTACACTCAGCCATCGTCCAGATCCGTACCTGTAAAAATAAAGGACTCAGCAAAACTATGCTGAGTATGAACGTGTGTAGCCCGTATGTTGCCGGGCCACACGACTACTTGGTCGAATATTATTAAGTCAATTTTACATGCTATAATAAAGCAGTAAAGCACACCACATCACATCATAATATCATACACACTTCAAGGTAGCAAGCATTAGAAATGAGCAACCAAGCATAACAAGCAACAACAATCATGTAACTAATAGCACGTGTGTATAGGTATATTATACCAAAGATCCTCACTATGGGATCATTCGAGCGTTGTGTGTTTTCGTTCCTTTTTCCTTATTTCCATAAAGTGTATTCTCTTTCTCTCCTTTTTCACCAGGTCTGGGGATATAGTTAGATCCTGTGACCATATCAGGTAGGTGCCAACCTTTCCTTGATTCTTAAAGGTTTATTTGTGAATTCTCTTGTCACCACATACTGAAGAGCGTCTTCTCCATTGCAAATCCTCTATTCTCGGCATCATGCGTCGAGAAAGCGGGGTCACCTCAATACCCCGGGATGGGTTCCACCAACGGGTATTTTACTATTTATTATTGTTATGAGTTCGACACCATAGTGGGTGTCGTTAGAAGCCCTCTATAATTTAAGAGGAGTGTTCCTTTTGTATAGTTCCTTGTTTTGGTTACGTAATTTGTTGTATTTCATCTCAAGATCTCATCAACGAGAAGGGACTACACTATTGTGTGCGCACAAGTAATATGCAACAACGATATATATAACAAGCATATAAACAAGTCACAACAAGCAATCCAATTACATGCTAGTCTTATGGTCATTGTCAAACAAGGCACACAGCACACAAGCCGTGTAACACGGCAACATACGAACCACACATATCCATACCTGGATCAGAAGCAAATGTCGTCTCTCACACGGATTCCTGGCTGGCGTTCGTTATGACCCTAACAGTGATTTAATAATAACGTGTCAGTTCAGCATTTCATGTGACGACACTTTTCTACTTATCTCATTTATATCGGGTGTTATCCCTTAGGTGAACTTTTGGTAGTTCAACTTATATTATCCCTTAGAAATTTTCCAAGTAATAACCTTAGGCTTAATCTCACTCCTAGGACATTTACATGTTATTTAAGTCTATCCTCTAACTAACGTATTAAGATATTCTAAGCACTAACAGGTAACAAGCTTATTTGAGGGGGACTTCGATTCTCTTAAAATGTATTTCTTCCTTATTTCAATAGGGTAGCAATGTGTTTATCCCATTATTACCAAAATAACTTCTTTAGAATGCTCCTACAGCTCATCTATACAGAAGCCCCAAGATTTAGAGAAATTAAAACACACCTTTGATGTCTAACCTAGACTAACCCCACATTTAGGGTATTAACTAAGGTTTAATCTTCCCAAAATGTTTCACCAACTTAGTTAGATGAATTAGTACTGTTTTGGGCTCATTATTAAACCAACTCCACACTCTTAACACCTCTGAACACCGACCAAACAGGGACACAAGTTCCGAAAACTGAAACATCCAATCTTTGCAACTTCCACTAAACTCCTCCTTTTAATGCATTAAACTGCCTTCTATTCCCTCCCAAATTGTTTACTCTCTTAGGTAGTTACATTAGCAAGTTCATTTCCAGACCTATACAACCCTCTTATATCCACTGTATTACAGTTATACAGAAACAGCAGATTTTGAAAAATTGAAGACCAAGATCTGCACAACACCTCTCCATCTTGTTTTTAGCTCATTAATCAGTTTCCAAATCCTCCCAAAATTTTTACTCAACTACATAATTTTATTAGGACGGTTACAAACTTTAAAACAACTCAAAACAAGGCAGTTAACATCCCTGAAAGCTCAATTTTCAGAAAGCACAATCTGCAGAAAACTGTAACTCTATTTTTGTACAGCTCCTCTTCAACTTTTTCTTCTAGTCCATAAGTCAGTTTCTAAGCTCACCCAAAACTCTCATCCAACTAGATAAGTGTATTAGGGAGGTTTTAAACTCAAACCCAACTCAAGCAATGCTACTGTCACTTCAGAAAGTCCATTATACAGAGGCTATAGACTGCAGAAAACTGCAACAGAATTCGGTGACTCTTCTTCCATCTTTCTTTTAGATTTAGTTATTTGTCTTTTAATCCCTCCCAAAGTGTTTATAGTCTCACTTATGTGTATTATCTAGGTTTTAAGTTAATAAACAAGCCAATATAGTACTCTTTTACCACTTGTATACCAGTCATACACAAGCAGCTGATTATCGAAATCTGGGACAACATCCTGGTGCAACTTCCAGTTAACTTCTCTTTTGAATGCATTAAACTACTTCCAAATTTTCCCAAATGGTTTACTCTCTTATATAGGTGTACCCGCAATGTTTTTGATTCAACAAGAAGTTAATCCCCACCCTTATACTCCCTGTAACAGAGTCACACTGAAACACAGAATTCCTGCAGCTGAAAACTAGAATCATAAACTGACTTACACTCTTATTTTGTTCTCTGACTGTTTCCTAAACTGACTTACAACTCCTCCCAACTTGCACCCACTTAGTTAGTGTTTTACCAAGATTTTAACTTTAAACAAACCCAAAGCAACTTGGTTAATGTTTGCAGATTCTGTTAACTACTGAAACTGACCAACTGATGAAACTGAAACGTGAATTTTAGCTCCTATGATTCTGGTTGCTCACGCAGTTGGCTTTCTTGTTTCTCCTAGGTTGTTTAGTTACCTAGTTAGTTAAAAGCTTATTACACATTTTAACCTCAAACCAAACTCAAATCAACTAAGAACACCCCTCTGAGTTCTTTACACAAAATTGAAATCTGAAAACAGAAAAAGAAGAAACAGAACCTGAGCTGATAATTCTAATTCTATTTTTTTTTGGCTGGTTCATAATCCTGGCTTCCAATTTTCCCCAGATATCTGCTACTTAGCTAAACGTCTTGGTATAGTCTTAAATCTTAAAACAAACCCCAAAGCAACAAGGATTCCTACTCTGGAGTTTCTCTAAAAGAACTAAAAAAATGTAAAACTGAAGTCACAAATTTGTGTACCTCTACTTAAACCTTTCCTTTAGTTCCCTAATCTGTCTACTAGTTTCCCCCCAAAGAGTTACCCACTTAGTACATGTTTTAGCAACATTTTAAACTCAAACCCACCCAAGACGACCTTGTTAATGCTATTGAATTTTTCCATTCTCCAGAAAATGAAAACTGTAAAACCGGGACTAGATTAAGTTTCTACATCTAGTTCTTCTATTACTCTTTCTATGAGTTGACCTATTTTCTGTAGCATTCTCGGTTTAGTTATTCTTAGCCAGGTGTTTAATATAGTCCTATCCTCAGGGTAAGTCAAGGCAGCAGGGTACACCTCTCTAAGAAGTTACTTAACACAAATCTGTCCCACTGAAGAAAACCAAAACTGAAACAGGTATTCTCTTTTCCTTCTTCTATTTTAATTTGCCAACTGTTTCACTAGCACTGCCAGGCTTCTCATTACTTAGATAAGTGGATTACTCAGCTTTTGAATTCGAAAACAAACTCACAATCACCTAGACCACCTCTCTGTAAACCCTTTACACAACAACATATACAACCGAAAACATGAAGCTGATATTTATCTGTTTTTCTTTTCTCTTCTGTCTGTTTCATAATCCTGTCTTTAATTTTTTTTCTTTCTTTTCTCCAACTGGTTTCCCACTTAACTAAGTATATCATTAAGTTTCAATCCTAAAGCAAAACCTAAAGTAACCTGGGCTACGCTTCTGAAAACCTTTTACACAGACTTAAAGAAAACTGAAACTACTGTCATGCATTGGTGCAAGCTCTTCTCTATTGTTTTGTTTCTGTGATTTAACTTATTTTCCTTAATTTTCCCCGACATGTTCATGACTTGGTTGGGTGAATTAGCAGTGTTTTAGGTTCCTTAGTAACCCAATAATGTCATTATAACCCTCTAGGTTTTAGTTACACAGAAAAGCAACAATTATAACATCTGCATATCAGTTTCTGGTGTATTCCAACTCCTAATGCACTAAACTGGCGATTCATTTCCTCTAGAGGGTTTACCAACTGATTAGGTGCATTAGCCAGGTTTTAAGTTATTGGCAAATCAATACCACCACTATAGCTCTTCTGAGAATTCGGTTTATAGAGGAAATAGACGCTACAGATTTACTTTTAAGCTAGTGCAAGGGAAAGACATACAAGGGTTCTCAGTAGATTTTTTTTACCTTGAGTTAGGAGGTGCTTTCCCCTAGTTTTCCTTGGCGGTTTTACACAGAAGGGCTAGGCTTCTTGACAGACCTTTCCCACCAGAGAGAAACCTCATTAGTTGTTGAGTCCTATCTAGAATCCGTTACAGATTTTAGGACTTACACATGGATTTAGGAGTTCTTACCTTAGGTGGTGTTTAAGGGAAATTTGTACAGAATTTCCTCAAGAAGTTTTCAGGTCTCCCACGCGTGAGGTTGCTTGGAGAAGATGGGCAGTTCAAGAAGAGAAAATTGAGTGAGTGTCTCAGCAGTTTCGAACACCAGAAACATCAGAGAGTAGAACTGAACAAAAATATTTTTTTGAGGCCTCACCTTGACTGATGTTCAAAAGTTTACTTGCAGGTGTTTCTGGCTAAGTCTTGGTGAGTTCAAAGAGGAGATACCCAGAGGAGTAGCTGCATGACAATGGGGCAGGATTCAGAAGCCATGAATCAGATTTTTTTTTGAACAGAAGCATCAAACCAGAATGATCCAGGGGTGGGTTTTGATCGGAGAAGGAAGAGATCAGGTGCAGTAGGAGAACAGCCTCGAAGCTTGGCTTACCTTCTCACATGAACAAGGAAACAGAGAAGAGGAGGGAGTTCTAGACATGCACAACGTGGGCATATAAGCGTGCAGTGGATAGTTACTAATCAAGAACATTACTCAGGTGACAGAGGCAAAAGGACCGACACAGAGAAACTGAATAAGTGCTAATGGTGGTAGTTTCCAATGGAAGTCTTGTGGGAATTCGGTGGGCTCAAACTTTCAGGTGAGTGTCTGCCCTCTTGTCTATCTTCCTGGCATTGGAAATCGACCTTGGAGCATGATGCGCTCGACTTGGGTTGTTGGCAGCAGCATGCAGTGGAAGTGGAGTGTTGGAGTTTGAATTGAAGTTTTCAAGAAAACAGTGAAAACTTGCTGCCCGATGCATTGTTACTATTGCTCGTGATGTTGGATAAAAAGGTGGGAAGGAGCTTGGACCGATAGGAGTGGGTTGAGGTGGTCACGTGAATGAGTTGAGCACATTAGTGATGTACTGATCCAAGGAGACAAGAAGAAGTGCTGGTGCACTGGTGTTGCTTATTCGAATTATGAGCAGTTCGCTGGTGAAGAAGGAAGCCGATGGTGTATGCTGTTTCTCTAATAGTTAAGTTAGTTGTAACACCCCATCTCAATCCAAATGTGGTTTCGCAACTTAACAACATATATATAAACGTCACAGCGGAATTCAATACACTCCAGGACCTTGCCACGGTCTGATTGACAGAATATACCGAACACTAGTACAAACCAACCTTAACCAAATACATATCCTTCTTACAATCCCCTCACAACCTATACATCTTACTAACTCAAATTGCCATACGAGTGTACATGCACAACTCGTAGGCCACACTTATCCCGTAACACTTGTACCCCCTTCTTACTCTCGCGACGGCCGCCTCCTGACGATCACCTGTGTAGTAAAAACAGCCCCCAAAGGGGGTCAGCACGAATGCTGGTACGATCCTCTCATGGCCCCCAAGCTAACGTGGCTACGACGACTAATTGTCGATAGCATGGAGGTTGATTAGATGCACAACATAGTAGGAAGTGCAATAAACAACAATCCAGATAAGAACAATCAAAGTTCAACACAATGAACGACTTAAATGTGTTCCCTCAATTAGAGAGTTAGTTATTTAACTCCTTAAATTATGTTTCCTCTTAATCTTCGTCTTAGAAACAACCATCCTTTAAGAAGGAATGGATGTAGCTTATCTTAGTCTTAATAATACAAACCATCCTTTAAAGAGGAATGGTTGCAACTTATCTCAACCTTACCTTATGTATGCCAACCGTTCTCTCATTGGGAACAGGTTAGCCTTAGTTCGTTGTTTATTTTTGTAGGGCTTGGTTAACCCTAGCCAGCAGCAGGACACTTACCGGCAATAAACAACATTCTTAAATTGTTGGGGATGTAGGCTAGATCCCCCCACGCCATCTTAAAGCCACCTACCTTGGACTGGATGTCCAATGTAGCTGAGCCGGCCAACCGACCCTAGGCTACTAGTGAAGACTAGTCCTTAAACGGAAGTCGAATCTGCTATAGATACCGACCCCCTTTCCTTAGCATGCATGACCGGAGTCAGTCCCGGGTTCCTCACTCCCCCCTTAAGTTCCAGTTAGTAGTAGTCTCAAGACCATATTTGTTGGTTAACCTCTTCCGGTTTATAACAAACTAATATTAGGGAGCGTTCCTTAGTCTCACTCAATTCCTTACTAAACGTTGGTTAGTAAGTTCTCACGGTATGTTGTGTTAGTTTTCAAACATCACGCAACAATACAATAGACATAATGTTCCGGTTGCATGCTTTATCTTGTTTAGTGAGCACACAAAAACAAATAGCACACAAGCCGAGGGACACCTCGTTAGCAAGCAGGTAACAAGAAGAACTATACCGTTCACCGTTGGTCGTTCGGTTGCTTACTCTCTTCCGGAGTCCAAATTCCAAGTCCTAAAACATTCATTCAGTTTTAGGTTGTTAATAACTTATCTCAATTCAACTTACTTAACTTACTAAACCCTTAATGATCCCACCTAACACCTCTTAAGTTTTACAACTTAATCTTACAAACTTAACCTTAAACTTTTAAGTTTATACTTAACTTAATCCCTTAGGTCTTTATACCTCTAATTATCATTGCCCTCTTAATGGGGTACCATTAATACCACTAAACTCTCTTAGGGTTTTTTTTTTTAAGGGTCGTCCGACCCACCGTCCGACCCAACCAACTGGGTCGGACCATCCCAGAAATTTTCCGTCTTCTAAGACTCACCCGTCTGACCCATGTCCGACCCAAGGGCCCTGGGTCGGACCATTCTAGAAAAATTACAGGTGACTTAACAGAGGACGTCCGACCCATGTCCGATCCAACCAACTGGGTCGGACCATTCCAAGCACAAGCCCAAAAATTGTCCAATCTTCTCCAAACTTTTCCTCAAGCCTCCTAATGTGTTCTGACATCATTTAGACCCTTAAACCCACCTTTAATCATCCTCCAAACTCATTAAAATAACCTCCAAAGATCATTCCAACCTTTTACTCAATTCTTGCAAGAAATTCCTAACACTAGTTAATTAATTCCTTATATTTCCAACATGTACATTTTGTCTAAAACTTCACTAACCAAAGTTTCTTTTCAACCCATATAACTCCTCCTTAACATCATTACATTCCATATTTGCTTTGTTAAACCTTCCAAGGTCATCTTGCATGTCCATGCACAATTCTCTTCTTTTCATTTGTTACTCATCACTCCTAAACTCTTGAGCTTGCTTATACATTTCTTTCCATTACCTTAACACCTTGACATTGTTCTTCATTTACCTTGACCATGCAACACCCTCCTTAGACATTTCCACCTCTTTTATGCAACTTACTCACCATTCTCATCATCATACACTCTTATACGTTTCTAGTCATTTTCCTTGACGACTTACAACATTCTCCTACAGTTTTCACTTCCATCACCCCAGGTCCACACATTACCATTTAAACTAAACCTTACTAGCCCACTACTAACATCACCACCTCTTACACAAACTTCCCGAAACTCTCATTGTTTTACTCTCTAGTTCATAGCTAAATCATCTCAAAGCATTATACATCATTTCCTCCAGGTTTTTGCACAGGTCCTACCATTCCTCATAACATGACTTTGGTGTGTTCAATACACCCACCAATCTCTAATTTCCTCCTAGACAATTCTAGGTCTTCTAAACCTCAAGAACTCCTTATCTAACTCATTTCCACTCAAATTCCTCATAATGATCCCTAGTGAATCCTAGGGCATATTAACTCACCACTACCACTTAAACACTTTGTTTTCTACTCAAATTTCACCATAGCTTCTCTAGTATATTATCATGCCCAAATGCATTGTTTTCCTCATTCAACCATCTCACACACATCAAGTTCTTTCCCATCATATCTTCTCACCCAAACCAACTCAATCACATCAAACTCAATATATTGCAATAATCTTAAATTGCATAGCACTAAGGCTCTTAAATGACATGGCTCTTAGGCCCTTAAATGACTTAAACTTAAACACTGAATTTCCCACATATAAAAGCTTTCAACCTGCAAATACACCCATCAATCTCTTAGTAGTTATAATGCTCTTAAAACTCATCTCAAACTTATATTACTAACTCATTCCCATTGGCTCCTTAATCACAAGTTCATAAGCTTGTTCAAATTGCTTTTCCTAGGTTATATAACCCATTACATAATGTAAGCTCTAAGCCACATTAGTACTTATCTAAAACTCATTCCTTAAACCTTAAACCATCATTAGGTAAGCAATTTACCTTGTTTTCTCAAGCTTATCTTAACTTCCTCCTTAGACCTTTTCCCTTGGGAATCTCGGCCACCATCTTAACTTCCCTTGCCAATGTTCTAATCAATACACAATGACTCTCATGAGTGCTAAATAATACACTAACCTTAAGGAGTAAACCCTAGGTTGAAAATGTGTTTTAAGTATTAAATTGAATGTTTTACCTTGGATTCTCAAAACAAGCTTGGGTATGAATCAAGTAGGACCTCCTCTAGCCCTTGAGAATAGAATCAAGCTAGAACAATGGATAAAACAAGGCTCCATGAGTGATGATTTTCGGCCATCTAAGAAAAAGGATGGAAAGTTGATTTTTCTTTCACTTTCATTACCTTGAATGAATGGAGAACCAAAAGAGCTCTTCAAACTTGATTTTCCTCCATCAATGG
>CM041777.1:346689184-346921684 GCA_023374045.1 Limonium bicolor
CACAAAATGTGTCTTAAAACACTTTAAAGCACATTTTTGTGTATAACTCCAAAAGTATTGGTTTTATGCCACTTTAAGGACCATATTACACTCTTTATAACATTAATGTGTCATGATAGGTTATATTATAAAGTCTAAACCAAGATTTAAAAATAAAATCAAAATGAGTGATTTAGGGTGAATAATACCCAAAAATGCCACTTAAATTCCTAAGAAAATCATGGTCAATGGTCATCCTTTGACCTTGACCATTTATTGCCATTAATTAAGGGCCTTGTTCCTCAGCCATGAACCGGCCACACAGGTATAAACAAATGATTCAAAAAGTCACTTTGATAAGATAAAGATAAGTATAACATTAACTAATTAATTTAATTAATGGCCACTACATGGTCTTTGACCTTGGCCATGAAATTGCCGCCTAATTGGCAGTCCCTTCTCAATCAATAACCGGTTTCAACATGGATAAATTTGACTAATGAGTACCCATGTTATAAAGCACTTTAACACCAATTATTGACATGTATATTAAGTTATACTTATTTCTTCCACTTGGCATCTCTACGGCAGCCTTAAATGGGTTTCCTCATTGTTAAGAAACCCACCGAAACATCTGGATATGATTCACTCTCTACTAATTCCCTCATGACCACATATTACTTTACAAGTTGAATTTCTTCTCTTTCCCACTTATCTCCTCCAGCCGTCTTCTTCAATATACTAAACTCTCTCGTTTTTTTCTGCTCTTCAAACTGTAAACACACATACACACCAGGAAGAGCACCGTAAACACACACACCAACCATGGGTGATACCTCATGCATTAGGTAAGTTTTCACGCCATTTTTTTGGTACCTATATGGACCTTCCCAAGAGCTGTTACATGTGAAGCAAGAAC
This sequence comes from Limonium bicolor, assembly GCA_023374045.1. Taxonomy (NCBI): domain Eukaryota; kingdom Viridiplantae; phylum Streptophyta; class Magnoliopsida; order Caryophyllales; family Plumbaginaceae; genus Limonium; species Limonium bicolor. The sequence goes on from CM041777.1 coordinate 346,690,083, forward strand.
TCCATTTTAAACCATAGTAACAAGGTAAATTCTGCCCATGTGTGTACCACTCATTACCGTTTTATTCTGGGAATGGATGGTGTTTTAACACCTTGGTTTACTCTAGTTTTCAGGCGTGAAAACAATCTTCTGAGTCCCTAATATTAAGGTAAAGGTTATGCTTAAATTAGACTGATGCTACACCTTAATTAACTATTAATGGCTTAAGACTAACACCCACCTTTTCTCTGCATATATTGTGACCGAGAGGGTGTTGTTATCTTTGGAAAAAAATCTGCCTAATGATGTGGAAAATGAATTAGAAATATACTTATCAAGGTAAGCAAATTACTACCTAAATTATATACTAATTAAGTATATATGTGGGTTTAATGTCAAAGACTAATCGGAGTATATGGTATCCACAGCCGTGGGCAATTGAGGTGTTGTTGGTTGATTGGTTTGCTTAAAATCAAGTAAGTGTATTATACACACATGTTATAAGGTTTTCATGTCAATGGTTACATGACAAAATATTACCGGAAGCTTAAGGGAGTATTAAATGATGTAAATGTGTGCTAGTATATCGTATAATATTTGGCTAGTTTAGTTAGCTTATGAATGACTAATAATGTCATAGGAATTAATTAAGAGTTAAAACATAATTTATGAAATGTTATTACAAGGTATGTACCAAAACCGAGAGATATAATGTCTTTTATGACATTTGTAAGGAATATATTATATGTTAAGGTTTGTAACAAGCCATGTATTTTAAGCTATTTAGTTTTATGTTTTACTAAGTTTAAGGTAAATTATAAGTTAAGAATGAATTTAAAATTAAAAAAATAAGTACTCACCGTAAGGTTTTGGGGTTACTTTGAAATTAAAATGAATTTTAGTGGCTGAACATTAATTAAGGCCAAAAATTATATCTTAAAAGGTTAATTAAATGAATTTTATAAAGTTTTGCAAAAATGGGGTCAAAATGTAATTTCTGGAGATATAGGGTCAAAACCGAAATAAAGAGAACTTGTGTTCAAACTGGTAGTAAATGGGTCAACATTGACCAAGTTCAAAGCCTTGACCAAAATTTATAACATAAGTAATTAAACTATGGTTATATAGTAACATTATAAGATAAATGGTGAATTTATAAAACTAATGGGGTGCAGAAGGTAATTACCAAAATTTGTGGGTCAATATGGTTAATACTATTGTTTATATCATAAGTATAAAGTTTGGGAATTTTTAGAATTAAATAAATGATTTTATGAAGAAAAGTATATAATATATAGTTTTGAGACATATAGAAAGTATATTATATAAAGTGTGGTCAATGTGTAAATAAGGAAAAAAATATGGGGGCGGAAAAAGAATTTGGAACAGACCTTGGGTCTGATCAGAATTAAATACCATTGAAAACCATAGGTTAAAATGGTTTATGAAATAAAATGTTATAATGTGTGGTATATGTAACACCTTATAATAAATGGGGTAAATGTGCAAATATGGGAAGTATATGGTGCTGGAAAAAAAATAAACCCAAAACAGAGGGGTTGTTCGGTAATAATAAAAATAATATATATAAACTATATGTTATAATGAAATAATGGGATAAAGTGATATAATAAATAGTCTATATAACATTATATTAAATATGTGGCAATATGGGAATATTGGAAAAATATTGGAAGTTAAAAGAAAATCAGAATTATAAAACGTATGCCTTACGGCAATGATATGGTTCTATTTAAAACCATATGTTATATTTTGTTATAAAGTTTTAATGTTATAAAATATGATATTTATAACATGGTATAATAATGTGTGGCTATATTGTAATAAATGAAAACTATGGGAAATGAAGAAAAAAATAAGTGAATAATGTAAGGGCCTTTCCGCCAATTAAATACAAGTTTTAAAACTATATATTATAAAGTTAAATGAGATAAAAAATATCATATTATATGGTATAAGATATAAGTGTAACATTGTATTGATTTTATATGGTCAAAACATAGTTTATTAAACTATATGCTAAAACCGCATATATAACATTCAAGAAATGAATTTATAAACTATGGTTACAATGTTATAACTATAGAATATATAGTATAAAGTGATTAAATGAAATCATTATCATTAATAATATTCACATGAAATAGTGTGACCATTAATGAGAAATAGAATTTATAAACTAAGGTTGGTATTAAAATAAACCTTAGGAATTATAAATACATGTAATGAAATGTTACATAATATTAAAATAAAGTTCTTAATATAAATTGCATAATATAATGCAACAAATGAAATAATCATCTTACATGAGATGAAAAACGCGACATATAATATAAGTCAAGGATTTATGAAATATAAATGTATATGAGTATATACATGAATGCGCAAGCATATATTTAAAATATGTACATAATTAAGTATATAGTATAGTTAAAAACTATATAATATAGTGCATGCATACACGCAACTATATAGTATATGATTGAGATCAAATGATGACAATATATATATGCATATATAACCGAGAACAATATGTATATATATATGAGTATACAAAACCGAAAATATATATATATACATATATATGAGCATTTACAATATGGTTTTTAATGTCATAAAATAATAAATGACAAGTGTTATGACATTAGTATAACTATATACTATAAGTCATACAATTACAAGGTTAAAGTATAGGTTACTAAGGTGAATAAAGAGATGTATAATATATGGTACAATATTAAATGGTTAAATATTAATGCCATAAAAACATTTGTGCATAAGCATAATACGATGCGAATAACTGAAATACCCGTAATTAAAAACAGTGATTAATTAGGCTAATTATATTTTTAAAGGCTTAATTACACTTAAATAAATATGAGGAACAAATCCGAAGGAAACGGACCTTTAAATGGGTTAAAAGCATAACGAACCTTAAAGCACGTTTTTCGAGGAAACTGGGAAAAAGTGACTTTAAGCGGGTTAAATAGACTCGTAACAATTTTGGTGAACTAAATAGCCACTAATTAATGTTAGTCAAGCTTTAGAAACCAATAAAATTAATTAAACGAGGAAATTCCGGAAAACGGGTACCGGTTAGTAAGAACTGTAACAACCGGTAAGTTGTGGGGTGAGTATGCAAATAAAGAAACTTAGTGTGTCCACTTTGTAAAAATTAAAAATCTGTAGATGAGTGTGTGTGGGCCGATTATTAGCCCCCCCCTTCTTTATTATTCCTAATTCACTAGTGGACAAAACAAATAGTAAAAGGCAAAAAGGAGTCTCTCTCCTACTCCCCTCTTGCTCTCTCACGTATTGGCCCCCTCTCTTTCTTCCTTCTCTGAATTCTCCCCTTGCTCCTGCGACAACCATGGAAGAATGAAGCCCCCATTTAACTCCTCACTTCTCTCCTCTCTTGAGTACCCAAATCTCCTCCAAATGCAATAAAAATTAACCCCACTAGAATCCCCTTGGCAAGGAGAGCACTTCATCTTTCCAAAAATCGAAAAAGGCTTTTCGTTTTTGAGGGTATTCACCATTGGAGATTTGAAGCCACCATTAGAATCACCTTCACCTCCTTATCATCTTGAGGTAAAAAGAAGTTCGAAAATCCATCGTTTCTAACTCTCATTAGCATATAAGATTTCCCATGTTTTTGAACTCTTGGCTCCTTGTTGCTTCAGCCGATTTTGGCTCCTTACTGGGCTAGAAATATTGTTCTCTTGCCATTCAAGAATCTCATCCACTCATTGGAAGGTAACACCCTTTTCTAAACCCTAAAACCTAAATCCTAGGGTTAAGTATAAAATGAATGCTGAGTGGTGTTGTGTATGTGTATGTGCTGTAGCACTTGTGTGGTGTGAATCCTCTTGGGGACCGAGAACAAAGAGAAGGAAGGAGAAGGAAAAAGAAGAAAGAAACACTAGAAAGAACAAGGTAAAGTCTCTTACCTTGAACTAGTTTGTATTGTGTAGTGTAACAGTTTTTGAGTAAGTAAAATGAGTAATGAAATTGAGTAATGAGTAGTAGTAATGTAGTAGTGTATTGGAGAAGAGAATGTAACAGTTTTTGAGTTTTTAAATGATGTTAAGACTTGGGAAAACATTGGGTAGTGAATGTGTATGTGTGCAGGAATTTATCTTGTTGTAGTAGTGTTGGAATTGTGAGTATAATGTATTGTGTAAACAGGTTGTGAGAATGTGAAATTGTGAGCTGAAATAGTGTGTGAGCAAAGTAAGAATTCTAGGGGAGACTATGTCAAATTTTGTGTAGAAATGAGAGGACTTAAGTTGTTAAGAAAGGGAGTATTTGGAGAAGTTTAAAAGGGATGTCATTAGCTTGTAACAGAATTGGAGAATGAGTATGTTAAGGGAATGTAACTAGAAGTGGACTAGCGTATTTAAGATGCCAAGAGTGACATTAGTTGAGGAAGTAATGGAGGATAGAAGTTTGAGTAAAAATCTGTAGCATTTGAGGAAAGAGCAAAATCTGTAGCATTAGTGAAATACAACTAGTATAAGTGTTGGATTGAAATGAGGAAGAAGGTGTAAGTGAATGTAGGGATTGAGTAGTAAGTTTGGAGGATGAACCAAGGTGATTTAGAGGGCTTAATTAGTGCCAAATCATGTGGGAAAGTATTGGTAAAGATTGGGGAGACAATGGGTAAAGAAAACACCCAAAAACAGATTTTAAAAACTGAAGTACTGGGCCGGACCGGACTTGCGACCGGACTTGCAAGTTCGGTCGAGCCCAGATTTACAAAGACGGGAAAGCTTCTGGAATCGACCGGACTTGCGACCGGACTTGCAAGTTCGGTCGGACCAGAAAATTCTCCCGTCAGAAACCTTCTGGAATGGACCGAACTTGCGACCGGACTTGCAAGTTCGGTCGGCCAGAAAAATTTCCGTAATGCGAGCTACTGGAACGGACCGAACTTGCGACCGGACTTGCAAGTTCGGTCGGGCCAGAATTTTCCCGTACTGATAGCTACTGGAACGGACCGGACTTGCAAGGTCGGTCGCAAGTCCGGTCGGGCCTTAAAAAAAAAAAAAAAAAAAAAAAGAGTATTTTTACCATATGATTATAACAATCATATGTATATGTATATATACATATATATGCCTATATACCTATATGCATATATATGTGGTAGTAAATTATAAATGAAGTAGTAAAGGTAAGGAAGCAAGAATAAGAGGTAATGAGAAAAGAATGGTATAATAATCAAGTATGAATGTAAAGGAGTAGTAGGTATATATTAGGAGTGTTAATGAAGGAATAAGTTGGATCAATAATAGACCATTGATCATACAACTTCATGTATGTATAGGAATCAAATGGTTGAGCTCCAAAGGAACCGGTAGTACGAATACGACGGTGAACGGTATGATTTCTTCATGCCCTGTATCCTAACTTGGTTACCCCGATTTGTGTGCTTATGTGATCACCAACAAGATAAATGCATGAATCGGATTTATATTGCACATAATTGTGTTTGAACTATATTGTTCTTGTTTATTGCTCTTGAACATTTAGTTTGTATAATTCATGAAATGAGTGAATGGAAATGAAGTGTATGTGTAAGTATGAGGATTTGTGTATTGTATGTATGTATGGAAGTAAGAATGGACTTCTACTAATTCCTAACAACCTAACTCCTAACATGAGTAATGAGTAAAATGGAATGAGTAGAAGCCCGATATAGTTTCGGCCACGCGTGAGGATAAGGAACCACAAGAGGTTGGAACCGAATCCTGGCTATAATCTTCTCCTTGGACCAATTCCCTTTGTATGGGTAGCATCCTGGATTAGTGGGCCACCCTAAAGCCCGGTGGTGGGATGTAGTAATCCCTGCCCGGAGGTCATACCGACTTAACTGGAAGTAAAGTATGTAAGGAGTAAGTATTGTATGTGTATTGGTCTTGACTATTGTAAGTCATTGACCGGAAGTAAAAGAGTATTGAACACCCGACTAACCCGGGTGTGTAAAGAAGCTAACAACCTTCTGTGTGAATTGGAGAAGTGTATCTCCGTATTGCGTATTGAGTATGTAATGAGTACGTATTGTGTATGTGTAATCTGGAGGATGGTAAGTAAGTATTGGATGACTTGTATGGTCTTCCAAGTAGGTGTTGTATTTGCGTATGTATGTATACCTTGTGTAGTATTGTAGTATCGTGAATGAAAGTAATGTATATGAAGATGTATGTAAGTATGAATGCATGTATGTATTGCAAAATGAATTGCATGTATTCGACCAAATGGTCGGCGTACCCTCGCTAGTACGCGGGGTATGCGGTTATCATATTCAGCGAAAGCTGACCCCCTCGGGGGAACATTTTTAGTGCGCAGGTACCGAAGCGGATGTGGTCAAGGTGAGAGACCGGCGACTACACTTCGATAGGTAGAAGTGGAATGTAAAGGTGTACTAAATGGCACACCCTTGTACTTAGCAAGTATGTAGTTGTGAGAAATGGGTAGTGGTTAGACCTTTAAGGATATGTATGAACTTGGAAGAAGCATCGTGCTTGTATCGGGAACTTAGTAAACTCGGTATGTGTAGTGTATTATCTTGTATTGAATTATGGAGTATTGTATTGGATGAAGTATTGTATCGAATGGAGTATTGTAGTACTCAGCAAGTAATGAGAGTATGTATTGTATTTGTGTAGTACTCGGATATTCCGGTCCATCAGACCGATGCTGTATGTAGTAGTAGTTGTTGGTCACGTGGGTGACTAACGGCAGTGTATCACCCACCGTTGAGTATGTAAGTATCCGCTGCGTGGATCTGTATTGTATAAGGAGATTGGACGGTAATGACGGTATTAGCGGTAGGGGTGTTACAATAACCCTTGGCTACCAATCAAGCTTTATTGCGTGAGATGTTTTATTTTACTGCACGGAAGTTCATTTTGTAATAGGACAGTTGTTAGTTTACTATACTATGGATGAAGTATACAGTCGGGATATTAGGTGCTCACTTGTCATGGAGTGATTATGGATATAGAATGATGTAAAGGTTAGTATCTCGTTATCACTGCTATTGTGTATGTGTTGACAGTGTTGTTTCGTTATTTCTATTTCTGCTTCTTTACTCACATGGGCGAGTAATGGCATGTGACACCCGAGTGAGATGTTTTTACTGTGAGACTTCCGCTGTGAGACGATATTAATTAATGCTACGTGAGTGATTATGGCGTGATCACCTAGTGGGGTGTTACAACAACGGTTGAAGATGTACAGCTATGGCATTGTTGACTTGGACATGCACATCATCGACTTATAAATCAGTTGCGTACAAAGGGTCTGGTTGAAGGTCTTCCAACAAAAATTCTTGACACATCCACTGTGTGTAAAGATTGTCCGTTAAGCAAGCAAGTTAAGATTCCTCATTCGGCTAAAACCACATTGAGTACTGAAAGTCCTCTTGAGTTACTACATATGGATCTGATGGGCCCAATGCGAGTTAAAAGCAGATCAGGCAAGAAATACATTCTTGTTGTCGTAGATGATTTCTCGAGATTTACTTAGGTCAAACTACTTGTCTCTAAAGATCAAACTTTTGAGTTGTTCAAAGCTCTTATCACTCAATTACAGATACAAACAGAGAAGAATGTGAAGTGGATTCGTACTGATCAAGGAACAGAGTTTATCAATCAACAGTTTTCTGAGTACTGTGCGGAGAAAGGAATCACTTATACATACTCAACTGCTCAAACTCCATAACAGAATGGAGTAGTCGAACATAAAAATAGAACTTTGCAGGAAATGGCACGTACGATGCTCAGTGGTAGTGGTTTACCACAAAACTTCAGGGGAGAAGCAATCAACACAGCTTGTTACATACTGAACAGGGCATTGATTCGACCAGTTCTTCTCAAAACTCCTTATGAGTTGTTTAAAGGGAGAAAACCCTCGATTGCACATCTTAGAGTTTTTGGATGTCAATGTTATATCTTAAATCAAAAGGCAACAACTCAAGGGAAGTTTGACAATCGAAGTGATGAAGGTGTCTTCTTGGGATATGCATAAAACAGCAAAGCATACAAAGTGTTTAACAAGAATACCTTAATTGTAGAAGAATATGCAAATGTGAAGTTTGACGAAACCAATTTTGGAGGAAAGGTTACTCACTCTACACCAGCACCATCCTTCATACCTGATCAAAATACATAGGATACAACTGAATCTGATGATGATGTTATCACTTGCCTGTTCCACAAGATGGTCTTCCAACATCTACTGATCCCATACAACATGCTGATAATGTTGAGTTACAGTCTCAGGGGCCCAACAAGATAACGTGACTCCTGTATTACGTGCTCCAACTGCTAGACAAACACCAAGTGTTGATATTGATAATATTATCACCAACATACATACTGGAGTTCAGACACGATCCTCAGCTCACAGCTTCTGTGTTCATCATGGTTTTCTGTCACAACTTGAGCCTAAAATAGTCAAGGAAGCATTGTCTGATTCTGACTGGATAAATGCCATGCACGAGGAACTTAACGAGTTTACATGTAATGATGTTTGGGAATTAGTTCCTCGTCCTGCAGATCATAATATCATTAGAACTAAATGGGTATTCAGAAATAAGCTTGATGAACTTGGTAACATCTCACGCAATAAAGCTTGATTGGTAGCCAAGGGTTACAATCAGCAAGAAGGTTTGGATTTTGATGAAACATTCGCTCCTGTTGCACGACTTGAAGCAATAAGATTACTCATTACTTTTGCTGCAACAAATAAGTTTCAGTTATATCAAATGGATGTGAAGTGCGCGTTCTTGAATGGATACCTTAAGGAAAAGGTGTATGTTTTTCAACCTCCTGGATTTGAAAGCTTAGAGCGACCCAAATGATGTCTATCATCTTAAAAGGCACTGTATGGATTGAAACAGGCTCCTCGTGCTTGGTATGACAGACTCACTACTTTTCTCCTTAACCAAGGTTTTAGTCGTGGCACTGTCGATCATACTCTTCTTACGAAATCTTGCTTCTGAGATGCTACTCATTCAAATATATGTGGATGATATCATTTTTGGGTCTACAAACTCAACGTTGGCTAAGGAATTTGAGGCTCTTATGTCAAATGAGTTCCAAATGAGTAACATGGGTGAACTTACATACTTCTTAGGGCTACAAATCCGTCAAACTCCTGAAGGCACACACATCAGTCAAACGAAGTATACATTTGAACTTCTTAACAAATATCAGTTTCAGGATGCTAAGTCTTTGCCCACTCCTATGTTAACAACTCTTCGACTTGGTACTGAGTCTACAGTAGAACTGGCTGACGAAAATAAATACAGAGGAATGATTGGATCCTTATTATATCTCATAGCCAGTCATCCAGACATTATCACAGTGTGTGCTTTTGTGCACAATTTCAATCTTCTCCGAGAATTCCTCATGTTAAGGCTGTTAAACATGTTTTGTTATTTGTGTGGTACGCTTACACTTGGTTTATTCTACCCTGCTGGTATTTCTTCTACCTTGCTCGCTTATACGGGCACTGATTTCAGTGGGTCACTAACTGATCGTAAAAGCACCTCTGGATCCGCTCAGTTGTTCTGGGTAACAGTCTCATATTTTGGTCATCACGAAAGCAAGATGTTGTCGCTCTCTCTACCACAAAGGCTGAATATGTAGCTGCCGCGGCATGCTGTGCACAAACTTTGTGGCTTCGTCATGATTATGGCATTACATATGTTCCTATTCCTATCTATTATGATAACACAAGCACCATTGAACTTGCTAAGAATCCGGTCCCTCATTCTCGATCTAAACACATAGAGATCTGTCATCACTTCCTCCGTGACCAGGTGGAAAAAGGAACCATTCAGATCCTTCATTGTCCCACCAATACACAACTTGCTGACATCTTCACTAAACCTATGTGTCAGGATCAATTCAATTATCTTCGCTTTGAACTTGGAATGATCAACGTTCCTTGAGGTATGGTTTCTGCACTCTATTTAATTTATTTCTTTTGTTCATAAGTGTGAGTTACTGGTAATTTAATCTTGGCGTTTAGTTCAAAACTGTGTGTTGTTACTAGTAGTTTCACAATGATCAGACGCTAGTTTTTTCCCTTTTCTCCATTTCTTTTCCCACACTTATTTTCTTTGGTTATTTCATACCGTCTATTCTTATTCCTTTAAAAAAAAGAAAAAAAGAAAAGAAAACTGGAATTCGAATAGACTACTGGTCTTGTTCTCTTTCTATAGTTTCGATTCCGTCTTTTTTTTTCACTATCCCGCCCTTCTTTTTCCTTCTCCTTCTTCCTTTGCTTCTCGATTTATCCTCTTGCATCCATGGCTTCTGCTCAAACCACCTCTCAACCAAGAAACCAGAATGCCTCTTCTTATGAGCACAAATCGCACGAATCTCCCTCCAAGAATGACCACCCCGTTACTACACCCACTGCACCAAACCCTCAAAACGCTACCTAGCCGTGTTCTCCACAAAATTCCGTTACCCACTCCCTCAAAACGGTGGCCAACACTCCTGAACCCTTGACTCGACCGCACACTCGTAACCAGCGGAAACGTCAAGCACCGTCGTCAGTGGCTCCATCTCCGACCACTGTCAAGTCACCGGCTGGTGCTTCTGGTTCCAAAGCGACCAAGAAACGCAAGGTTGTTGTCTCTCGGCCGCGGACCAGTCCCACTGGTAAAGATCCCCGTAAGTTTCCACAGACACCTCTCTTTATACGGGATGTGCACCTTTCTGATTTGATAATGGGAAAGATTATAGACTGTCAGTGGTTACGGGCACATGATCTGGTAGATATTGCTGAGTTTATAGAATTTCAGAAATGGGATACCTTGCTTAGCTCCAAAACTGTCTATTATCCTGAAGCCCTTTTACAATTTGACACTAACATGTCAATGATTACCGACACTGAGCTACAATCTAAGGTTGGTGGTGTTTGTATCACTTATCACCTAGTATGTTAGCACACATTCTAAATATTCCGTTGGCTGGGTTATCTAGTTCAATCCTCAGAAAATTGATATTGTTCCACTCAAAGATGTCAGCGACACTATGGTTTGACTAATGTCAGTACCCGTCTGAGAAACTATATGCAGCGTGATTTTGATGCGCTTCCTAGATTGCTTCATCTTCTGCTTATCAGGTTATTACACCAAGAAATGACATGCGTGAGCGTGTTACTCCAGTTGACTTAGCTCTGATGTGGTGTCTTGAACATAAGTTGGAAATTTCTCTACCTAAGGTTATAGATAGAACATTGGAAAAGGGTGATTAATAGTCAAAAACCTGTTATTTCGTATCCTCTGTGCTGACAAAGGTGTTTCAGTTCGATCATGTTCCTCTAGAAACATGGCTAGTGTACCAATGAAGGGCTCGCACTACTTGGGAACACACACACTCGCGAAAATGTCTATCAAACGTACTTCATCTGGTTGGCAACTCAAGCATCCTCCACCAAATCAAGATACAACAGCCCCACATCAACCTCCAGCTTCTCATGAATCTACTCTGCTAGCTATGATTAACACTCTGATTGCTAACCAGCATGCCTTGGAGAAGCGTGTCCTTGCTCTTGAAACCCAAAGTTATGCTACAAAAGAGCCTGTTTCCACCTCTGAATCCGAACCAACCTTTTAATTGTCTAGTTTTTTAGCTCTCAGTTATGTTTCCACTTTGCTGGTATGATTAGTGTGGTATTGCTATGTCTCAGACTCATCTTTTGGATTATTGCTGGATTTTTCACTAACTATACCTCTTCTTTTGATTCGGCAAAATGGGGAAGTTACTATGTATGCCGGAAACTATATCTTTGGGATTCTGTGGTGATTTTTAGTTTAAATGCATGATTATTATCCTTACTCTTCTGTATGACTACTTTAATCCTTTTCTGTTCATCTATATCACACACTAATAAGTATACATTGAGGTGGAAGTACACTACTATAGTGAACTAGATCGATGCAGTCATTCAGGGGGAACTTGAAATACCCCAAACTTAAATATAGGGATTAAAATTAATCTAATACGTATTTAAGGGCCTAATGGTACCTAATTAATACTGGTAAGGAAAAAATAAATCCAAAAGAATAAATAAACGCTTAAAAAGCGGAAAACGCTAAATAAGCGTTAAATAACCATAGGAGGTATGAGACCTCGGTTAGAGTATTATATGGATTCTAAAGGTTTAATAAAACCAAAAATATGGGAACAACCCCGAAGAAAACGGATCCAAATAATGTATTAAAACGCTAATAGAGCTTTAGCGCACGTTTTTCGAGAAAACCCGAAAACGTGACTTTAAGTGGTCAAACGAACCCGTAAAAATTATAAATCATTAAATAACAAGTATTAAGCATTTAGGGAAGCTTAATAACCAGTAAAAATAATTAAACGAGAAAACTCCAGAAAACGGACCCGGTTTAGTGAATAGTGCTAAACCGGGTTAAAATAACGAGTGTTTTCTGTAAAAGACGAAAAACGCTCCAACTAGTATAACTGAAGGGGGGGTCGGTTTTTAACAGTAAAATAACTCCCCACACACACATGTAACTAGCTAATTAAATAAGAGAGTAAAAAGTAAAAGTAATAAAGTGAAAAGGGTACTTTACCCCTTTCCTCTCACCTCACTCTCTCATTTCACTCACCCCTCTCTTTCCTTCCTTCTCCCCACCATACTCTCTCTCTTCCTCCTCCCTTGTGCTGCGATTATGAGCTCCCCCAACAACAACAATGGCAACTCTCACTTCTCTCCCATGCTCTACCTTCATTTGAGCTCCAAATGTAAAAATAATTACATATTTGTAATCCCCTCATCTTCCTCTACGTTTCTCTCTTTTCAAAATCCAAAAATGAGGAAGTTCATCTCCATGGGTTTTCCCCATTCAAAGAGAAAATAGCATCAATGGGTAGCTTGGAGTCTCCTCTCTCCATTAAGGTAAAAATCTTCATGAAAATCTCAAGTTTCCTTCACCCTCTTTTGTAACCGACTTTTACCTCATTGTAATGCTTTGTTTCTCTCTCTTTTGAGCACCAATTTCACCTTCCAATGGTGGTGAGAACACCTTCTTGAACCAAGGGCTAAAACCCCTCCTAAAAGCTTCAAAAGGTAAACCCTAGAAACTTGTTTAATACATCTCAATGAGTTAGTATAAATCTAGGGGTTAGTATATTAATTATACTTGTTTTGTATGCTTTGGATGATGGGAATGGAGTTTGGCAACTCCATTCCCCACATAACCGACTTTGGAGGCAAGAAAGGAAGAAGGAGGAAAATGGGAAAGAAAGAAGGAAGTATAAGCTCAAGGTAAGAGCTCCTTCTTAATGTTAAACTCTATTGCATTAGAGTAATGGGAATGGGTAAAACATTTAAAGAACCCAAAACCTTGTACTAGTATAGAGGATTGTGAAGTTGAGTATTTAAGAGCAAGTATTTGAATTGTAGGCTTTGGAGCCAAATGTGATGTGTATGTGTATTGGAATTGTGGATTGAGGAAGTATTGGGGAATTTATATTTGTATGTGTGCTGGTAGAACCCTTGTGGTTTGGCTAGAATAGGGATGAATTGATGAGAAAGGAGATGTGGGATAAGTAAGAAAAGTAGATGAACTATGGCAAAATTTTGGTAGGAATATGTACATGTGTGGATGACTTGGTGAATGGGAGAACCAAGGTGTGTATTGGGAGATAGTAGAGATGTTAATGACCATGGAATGGTGGTAGTGGTATGTGATTAGGAGAGTATAAAATCTGTAGCAAGATGTATTGGATTTCATTGGAGGAACTAGGAAGAATTAGAGTGCAAGTCCTAGTAAAGTGAATGTTGGACTTGGGTATAGATGTGTAATTGTTTAGAAATGTATTTGGGATGCTAATGATGGTATTGGTAGTAGGAGTATTGAGTGTAAGAAGTTGGAACAAAAATCTGTAGCATTGAAGGATGAAAATCTGTTGTAAGTGTGGAAAGGAAATGAGGAAATTGTGTAAGATGATTGATGGATTTAGTAAGGAACTTGGTGGATGAACTAAGGGGTATTAGGAGGTTTAATTAGTGTTAAAACATGTGGGATTAAGTGTAGGAACAATGGGGAAGTAATGGGTAAGAAAAGGGACTGAAAACAGAAATAAAAATATAATTACTGGGCCGGACCGACCTTGGGACCGGACTTGCAAGGTCGGTCGAGCCCAGATTTACAAGGGACGGAAACCTTCTGGAATGGACCGACCTTGGGACCGGACATGCAAGGTCGGTCGGCCAGAAGAATTTCCCGTAATGTAACTTACTGGAATGGACCGACCTTGCGACCGGACTTGCAAGGTCGGTCGACTCAAAATTTTCCCGTCTTGTAACTTTCTGGAATGGACCGACCTTGCGACCGGACTTGCAAGGTCGGTCGGGCTAAAAATTTTCTGTCCGTAACTCACCGGAATGGACCAACCTTGGGACCGGACTTGCAAGGTCGGTCGGCCCTGAAATTTTCCAGCGCATTTCCCTACTGACTTCGACCGACCCTGGGACCAGACTTGGGTAAGGTCGGTCGAGTCAGACAAAAAAAATGTGTAATTAAATTATTATTATATATATATATATATATGTATGTGTATACCCACATATACATATGTACACCCATGTAAGTATACCAAGGTTAAGTAAGGAAATAAACTTGAAGAAAGTAAACAATGTGTAAGTATAAGAACTTCAAAGACTTAGTAAGTATGAGTTAGGAAGCGTGAGAGTGATCAAGTTAAGTTAATGATAGTTAGATTAATCACTCGATTATATGTGTACTATAGGACTTGATTTGTGAACACCGGAGGAACGTCGGATACAAGTACAACGGTGAACGGTATGATTTCTTCATGCCCTGTATCCAAATCTGGTTACCCCGATTTGTGTGCTTATTTGATCACCTAAGTAAGATAAATGCATGAATCGGACTATATTGCACTTGCCTGTGCTTGACTTATGTTGTTCTTGATATTTATTGTCTTGAACACTAGTTTGTATAATTCATGAAATATATGAATGATGATGAATTGTATTCGAATCTTGTATTGTACTTAAGTATTGTATTGTATTTCGTATGAATGGGTATTGAGCAATGTATTTGTGTATGTGGCTTGGATGGATGACTTCTGCTAATTCCTAACTACCTAACTCCTAACTTAAGTGAGTAAATTGGAATGAGTAGAAGTCTGATATAGCTTCGGCCACGCGTGAGGATGAGGAGACACAAGAGGTTGGATCCGATTCCTGACTCTTAAACTGGTCCGCGGCCCAAATCCCTTAAATGGGTAGCATCCCGGATTGGTGAGTCAAGTAAATCCTGGTGGTGGGACGGAGTAGTCCCCGGGCCGGAGGTCCCGACGACTTAACATGAGTAAGAGTAAGTAAGTAAGTAAGTATGTATGAGTATGAGTATGTATGCGTAAGTACTGTGGAACGAGTAAAAGAGTAAACTCCACCCGATTAACCCGGGTGGACCAACATGAGCTAACAAGGACATGTATTGTGTATGTATTGCGTATGCATTGTATATGTATTGTGTACTGCGTATCTCGGAAAGGTAAGAATGTATCTGACGGCTTGTATGGTTACCCTGTATGTATTGAAGAGTGTGTAATGACGTGTATGTAAGTATTCCTTGAGTAATGTATTGTAATAGTATGTATAAGAGCATGTATGCATGTATGTTTGAATGAAATCAATCGCATGTATTCGACCAAGTGGTCGGCGTACCCTCACTAGTACGCGGGGTATGCGGTTATCATGCTCAGCAAAAGCTGACCCCTTCGGGGGAAGGTTTTTAGTGTGCAGGTACCGAAGCAGATATGGTCAAGATAAGAGACCGGTGACTACGCTTGGATAGCTAGAAGTAGAATGTAGAGGTGCACTAAATGGCACACTCTTGTACTTTGGAAGTAAGTAGTTGTGAGGAATGGGTAGATGTAGACTCTTAAAGAGTATGTATGGAATTGAAAGAGGTATTCTACTTGTATAAGGATCTTAGTAAACTCGGTGTATTAGCATGTATTGAACTCATGAAGTATTGTATTGAATGGGAAGTGGTAATACCTAATTAGTAATTGTAGTGAAGATTGTAATTGTGTAGCACTCGGATATTCCGGTCCATCAGACCGATGCTGTAAGCAGTAGTAGTAGCCTTGTTAGCCACGTGGGTGGTTAACGGCATTGTATCACCCATCGTATGTAAGTATGTATCCGCTGCGTGAATCTGAAAGCACGAGGAGACTGGACGGTAATGATTGTATTAATGGTAGGGGTGTTACAAAAAGTGGTATCAGAGCGAACAATCGCTCTGATGACTGGAAATACCGAGCTTAGGAAATACCGAGTTAGGAATTAGAAGCTTAGGGCTAAGGGCTGAGTGTTAGCATTAGAGAGATGCTAGTTAGGAACTACTGGTGAGTACCGGATACCTACAACACCAGACCCGCCCTCCACAAACCCCTTGTATGATTTTCGAAAATGTCAGGGAGAAGAAAAGCCTTCTCATGCTCGGGGAAAACCCGATCTGGCAGTTGTGAAGCAATCACACAGTAAACAATAACCGATATATGGTAGATTCGAAGAATTGGGAGTCCCGGGGATGGATCCCGGTTGAACAACAATACCCGCACTTAATAGCGGTAGGATGAGCACTCCAATCACAAGGAGGCTGCAACTTACAACAGCATGGGGCGACGTGCTCAGCAGTCGCGAAACCTAGCTAACCAACCAAGCGGAAAGGAAGCACTAACCGCGCAACGGAATGAAAAGGGAGCAGTAACGGAACCCGAGACACAAGTCTACAGATAGTAATACTTGAATAATACCACCAACGGTATGCTGGCTGACTAAGGACATAGTCGGAAGCGGTTAATTCCAAAACTACGACGCCAAAAGGTTACAATACCTGGCCGACATAGCTTACACAGCTACAAGGATATCCACGGGATATGAACCGATAGGACTACAAGGGTAGTGCCTAAACAAGCTAAGGCTCAATAACCACGGTAAACCAGTGGGAACGAGCAACAAGGTAAAACATAAAACTAAATAAATTGGGATTCCTAAGGATTGGAGAAGTACCCCGACCAAGACAACCATGTCAAGATCAATGAGAAGCTACTTAAAAGGATCGAGTATCCCAATCATAAATCAATAAGATCAAGGGAAGAGTCAACAAGACTATCAAATACAAGCAAAAACCATACCAAGATTGGTATAGGATTACCCAAAAACCACCAGTACCGTGCACTTGCCACGGCAAGTGCAGTAAGGACAGAGATACGTAAATGACTTCTAACACACCACAAGTACATAGTAATGTACCGTGACTGCAATGATGCTACTACCGGATCACGAATCCTAAAACTGGAAGAATGGAAACCTGGGAAGGCTAAGCAGCCCGAACATTGTAATAAGGATATACCAGTCAGCAAGAAGCTGGACTTGGTTAAGACCTCAAACATGGCTCTGCCATGAAGAACATCTTTTAACACCGAACCGTTATTTTCAAACCAAGTTTTCTTTCAAAACCACAAACCTTCTTTTAAAACCTTGGATTTTCAAAACCGAACCAACATAATTACGGTGAGTATCATAGAATGATACAAGAGGAGTTGACAACAGAATACTTCTCCTAGGCGTGTGACAACACCACGAGTGTACCCAATTATTGGATGTGGGACAACCGCACTCCGAAGGAGCTTGCGGGCCTGACATATAGTCGGGTAAGTGGTAACGTATTGCAGACGTTGTAAAGTGAGTGGTTAAACTGGTGTAAAATTAAAAGAAAAGAAATTAAAAACTCAAAATAAACGTCGGGCTGTAAACAAATCCCGGTCGAGGTAGTATAGTGAAATGTAAGCGACCGGATGTCGAACCGTGGGACTAATATACATATTATAGTTCCTAAGCGTGTCACAAGAGGGGGGATTAATTGACTTGTATTATAAATAAAAAGGAAAGATAAAATAAACTAAGTTAATAGATAAATTAAATGGAACTCTGGGTCAGGTTATTATAATCTACATAATTAAGCTAACTCTTCTGGTTTAATAATTTGGCAAGGTTCCTGTTATTTTCTTAAGGTCCGATGAAAACTCATAAGAACTCGTTTACCTGTAATGCAAGGTCCGATGAAAACTCAAGCAAAATGCCTGTAAACGGCAGAGGAGTATTGAGAAATTACATTTGCATCTGAAAATACTAACTTATTAAATCATAATAAGATTTCTCCAAATTTACGGCTTAATTAACCTGTCTATTTATCACCTGGTCTGATCAAAATAGACTTAGTAAAGCAATTTAATAAACTCATGACATTTATTAAAAAGGTGCGAGATAACCTTTAAAACGCAACAAACTATATTTAAATTAAACCAGTAAAAATATTGCATAATTAATACAAACACATAATAACCATTCCCAGAGTATAAATATTCTAGCCTAACATATTAAATAGATAAACAGAAACAAGAGTAGTAGAAATCATCTGTAGTCACTCCTGCATTCGTTCTGCTATTTTGTATACGTAGGACTAGAGGTGAATATGGTGGAGTGTGGAAATAAATAAAATGGAGAAGACGGGAGGAGAGAAATGAGGTGAACGTGTGATGTGAAAGTGAAGTGGTACGGTGATGGGTCGTCGATGGATTGATGGTGGAGGATGTATGTTTATATAGAGGAAAGGAAAAAGCAGCAGATAGTAGCACCGTGTGAGGGTTTGATTGAGGCGGCAGAAAGAGCAGATTGATTGCTCACTGATTGCTCATTTATTGCGCAGGGGACAAAGCTGAGGAAAATAAGGTGTCGACGGGCGAAGTAGATGGATATGGCAGAAACAAGTCGACGGGCGAAGTCGACGCGAAGAAGAAAACTGGCGTGACTGATTTTTAGTCACGACCGCCTACATGTCCGCCCCATAACAGGCGGTTCTTTATGTGTGTCCGCCTGATCAACCGCATCCAAAACAGGCGGTTTTTTTTGCCTTGTCCGCCCCATATTAGGCGGTCTCCTTCTGTCTTGTCCGCCCCTTATTAGGCGGTTGCAAGTGTGTGGTGTCCGCCTGGTGTCCGCTCGATTATAGGCGGTTGTTTGGTGGCTTGACCGCCTGGTGTCCGCTCGATTATAGGCGGTTGCAAGTGTCCTATTTTCCTTCAAACTTTGACCGGCTCTAGATTCTTCGTTTGGACCCCGTTTCCTGAGCCGTTTGCGTCTATGCGTTCGTCTCTTTGTCTACTTCACTCCCAGCTTGGTTTTCCTCATGTTAAACCAATAATTTTGTGAGATAAACAATAAAACATAAACTAGAGGAAAACTAACCGAAGTGGAGAAATGAGCAAGAAAAGTGCTAATATTATATATGAAATACACCTATAAAACATGCTCATTTGGACACTTATCACACCCCCACACTTATCTTTTTGCTTGTCCTCAAGCAAAATCACGTACCCAAGTAAGTAGGCAATGCTCAATATTAACAAATATTATTATGAAGGGTAGGATAAACATGATCTTTTAAACTTATTGAGGAGTGTGAAAAATTAACTGCTGGTGGCATAGGTGTGCTCAGGGTGGTATGATCTAAGGTACTTCAATGTTTCTTTTTAGGTGACTCTGAGAACTTTTACCATGGCCAACTTCTCTCAAGAATGGGCATTGAGGAGAAAACAAAAGGAAAAATAGATTCATGCATTTGTTTCACTTTTGCATAAGGGATGAGAAAATGAAGGCATAACGCCCTTTTATACTTAAGAACACTCAACTCTCTTTGTTGGTTACCAATGGTGTCTCACAAGTCCCTTATTTTTCTATTCCTTTTCTTCTTTTTTTTTTAACAGAGAAGCACCCCTTAGCAATCCCTAAGAGAGAAGACAGAAAGAAACCCTGAGTAATAAAATCCAACCATTTGCAGATTATTTGGTCACACCGCATAAAAATGCTCCTCAAAAGTAATCAAAATTTTAAAAATTTGTACCATTTATCCCACAATTCATAACAGTATTTATTCTTAAAGAGAACAACCCACATATAAAGGGTCCATAATATTTGAATTTGGACAAACGCATGATAAGGAGAGAGATTAAACATTTAAGCACAAAATGTCACCGAAAAGGGCACACTCCCCCACACTTAAATTGAACAATGTCCTCATTGTTCACCAGAAAAACAAGGGAAGGTTTCAGAAGACCTTTTCGGTAAGTAGATAAAAATAGAGATAACACAAAGGTCACAAATAAACATTTAAGCACATAAACGCTCCTCTGCAGTTTTTATTTAAAATAAAAGCATAATTAAAGAACTGGTACTCCCCTGATATTATTTTGCTAGTTGTTAAAGGAGTTCCCCCACACTTGAGCTTCAGCTCAAGTAGCGTAGCTTGGTTGCGGTGTAGATATGAAGGTGCACCTGCATAAGACACTAGAAGCAACCATACTATAAACGGGGTTAAAAGTTAGCAAAAATAAAATTTAAAGAGAACCTGAAAATTAAAAAGAGCATAAAAGCAAAATAAAATAAAAGTACACCCGGGTTGCCTCCCGGGAAGCTGCCCTTCTTTAACGTCTTTGGCTAGACGCCTGCTTCGTTATCCTGGATCAAAACAAAATGTACCTACCTCGGCATATAAAATAAGAAAATTAATACTCCACAAAATCTGGTGTTTGAGGAGGTACTGCCGGGAACGTAGTTCTAACAGAAGACCCGGTGGTGATGATTTTTCTTCCTCAAATTGGAGGATGTAAACATCATCCTTTTGTAGGTGAGGCTCATAAAAAGAACGCTGATTGATATCATCTTCAGAGAAAGTTAATTCTTTGAAGGTGATAGTGGCGTTTTGTTTGGATATATTGGCGGGAGGTGATGGCAATTCCTTCTCTTCATTTTCGAGGATGGAAGTATCCTCATCTTCTGGATAGAGCACAGAGAAGGATGGAAACTGGCGGTAGGCGACCGTAGAGGGAAGAGAGTAACTTACATCCGTAGTGGGGTGTTCTACCTCATGAATTATTTCGCTCTTTGGTTGCTGTTCTTGTTGAGCGAGTCTCTCCGGGTAGTCTGGTTGATCTTCTAACCAGAGTTGCTCTTGGAATATGAGACAATCCTCATAATCATGAGTTCCCCCACATACGGAGCAGTATAAATACTGAGAATAGCAAAACTCTTGCTCGAACACCTGTTCCATTTCCATTTTTTTTTGTGTTTTTGTATATAAAACGAAATTACTGAAAAAGATTAGAAAATAAAAGGGTTAGAACAAAAACAATAATAATATAAGTGGTTCGGAGATGGAGTGGAGTCGCGAGCTTGTTCTTCTTCTCGGGTCGAACTGGAGAAATTTAATAGTTGGAAGAAGAACAGAGACTAAACGCGGCGTTTTTTTTTTGAAGCGCTGGTGACGTCCGCCTGGACGTCCGCCTGGAATGGTGCGGACAGGTGGGCGGCCAGGTGTGTGGTGTGGGCGTCCGCATCTCCGTCCGCATGATGTTGGGCGGTTGTGCTCGCGGCTGCTTCTTTTTTTTTCCTACGAACGTACTGGAACATATATATTAGAAAACATATACACGAATAATATAAACAAAATAAAAAAAAAGATAATTAAAATAAACAACAACAAAATAATATAAACAAAATATTCTAATATAACAAGTGAATAATCCGGGGCTTAGGGACTAGAATAAACTAGTCCCCGGCAATGGCGCCATTTTGCAGACGTTGTAAAGTGAGTGGTTAAACTGGTGTAAAATTAAAAGAAAAGAAATTAAAAACTCAAAATAAACGTCGGGCTGCAAACAAATCCCGGTCGAGGTAGTATAGTGAAATGTAAGCGACCGGATGTCGAACCGTGGGACTAATATACATATTATAGTACCTAAGCGTGTCACAAGAGGGGGGATTAATTGACTTGTATTATAAATAAAAAGGAAAGATAAAATAAACTAAGTTAATAGATAAATTAAATGGAACTCTGGGTCAGGTTATTATAATCTGCATAATTAAGCTAACTCTTCTGGTTTAATAATTTGGCAAGGTTCCTGTTATTTTCTTAAGGTCCGATGAAAACTCATAAGAACTCGTTTACCTGTAATGCAAGGTCCGATGAAAACTCAAGCAAAATGCCTGTAAAAGGCAGAGGAGTATTGAGGAATTACATTTGCATCTGAAAATACTAACTTATTAAATCATAATAAGCTTTCTCCAAATTTACGGCTTAATTAACCTGTTATTTATCACCTGGTCTGATCAAAATAGACTTAGTAAAGCAATTTAATAAACTGATGCATTTATTAAAAAGGTGTGAGATAACCTTTAAAACGCAACAAACTATATTTAAATTAAACCAGTAAAAATATTGCATAATTAATACAAACACATAATAACCATTCCCAGAGTATAATATTCTAGCCTAACATATTAAATAGATAAACAGAAACAAGAGTAGTAGAAATCATCTGTAGTCAGTCCTGCATTCGTTCTGCTATTTTGTATACGTAGGACAAGAGGTGAATATGGTGGAGTGTGGAAATAAATAAAATGGAGAAGACGGGAGGAGAGAAATGAGGTGAACGTGTGATGTGAAAGTGAAGTGGTACGGTGATGGGTCGTCGATGGATTGATGGTGGAGGATGTATGTTTATATAGAGGAAAGGAAAAAGCAGCAGATAGTAGCACCGCGTGAGGGTTTGATTGAAGCGGCAGAAAGAGCAGATTGATTGCTCACTGATTGCTCATTTATTGCGCAGGGGACAAAGCTGAGGAAAATAAGGTGTCGACGGGCGAAGTAGATGGATATGGCAGAAACAAGTCGACGGGCGAAGTCGACGCGAAGAAGAAAACTGGCGTGACTGATTTTTAGTCACGACCGCCTACATGTCCGCCCCATAACAGGCGGTTCTTTATGTGTGTCCGCCTGATCAACCGCATCCAAAACAGGCGGTTTTTTTGCCTTGTCCGCCCCATATTAGGCGGTCTCCTTCTGTCTTGTCCGCCCCTTATTAGGCGGTTGCAAGTGTGTGGTGTCCGCCTGGTGTCCGCTCGATTATAGGCGGTTGTTTGGTGGCTTGACCGCCTGGTGTCCGCTCGATTATAGGCGGTTGCAAGTGTGTGTGTCCTATTTTCCTTCAAACTTTGACCGGCTCTAGATTCTTCGTTTGGACCCCGTTTCCTGAGCCGTTTGCGTCTATGCGTTCGTCTCTTCGTCTACTTCACTCCTCCCAGCTTGGTTTTCCTCATGTTAAACCAATAATTTTGTGAGATAAACAATAAAACATAAACTAGAGGAAAACTAACCGAAGTGGAGAAATGAGCAAGAAAAGTGCTAATATTATATATGAAATACACCTATAAAACATGCTCATTTGGACACTTATCACGTATCAATATGGTACCCCATGTATGTACACATGTAGTGAACGACACACGAGAAGTAGTCAACTCCGTTCTACGGACCATAAGTGAGTTCAAATCAGAACAGCTGGATACTTCAGACAACCAAGTGTAAGGAACTCAGAGAACCCATTTAAAGATGAGGAATGGAGAATGAGGATTGAGAAGTGCAAAGCGCACAGATTAACAAGCATAGACATTGGATATGTCTCAAAATTCAATTCAAGCACTACTGACAGCTGGAAAGGATACCCAGCTTGAACATAGTAAGGCAAAGGCCTAATGTGAACACAACAATACTCAACAAACGGGA
The DNA here is from genome assembly GCA_023374045.1 of Limonium bicolor. NCBI lineage: Eukaryota > Viridiplantae > Streptophyta > Magnoliopsida > Caryophyllales > Plumbaginaceae > Limonium > Limonium bicolor. Next base: position 346,713,790 of record CM041777.1, read on the forward strand.
TAGAATTTCCAAGAGCGGTCACAAGATTACCGCAAAGTATAATCCATCATTGGAGAGGATATTTAACCTAGTCTTAATACTAGGAGGAAATATAAACAGTTTACCCCAGGAACGGGAGACGGTATACATGGAGTGGAAACATGTATAAGCAGCTTGCAAAGAGCATAGCTTGCAGCAATACGGCTCAGAAGCCGTAAACCAAATACGTTATATAAACTTAAACGGTTGCAAAACCTGTACCATTTGTTAACAAGACTTGTAAGAGGTATTGCCTCATACGACAAGAAATCAACAACTGGACCATCAATCCAAACCTAACTCTATGAGTGGCTTGGACTAATGGCTATCTCAATGTCACTGCCACTAGAGCATCACCCTAGTATACAGTAGACAAACTCTTAATTTTCCTTCATGCCTTCTGTAGCAATGGTAGCACAGAGGCATAAGAATCATGATGATGCCAACATTGGCCTAGTCCACACTTGGACACTACGAGAAACCCAAGGGAAGGTACCCCTCGTTAGCCAAAGACCACCAATGTGGTAAGGATGTGAACCCTTAGAAAGGCGTCCATCTATTCCAACATAAAGCCTACGCTTGTAGATATTGCCAAGAGACGATGGGATAGGGAAATGAGATTTCCAAACCATCACGACTAAAGGAGCAAGCATACTCTGTATGCACCCAAGCATGTGGTGAACCGTTGTATAAACACCAACATGATAAACCTCGTCATGAGACCTATGAGTGGAGACAACCCCTCAACAAGAACCTTCACTTGTTAGTGATAGCATACCCTCCAATGAACGGGACCAGAAAACCCTCAAAGTTTCTTGGGATGTCCCGGTGATGTACATACGAGTAGAACTACACAGCTAGAGCCTATAACCAATGCTCAGCACTATGGAGACAATAATTGTCAAAAACAATCAATGTGTGTGCACACTACACACCACGAATGACCAACGCTCAAGAGAGCTTGTAACCCGATAAACCACTTCATCTTTGGTCAACCAAGTTATTTGGCAAACTATATCATGAATGAGGAAGTAATGTGAGGTAAGCTAACCTGCACATGAAACCTAAATTGAAATAAAATCTCCACAATGGGGAGATAATAGTATTGCGGTATACTACGACACAACCGTCATACACATGAACTAGGAACCTCCTAGTGTATGTACACCATAAGGAAATGGTGCCAATGATAATGGCAATAAGTAAAGAGGAACTACCACAGTAACAGAAACAGTAAAAACAATGTTGTACAATGAGTAAGAATATGGTGCGCAACAAGCGACCGCCATGAGGAAGTAACAGATAATAACACGGAGTATAAGTAAGAGACGACAGGCAGAAATATTCTTTCCTATCACATAAGTGACTTAAAGAGTGTAAAACACACTAACAATCACAAGATGTGAATTCCAGTGGAATAAAGAGTGAAAAGAAAGTTAAAAACAGTCACTAGGACCGACGCATAGAAATGCAAGGTCATACAAGTAAAGGACACTTGTACCGAACCAGAAGAATTGGTATAACTTGGAAGCTAGTGACGACAGAGGAAGCGCTACAGTTAAGTGGTGACTTAACCTCGCCCGACAGTAAGTCGGAGGAACTTAACGAATCATGGAAGCACGAATAGCATGTGCAGTAGATTACCAGAGAGCTGGTTACAGATCTTAAACTCATTGAGTTCAAACACGGTAAAAGAATACCGCATTTGTTTAGTAAACCTTATTCCCATAATAGACGGATAAGAAGGTGATGTATAGCACATTAAGGATAACAAGAAGGGTGAATAACCCGAGTTATCAGGGTCGCGCAACAGAAGCTAGTGGGCCCTAGCTAGGAGATAATATACCTAGTAAGTATAGCAGAATGGCTATTATGCCTTGAAGCCTAATAGGCTGGAACCGAATTAATGATGAGTTAAATAAACTCATATAGAAATCCTTGGTGCAAAGACTAAACCATTGGTATGGTTAAGACCCCCTTTGACCAGAGCATATTGTATAGTATACCGTAGTGAAGCTAAACGCTTCAGATTGCCCATATTGATTAAACCAATGCTTAATAATAATAACATATGGTAGATTACGTGGGCGTAATCCCTTTTAAGGGGGGTAGAGCGAAAACCGCTTAATGTAAGTTTTGTGAATAAAACACATAAACCATAATGTGCATAGCACAAATGAGAACCAAATTGATGATTGATACTATGTTAAATAAACATAAGTACTCATTCATATTGTAATTATGGTAACTAGGCATTAGACATGCAAATACCATAGGATGAATATACCCATCTTGTAACATCAATGTAAGAGTATTAGTAAAAGAAAAGTAATGAGTAGTGGATGGAGCTCCACAAGTATTGTAGCCTTTGAAGAAGTACGAAATGAATGAGAGTAGTAGATGAATGAAGTTTATGAGTAGTGGAATCGTAGGTAAATTATTTGAAGCAAATTGAAGATAACTAAATCTCATAGGTATAGTATTCCTTGGTTAAAATATTGGAGATGATGGTGAGTAATGGATGGAAGTAGTGAAGGTTGATGAAATGAGCATTTAGGTATCGAATCACGGAGTAAAGCATTCGGGAAGTAGAGTGAGGATGATCGATGGACTGATTCCATCCTTTGGAGATGTATGAATTCGTAATCACGACTAGAAAAGTAAATATGAAAACAATTAAATTATTTTTTGGTTGAATCTGATGTGGGAAGTCGAACTTGATCCTGATCAGATCAAGGGCCCACACAATTGGAGTGGAAAGATAGTTCAACACTGGTGCTGATCACATCAGGGTCGAACGATTCTTGAAGCTCCCCTCAAGTGGTTACAAGAATCACGCATAGGATAGATGTAATGAATATAAACTGGAATTTGAAGTTGTATGTTTTAGAAGGATTCCTAAGTAGCCGCTGGGAAGGATTTTCCATAGACTGGAGACTAAGTATTTGTTAGAAGCTTATATCGGAGAAGGTAGCAGTATAGTATGTTGTATTATTTCAAGGGCAGCGGGACATAGAGGGGTCCTGTGTCTAGATGACCTGAGTGCCTGCGGGATTATATGTCTATTGCATTGCCTTGGGAATAGCTTTGCATTGTATGTATGTATAAATTGGTAATGAGGAACCGGATGGTCGGTGGTAATGCGGATTGGAGTAATTATTGTACATTAGTATGGTATGGTATGGTATGGTATAGTATGTAGGAATCTTGAGTAACGGATTTGGGATTGGTAAGGAGGAAGAATGTATGGCTTTGGCATTAAATAAGTATGGATGAGTAAGTATAGTAATCCCATGACCTCGAGCAACTTTGAGGACAAAGTTCTTAAGGGGGGATTGAAATACCCCGAACTTAAATATAAGGATTAAAATTAATCTAATACGTATTTAAGGGCCTAATGGTACCTAATTAATACTGGTAAGGAAAAAATAAATCCAAAAGAAAAATAAACGCTTAAAAAGCGGAAAATGCTAAATAAGCGTTAAATAACCATATGAGGTATGAGACCTCGGTTAGAGTATTATATGGATTCTAAAGGTTTAATAAGACCTAAATAATATATGGGAACAACCCCCGAAGAAAACGGATCCAAATAATGTATTAAAACGCTAATAGAGCTTTAGCGCACGTTTTTCGAGAAAACCAAAAACGTGACTTTAAGTGGTCAAACGAACCCGTAAAAATTATAAATTATTAAATAACAAGTATTAAGCATTTAGGGAAGCTTAATAACGTAAAAATAATTAAACGAGAAAACTCCAGAAAACGGACCCAGTTAGTGAATAGTGCTAAACCGGGTAAAATAACGAGTGTTTTCTGTAAAAGACGGAAAACGCTCCAACTAGTATAACTGAAGGGGGGGGGTCGGTTTTTAACAGTAAAATAACTCCCCCACACAGACATGTAACTAGCTAATTAAATAAGAGAGTAAAAAGCAAAAAGTAATAAAGTGAAAAGGTACTTTACCCCTTTCCTCTCACCTCACTCTCTCATTTCACTCACCCCTCTCTTTCTTTCCTTCTCACTACCATACTCTCTCTCTTCCTCCTCCCTTGTGCTGTGATTATGAGCTCCCCCAACAACAATGACAACTCTCACTTCTCTCCCATGCTCTACCTTCATTTGAGCTCCAAATGTAAAAATAATTACATATTTGTAATCCCCTCATCTTCCTCTACGTTTCTCTCTTTTCAAAATCCAAAAATGAGGAAGTTCATCTCCATGGGTTTTCCCCATTCAAAGAGAAAATAGCATCAACGGGTAGCTTGGAGTCTCCTCTCTCCATTAAGGTAAAAATCTTCATGAAAATCTCAAGTTTCCTTCACCCTCTTTTGTAACCGACTTTACCCCATCGTAATGCTTTGTTTCTCTCTCTTTTGAGCACCAATTTCACCTTCCAATGGTGGTGAGAACACCTTCTTGAACCAAGGGCTAAAATCCCTCCTAAAAGCTTCAAAAGGTAAACCCTAGAAACTTGTTTAATACATCTCAATGAGTTAGTATAAATCTAAGGGTAAGTATATTAATTATACTTGTTTTGAATGCTTTGGATGATGGGAATGGAGTTTGGCAACTCCATTCCCCACATAACCGACTTTGGAGGCAAGAAAGGAAGAAGGAGGAAAAATGGGAAAGAAAGAAGGAAGTATAAGCTCAAGGTAAGAGCTCCTTCCTAATGTTAAACTCTATTGCATTAGAGTTATGGGAATTGGTAAAACATTTAAAGAACCCAAAACCTTGTACTAGTATAGAGGATTGTGAAGTTGAGTATTTAAGAGCAAGTATTTGAATTGAAGGTTTTGGAGCCAAATGTGATGTGTATGTGTATTGGAATTGTGGATTGAGGAAGTATTGGGGAATTTATATTTGTATGTGTGCTGGTAGAACCCTTGTGGTTTGGCTAGAATAGGGATGAATTGATGAGAAAGGAGATGTGTGGATAAGTAAGAAAAGTAGATGAACTATGGCAAAATTTTGGTAGGAATATGTACATGTGTGGATGACTTGGTGAATGGGAGAACCAAGGTGTGTATTGGGAGATAGTAGAGATGTTAATGACTGAAATACCCCAAACCTTGATATGTTGTTTAAATGTTAAACTGTGGTATCTAAAGGCTAAAAAGTGCCTTAGAAACATCAATGAACCATTTAAACCATGGTAAAATGCAATAAAACACTAAGACACAGTCTGAGCAAAACATGCTCTAAGCTTGGAGTGGACTTGGTTAGGACCCAAGGAGCCTACCAAGACTTAATAATATTTAATTATGATTTTATAAGGCTAATTAAGTCCTCAGGAAACCTCGGTAGACAATGAAACCAAACAAACACAAATAAATACCTTAAGGTCAATATGGGCTAAAATGTGCTCTAAGCTTGGGATAAGTTGGTTAAGACTTAATAAGCTTACCAAGACTTTATTTATATGTTAATGAACATATTAAATCACTTACCAAAGAAAACCAAGCTTGAAAACAAGCTAAAACACAAAATGTGCTTTAAGGAGCCTTAAAGCACATTTTTGAAAAATTGTCTTGTAAATGGGTTTTGAGTGGCTAAATGTCCATCATTACTCTTTAATCAACATGTGTACTACTTAGTATCACATTAGGAAGTCTAAATCAATGGGAAATAAAAAATTTCACAAATATGTGCCTTAATTTGTGAATAGTGCTCAAATAGTGCTAGTTTAAGTTATAAGTCAACATAAGTTGTTTAATTGGTCAACAAAGGCCATATATATGTTATATATGTAAGGGGCCACGGTTTTAGGGGTGTGAGTCATCACACTTGGCTTGCCAATTAAAAGAAAGAATGAAAAGTAAGTAAAGGTTACCTTTTTGCTTTATAACTTAAATATCTCCAAAACTTACCTCTCTCCTCACTTTCTCTTCTTTTCTTTTTGGTTCCCACCATCTCCAACCTCATCCTCCCTTCTCCATTCTCGTTTTCCTACAGCAAGTAGCCATTCTCCATCTTTGAATGCTTGTAACTCATGGCTCCAAGCTCCGAATTCAATTCCGAGACTACCGTTGTCTTAGTTAGAGTAAGCTCTACATTCCTATCTTTTCAAATCTTCAAAAGCTCCATTTCGGTGCCATGGAGATTCACCATTGAAGGAGCTTGAGCTCATATGTCCATGCCTTGTCATTCTCCTTTGTTTTAAGGTAAGGAAAATCAAAGAAAATCCAAGTTCCCATCATTTTCTTGTATAACCGAAAATTCACCTTACAATGGTGCCTTGTCTTGCTATTTTATTAGCTTAATTCAATCTTCAAGGGACTAGGAGGAGTCCTATCTTGCCACTTAACCAAGCTCTCTTTCAAATTCCAAAGGTAATCATTAAATTTAGTGTTTTAAGACACTTATGTAAACCTAGGGTTTAATTATGAGTTTGAGTATTAAACTTAATACTCATTACCCTTATATGTGTATTGGTTAGAAGGTTGACAAGTGATAAAAGCTCCTTGCCGATTTTCAATCAAGAAAAACAAGTGAAAACAAGTGAGAAAGCTTGGAAAACAAAGAGGTAAATGACCTCTCTTAATGTGGTTTTATGTACTAGGGAATTGAGCTATATTTGCTTAATAAATAACCTAAAGAGCCAATGGGAAATGAGCTAGAAAAATATCCACAAGGTGGACTAAAAAGACATGGGAGCATTGTTGTGTGTATTCGCAGGTTGAAGGCATTTAAATGTGGAAATTCAGTGTTTATGGTTTATGCTATTTAAGGGCCTAAGTGCCAAGCAATTTAAGTTTATGCACTATATTGTGATGTAGTGTAGTTTAAAGATTTGGTAATATGTAAAGAGCATTTCTTGTGAAGATGTATATTTTGGATGGTTAAAGGATGAAAAACAATATGTTTGTGTGTAAGGAATGTGTATTAAGTGATTAAGTGTTCTTGGTTGTCTAAAGGTGAAAACCTAAGTGTTTGGGTGTGAGAGTTTACAAGAGAAGCTATGGAAAAATTTAGTTGATAAACAAAGGAGTTTATGTGATGAAATGAGATTTTATGACCTAGAAGGTACTAGGAACTTGTTAAGTGTTAAGATGGTGGAAGAAGGTGAATCATGGTGTTCTTAGGTGTTAAGATGCCGTGGGCATTGTCTTGGAGGATTTAGAACTCAAATGGGTGTTTTGAACACACCAAGGAATTGTTATGTGAAGTGTTAAGTCTTGTTCAAGATTTGGTAAACAAAGGAAAAAAATGCCTTGTGAAGGTCTAAGTGTAAACTTGTGGAAATTAGAAGCAATTGTGCAAAGGAGGTGTTTATGAGAAATAATGCTTTTGGAGTGGTGGTAATGTTTGTGAGACAACACTTTGGTTAGTTGAGATAGTAGGCATGACATACCACTTAGAAACCGAAGGAAAATGTTATAAGTGCTAGGAATTGTTGTAAGGAATTGAGTAACAAGTTAGTGATGATTTAGGGAAGTTTAGTGCTGGTTTTAAGGTGTTTAAACATGTAGGAAACATGTGGAAAGTTTATGGAATGATTAGGTAGGTTTAAGGTTGGTTTAGGGGTTGAAAAATGATGTTTTGACAAGTTAATAACATGGTCCGGGACCTAGCCCTTGTATAGGTGCCCGGACCACCCCTTAAAAAGAGCCGAGAGTGAGGTTTACAAGTGGTCCGGGTCCTTAGTCCAGGACCAAGACCCGGACCAACGGAAAAATAAGGCCGAGAGTGCAGATCAAGGTTGGTCTGGGACCTTGGGTCCGGACCAAGTCCCGGACCAGGGCAAAAGTTGCTTAAAATGTGTTTTAATGACTTATAATCATGGGGGATTGAATGGTAATGGTTTTAGGTGATGTTTAGGCCTTGTTTGGTGACATGTAAAGGCCTTAGAAAGTGTAAACAAGTGATTGGTTTGATGTGAGAGTTGTGAACTTAAGATCACGGGAGTAAATTAAGTGTAACGGGGTGACGGGGTAAACTATGGGCGCATTAAACATTAAGCAATCATGTTACCCCTATATTAATGGAAGTAATTGTGATGTTACCAGTTGTACGGGATTTGTTCGAGGAACCTAGGAGGACACAATATAGTGGACCGTGGCGACAGGTATGGTTGTCTTGCAACCTGTGTCCTACCGGATTACACCGGCTTGTATGCCAATGTGTTTTTCTGAGTGTTTGCCACCTTGTAAGATAAAAACATGTAATTGAGTTTATAGTAATTCATTTATGTGGCGAATTTAATCTCCGATACCGTTTAACCTCAAATATGTGTTAAACCTTAGCTAACCAAAACTAGGAACACATGAGAGATCGGTACTCGGAGTTAACGACCCAAACCTTGGGAACGTTCTAACCACGGCTATGCGTGAGTTAGTTGTGTGTTGTTGTGTGCAAGTGTGTGAACCTCCCTTGCGTGTTTAACCCGGTTATGATACTGTATGGTGTGTGGATGTGATAGGTTCCATAATGGAGCTCTAACTATTTATTTATAAGTATGTATGTACTAATGGGGGGTGAGGAGTCCGGTCTGTTCCGGCCACGTGTGTGAGGATGGGGGTCATTGTCATTTCAGGTTCGACCCTCTTTATATGTCAAGGTTGATTTCCTTTCGGTCTCAATCTCCCACAAGCTTACTCCAAAGCTTTCCTATTCTGACTTATGATTGGTCTAGGGGGAACATGTGTTTGTGTGGTGAGTTCGGGTCACTATACCTGATCCATCTTTAAGTAAAGTTACTCGTCCGACTAATAGGACGGTATCGAGTGTTGTGTAACGGGCTTATTATGAGTTGGCAACATTCTCTAGGCTCTACAGTGAACTAACTAAGTTGGGTCGGTTCCTAAAGAGAACCGTACCCGTTACACTATGTGTGTTGTTGTACTGCAAATCTTATTGCTTCGTGGTGTTATAAGTTGTTAAAGTATTGTTATACCCAAAATTTCAACCCCCCCGAAGGAGAGTCTCTACTAATAGGATAGTAGCGAGGGTTCCCGGTTTGATCGGCACATTTCAGAGTACTAGGGACAGCTTAGTCATCTCCGAGGGCACTTTCGTAAATTTTCAAGGCTCCTAAGCCCCCTATAGGCTTTCTCTCTCTCCAAATAAGGGTCAAATGAATTCAAAATGCTTTGAAATTTTAACCCATGATAGAGGATGACATCTGAAGCATAATGGCGTTGGAATTTTGATTTTTCGAATTTCCAATAATTTTCTAGCAATTTCTGATTGAATTGACGAGAAATTGAATTTAAAAATATTCCAATGTCCAAAAAATTTGATTCCACTTTAGAAAATTCAGAAATATCATCCTTTACCCATGTGTAAAATTTCATAATCAAATTCCTTTTGGAAGCCCATGAGCTAAAACGTCGGTAAATCTCGGTTTTTACCGGATTTTTCTATCTTTAAGGAAGCCTATATAAGGAACCTTATCCCATGATCAAAGAAGAACCTCACATGTCAAGAACCCTAGAGAGTTAAAAGGCAGCCTCCTCTCTCTCTCTCACGTTTTCCAACACCCGGCCACCCAAATCATACCGAAAATCCCCCGAAATCACCATCTAAACACGTTTTCCAATTCCCAAAGCACCAATAATCATCAAAACCCCATAAAAACACCACCAAAGCGTGAAGAACAGCAAGAACAACCAACAACCAGAAGCTCGGTTCGAAATCCTTTCGGGTCTGTCATCAGCGAAGCGCTCGACGAATCCCGGTGTGAAGAAACGTTGTGAATCCGAAGGTAGAACAGGTAGAAACTCCACTTCCCTAATTCTCTACGGTATTATCTGTCTTGCCTCAAAATTTGGGCTCAAACTAACCCCTCTACGCTTCTGTATTGATGTTTGTTTAAGCTGCTGTCCAATAACTTGTTTACCAAGTTTCGTGCTTAATTCGAATTCAAATTGAGAACTTTAAATCACTAACGTCTTGTATACCTTTCAGGCTACACCCATAAAATTTGAGCCAAAAACACCTTCGGGAACAGCCTCAACGCCGCCGTCCGAGGGCGGTCCGCACCCACGGACGTCATGTCCGGGGTCCCGGACTCCCTGTCCGTAAGCTCGGACACCCACGGACGGCGGCGGGATTTTTAAATTTTAAAAATTAGGTTTTTTAATAATGTCCGGGCCCACGGACAGCCTGTCCGTGGCCCCGGACTTTACAATTTTCTGTTTTCTGTTTAATTCGACTTTTATCTTCATATAGGTTAACTGGGGTCCGTGGTTTCGGACATTAGGTCCGTGGCTACGGACGGAAACAAAATTTGACCTAATTCTGCCTCCGAAACCCTAGTTTAGGTAATTTTAATTTCCACTTTAATTTTCTGTCAAAAAAGGCTAAAAAGCACAAAAAAAAGAAGCTCGCGCACTTAGGTTAAAACGACTCGTAATGAGCCATAAATAAACTAAGTAGAGGAAAAACGACCTAGGAAGGGTAATGAAAGTAATTGAACCCTAATTAAGTCGAATATCAAGCCCCCGAACCCGAACTCTCCTTTCCTAATTTGATCTAGGTTAAAATTAGGTGGCGACTCATAATAGGTTCCAGTGAGCTAGCTTAGGTTTTAATAATTATTGTTATATGACATAGTTGTTAATCTTAGGTTATAAGTGGACCTAAAACCCGATTAGATCCTAATCAACTTTAATCAACATAGGATAGGGTTTAAAATCGAGGCTCACAGACTGGCGACTCTGCTGGGGACAAACTTCTTAATTTTAACTTGTTTTAATTTTAAGAAAGAGGGCTTAACTCGAAAATGTTTATTTATGGCTTTATTACTTTGTTTGTTTACTTTTGTGCGCACTTTAATTTTCTGTACCTTTGCATCATATGAGAGCGAGGGTCCACCTAAACCAATTTCACCCCGGGACCCGTTTGAGGGTCCCCTGTCAGGGACTCACACCTTTTAGGTGATGTGAATAAGCGGGGGAAAAGAGGAGGGTGTCGTCTGACCACACCCCCTTAATACCTGGGCTTTAGCCCCAAGCGTTTTCCTGGCAGTGTCCTTACCTAGCCCATTGTTTGGTCAGTCAAAGACCCGGCCGCAGACGCACACCTTCAGGTGATGCGAAAAAAGTGGGGAAGCCCAAAGAGAGTAGCGTGCAAGCCCTATTCCTTTGTGGCGACCTGGGCCTAAGCCCCAAGCACCTCTCCGGATCGATCCATACCCAAATTGATTTAACCGTCAAGTGAGGACATGTTGAATTTGTGTGGGCCCTGTTTGCCTGTATGATCGGCCCACTACCCAGTCTAGGGATTGATAGGAACTTTTCCTACATCAACTCAGCCCAACCCGATATCGCGGCTTTATTGTTTGCGGCCCAAAGGCCCTGCTTGATTTGAATGTGTGAGTTATTTGTTCGGGCTTCGGCCCAAAAGTTTAGATTTAGGTGATTTGTCTTTCGCCCAATTTTAATTATCAATTTAGTTCTAGGCCCATGAAAAACAAATCCACCTAAAGCAGTTCATGAAGATCCATCAGGCCTTTCCATTTCAAGGTTCATTCTAGTCTAGGAAGACTTTTCACTTGGGCTTTGACCCAGGATCCTAGAAACAAGTATCATCTTTTAGGCCCAATCAGAATTACTTGGCCCAAATTCCAATTCACGTCAAGAACATGGTTTAGAAATCATTTTGACCCATGTGCTTTAGCCCAAACACATTCTGGCCCAAGCGCCCAATTCTCAAAATATTCTGGCCCAAGAGCCACATTCTTCAAACATTTCTAGGCACCTCCCTTCCAACTCATTTCGGGCCTCAGTACTTACCCACAATCTTCAAAACATTCCAGCTCATGTGCTTTTCTTGCAGCCCAAACAAGTTTTAACCTACAACTTCTTCACGGTCCAGAATTTTAGCTCAATCCATTTCTGTTTTCCAACAGATAAGCCCGAATCCCAAGTATGGCAGAGGGAGGAAACCCAGTCAGCATGGAGGCCCAGTTTGCAGCCTTAGAGCAGAGGTACAGAGCCGCCTTTGATGCCATGGAGGCTAAGTATGTCACCATCATCGAAGAGCTGAAAAGCAAAATCAATTCCCTTGAGGTTGGTCATCAGGAAAATATTTCAGGAAAGATTGCTGACTCTGGGAACGAGCATGACCACGTCGAAGCTAACTCCATTGGGGCCCAGGGTGCGCGAGGATTCGTAGGGGAAGCCGCCCCAGATCACCAGCTAACTGCAGAACTCGAGAAGGCTCTGAAAAGGATCGAGCGCATGGAAAAGGCTAGCAAGCCGGCTGGTTTTGATTACTCCTCTATGGCATCGTACCCCGAGGTTGATCTCCCCCCAAAGTTGAAGTTGCCCACACTTGCTCTATTCAAGGGTTCCTCAGACCCGCAGGTCCATCTGGCGATGTTCGATAGGGAGATGTCCATCCTCAGGTTAAATGACATGCAAAAGGCCAAGGTCTTTGCCCGTTACCTCGATGAAACACCTCAACGTTGGTATTTGACTCAGAGGATGAACACCAAAACCTATGAGGAGGTCTATGAGGCTTTCTTGCACCATTTCGAGTATGCTAAGAATCTCGAAGTCACCAGGTCCGACCTTGCCAGCACTCGGCAGAGAAATAGTTAATCAATGTCCGACTTCATCAAACGGTGGAGGATGAAGGCCGCTGCTATGCCTACAAAAATGGATGAGCAAGAACAGATTCGAATGATTGTGGACAATATGCAGAGACAATACAATAACGAGCTGAGTTGCACATACTTCCCTAATTTCGACATGCTGATGGGACAGGTAAGAATCATGGAAGAAAAGATTCACAAAGGCAAGCTGAAGCTGGAACAACCCAAAGCCCAGGGTATGAGTGTCGAGACCTTTAAGTCAGGACCGGCCAAAGTAGCTCAAGTTTCATACCAAGTGAGCACCATACAAAAACCCAGTGCTGTAAAGCAGAACATCAAGGCCTCACCCCGATCCAAGAGGTTCTCTACACCGAGACAGTTTACCGACATCGGCCGGCCTCTCAGTCAAGCACTCGTGAAGCTACAAGAGCTAGACCTACTACAGCCTCTCACACCTAGCCCTGGGATCACCCAAGCCGGGGAACATCTCCATCAATTCTGCCAGTTTCATCGACTACCAGGACACAGTACTGACGACTGCAGAGCATTGAAGCACAAGATTGAGGACCTTATCGAGCAAGGACTCCAGTTTGTCGAGTAGGCTAGTGTCTAGTTGCATTTTGCTTTCTTAATTTTTCTTTTCTATTTTGTAAGGGGTTTATGATATTTCCATTTTAATGAGGCTTAGATGTTCGAATTTCAGTCTTTTGTCTTTTCGATTTACAATCTCAAGAAAAAATGTTTGTTCATTTTGCACCTTCAACCAAATCATCTTTCAAAACTAATGTTCATCTTCTGGCAATTGAATAAATGATTTGTCTTTTTGTTTCCAAAAGGATGAACATGTCCAACCAAATGCCACAGCTCACCCCTAAGCATCCAAACAAACCACATACAAATTGTTGTCATAAACCCTGGACTAATACTGGGGGCAATCTGAGTTTAAAGACCAACCACGATTATTTCTTTTGTTTAATTGTGTGAACAAGTCTCAGAGTGAGAATTCACGAGAGTGTCTTGAGCGGAAAAACCATGAGTGAACGAGCGTGTCATTTTTACACGACTCCGGTGAGACCACATTCAAAGGTAAGGCAAACGGCATGACTCCGATCGAAGGAGATAATTTGTAAATTTACTTTTAGACCTGCGAAAAGTAACAAAGAGCGGATACACAACTATCAAGAATGACGAAGCACTAGGTACAACACCACATAGCCAAAAGCTTGTAAACCCTACATTAAACCCTAGGCACCCCCGTGAGCCTTTCATATACCCTTTTCATATTATGAGCTCCACAAAATAATCCAGCCAATGATGAATGTCCGACCCGTGACCAAAGGAAGCGAGGAGCCCGACTCTCAGATAATGTTTTCATCAGTCCAGAGAAGCAAAGCCGCTATCAGCATGACGAAGTGATCCGCAAATGGTCCCAAAGTGACACAGGAACAAAAGAGCTCACATCAAAATAGCTCTCAAAACTCAAAACCGGGAAACACAAGAACCCCGAAGGCAAAGTCAAGAAAGGATCAAACAAAGAGGCAAAACCGAAGTGCCTCGAAGAAATCCAAAAGACGAAAAGAGAAATGGTGTAAAGGACAACTTCAAAAGTCCAAGTCCAGAAGCTCAAAAACAACGTCAACATGAAGCAGTTAGACGACTTCAAGACAAGGAAGATGAATCTGAGAGAAGACGCAAGTTGCAGCTTTGGTCACCCACTTAAGCTCCACATACCTCAAATATCCCTCCATGGTCCCGTTGTCCTTCATCACACCCCGTGGCCACGTTATAAGCTTTAAAGACTTCCGACTTGATAGTTGTGCATCCAATCACGTGAAAGTAACAGATCGAATGCGTAAATTCATCAAATATCAAATTCAATGGTCTAGAAGTTGTGACCGTAAGTGAGAAACGAGTGTAAACACCAAACACGTCGAGTGTAGGTTAGGAAGCACTAAATCAGAACATAAGCCTTGACCCTGTGAGGACGAGACTCGTTCGCACGTTTGATCAAAGAAAATACTGGGGGCAATCGATCGGAATGATCGATTGCCATGAACTCTAGCTCAGATCGTCTTAAGGGAAAAATACTGGGGGCAATTGTTGGTTCCAACAATTGCTACGACAACACCAATTGGAACCCAAAGCTCAAACATCACCACCATCATCCCACCACAGGCGCACATAAGCCCTTACCACCACATCAAGCACCTCAGGCCCACACAAGCCCTTACCTTCACTTCATACACCACACTGGCCCACGTAAGCCCTTACCTCCACACCTCTACTACACAGGCCCACATAAGCCCTTACCTGCACATCAAACACCACAGGCCCACATAAGCCCTTACCTTCACATCATACACCATACCCCACCGGCGGCATGTTCATCTCGTAGGAGATAAATTACAAGTCCGAAGTCTATAGTTAGGAAATGATAATTCACTTTCCTTTTCACTAAACAGAATTTTCTTCAAACACTGCCACGTTGGGCACCTCTTTCAACAAATTCTTGTCTTGAACAACTTTCCTCTAACCACTTCGGTTTCATAAACCACATCATGGCCACACTTGGCACACTTTCTAGTAATGTCGTGCTTTGGAAATTTTTGACCCTTAACATTGCCATGTTTGGCACTTTCATAATCAACTTTCATCATGATCATTTGCATAAAGTTTACCTTGCATCCGTCCGTACGAAACTCCTCATAGACCAGAGATACAGATTCTCATCCGATCAGAGATACAGATTCTCAGCCGAAGATACAGATTCTTCAGAGATACAGATTCTCATCCGATCAGAGATACAGATTCTCAGCCGAAGATACAGATTCTTCAGAGATACAGATTCTCACCCGATCAGAGATACAGATTCTCAGCCGAAGATACAGATTCTTCAGAGATACAGATTCTCACCCGATCAGAGATACAGATTCTCAGCCAAGATACAGACTCAGAGATACAGATTCTCAGCCAAAGATTCAGATTCACCAGAGCAGCAGAACTCACTAGAGCAGCAGAACTCACCCGAATAGAAGAACTCGACCCAACACCAATTTTCAATCACTAATAGGTAGTCAACGCCTCAGAATAGCTTGACATCATCTCATTCATAATAGGTAGTCAACGCCTTAGAATAGCTTGACATCATATCATCCTTATAGGTAGTCAGCGCCTTAGAATAGTCTGACATTACTTCATTATTACCTTTAGGTGGTCGACGCCTTAGAACCGCTCGACACCCTTCCACTTTACTCAATGGTATCAGCGCCTTAGAATAGCTCGACGCAACTTGCCGGATTGCACGTGCGTCTTTTAAGATCCAAAATTTTGGAGGTATCACTCAAGCATCAACTAGCCTTCTCATTTCCATTACAAAGTCTAGTTGACGGGGGGCAATCTGTTATACCCAGAATTTCAACCCCCCCGAAGGAGATCTCTACTAATAGGATAGTAGCGAGGGTTCCCGGTTCGATCGGCACATTTCAGAGTACTAGGGACAGCTTAGTCATCTCCGAGGGCACTTTCGTAAATTTTCAAGGCTCCTAACCGCCCCCTATAGGCTTTCTCTCCCTCCAAATAAGGGTCAAATCAATTCAAAATTCTTTGAAATTTTAACCCTGATAGAGGATGACATCTGAAGCATAATGGCGTTGGAATTTGATTTTTTTCGAATTTCCAATAATTTTCTAGCAATTTCTGATTGAATCTGATGAGAAATTGAATTTAAAAATATTCCAATGTCCAAAAATTTGATTCCACTATAGAAAATTCAGAAATATCATCCTTTACCACGTGTAAAATTTCATAATCAAATTCCTTTTGGAAGCCCATGAGCTAAAACGTCGGTAAATCTCGGTTTTTACCGGATTTTTCTATCTTAAGGAAGCCATATAAGGAACCTTATCCCATGATCAAAGAAGAACCTCACATGCTCAAGAACCCTAGAGAGTCAGAAAAGGCAGCCTCCTCTCCTCTCTCACGTTTTCCAACACCCGGCCACCCAAATCATACCGAAAATCCCCTGAAATCACCATCTAAACACGTTTTCCAATTCCCAAAGCACCAATAATCATCAAAACCCACAAAAAACACCACCAAAGCGTGAAGAACAGCAAGAACAACCAACAACCAGAAGCTCGGTTCGAAATCCTTTCGGGTCTGTCATCAGCGAAGCGCTCGACGAATCCCGGTGTGAAGAAACGTTGTGAATCCGAAGGTAGAACAGGTAGAAACTCCACTTCCCTAATTCTCTATGGTATTATCTGTCTTGCCTCAAAATTTGGGCTCAAACTAACCCCTCTACGCTTCTGTATTGATGTTTGTTTAAGCTGCTGTCCAATAACTTGTTTACCAAGTTTCGTGCTTAATTCGAATTCAAATTGAGAATTTAGATCACTAACGTCTTGTATACCTTTCAGGCTACACACCCATAAAATTTGAGCCAAAACACCTTCGGGAACAGCCTCAACGCCGCCGTCCGAGGGCGGTCCGCACCCACGGACGTCATGTCCGGGTCCCGGACTCCCTGTCCGTAAGCTCGGACACCCACGACGGCGGCGGGATTTTTAAATTTTAAAAATTAGGTTTTTTTAATAATGTCCGGGCCCACGGACAGCCTGTCTGTGGCCCCGGACTTTACAATTTTCTGTTTTCGTTTAATTCGATTTTATATCTTCATATAGGTTAACTGGGGTCCGTGGTTTCGACATTAGGTCCGTGGCTACGGACGGAAACAAAATTTGACCTAATTTTGCCTCCGAAACCCTAGTTTAGGTAATTTTAATTTCCACTTTAATTTTCTGTCAAAAAAGGCTAAAAAAACAAAAAAACAGAAGCTCGCGCACTTAGGTTAAAACGACTCGTAATAAGCCATAAATAAACTAAGTAGAGGAAAAACGACCTAGAAGGGTAATGAAAGTAATTGAACCCTAATTAAGTCGAATATCAAGCCCCCGAACCCGAACTCTCCTTTCCTAATTTGATCTAGGTTAAAATTAGGTGGCGACTCATAATAGGTTCCAATGAGCTAGCTTAGGTTTTAATAATTATTGTTATATGACATAGTTGTTAATCTTAGGTTATAAGTGGACCTAAAACCCGATTAGATCCTAATCAACTTTAATCAACATAGGATAGGGTTTAAAATCGAGGCTCACAAGTATGAAGTATATGGATTATGGATATGAATTCCGGTTTATAATAAGAGGCGTTTAAGGATAACCCGATTAATGGGTAAGTGTCGTCTATTAAGGAAGTAGCTCCGTTTAGAGGAGAGCCACTCTAGGGTTAAAGGAAACAATGAGTGATTTGTTATGTGTGGATGTGTTGGATGTTTGTTGAGCCCTATTGTTGGGTGCATGCAATGTGTTGTGTGTTTATGGTTTACATGCATGATTTAAATATAATCAACCGCATGCTAAGACGACAATTAGTTGTGCGTGGCCCGGTAGCATGCGGGCTGCGGGATTACCATACCAGCAAAGGTGCTGAGCCCCTTGGGGGCCACCTTTCCTTCCTTTTCTATTTCAGGTACAAGGAGCTGGAAGCCGTTCGAGGGTAGGACGGGGTAGATGTTTATACATGGGTAGCCATTTAAGTGGCGTATGCATTGTAGGCGTAGTAAGACTGAAATTGTTATGGCATTAGTTTGTAAATACTCGGTACAGTTGGAATGTATAAAATATATGGGTTGTTATTAAAGGGAATCGATTGTAACGTGTAGTTGCTCGGGAATCTAGTCCATCAGACCGATACAATGTACATGTATTAGCCTTGTTAGCCACGTGGGTGGTTAACGGCGTGTAACACCATTGAATTAAGTAATGTGATGAGTTGAGATTTCCACTGCGGTTTGATGTTATGTGTACGGTGGTAGTTGGGGTGTTACAAAAAGTGGTATCAGAGCAAAGTATCGCTCTGATGACTGAATTACCGAGCTTAGGAAGTACCGAGTTAGGATTTTAGTACTTTGGGTTAAGGGTTGAGTGATAGCGTGAGTGATACGCTAGTTAGGAACTACCAGTGAATACTGGAAACTTACAGTATCCTTCCCGCCCTCCACAATCCCTATTTTATGACTTGGGAAAGAACGCGAGAGAGATGAAAGTCCTCTCTTACTCGGGAAACCCGATCTGGCTGTTATTAAGTACCTCTGTAAGTACGGAGAACCTGTCATACGGTAGATCCCGAAAACTAGGAATCCCGGAGACGGGTCCCATCTGAACAATGTTAACCGCATTTCATAGCAAAGAATGAAGAATCCTGTGTGTAGAAGGATGAAATTTCCGGCAACCTGGGTCGACATGCCGAGCAGTCGAGAATAACCAGCTTGCAACGCACTGCCCGTGCAACAGGCAAGAAGTGAAATAATGAAGCCCGAGACGAGTGTCTACGGGACTGCAAATGTTAAATAATACGCCGATGGTATACCAACCGACAAAGGAACTACAACGTAGTACCCAAACAAGAGACAAGTCTCAGTAACCACGGCAAATGCGTGGAACGGGCTACGAAGAAGATACAATACTAAGTGGAAGGGGACTCCCAGAATGGGAAACACCCTAGTTAATGAATATTATGTGAAGACAATGAGAAGTTGAGCAGAAGATTAGTTACCAATTAGAGTATCTAAGTAAGGGCCAATAAAGCCACTGATGACAGTTCGGGTAAAAACAATACCGCAACCGGTAAATGTTGAACCGATAAGCCAGTAAGCATGGCGCACTTGCCATGGCAAGTGCTGGTATAACAGGGTTGTTCGGGAAAAACTTTAAACAACTACAAAGTACTTAGTAAAGTACCACGAAGATAAGTGAGATCATCATAACCATGGAAGGGCTTAACAGCCTAACCAATGTACGAGGAAATAAACCAGTCAGCAAGAAGCTAGACTTGGTTAAAGCAAGAAGACGTTGTGAAACCATGAAAATTTTTCTTTCAAACTCAGATTTGTTTCAATTTCTTTTCTTTCAAAACCAAATTTTCTTTCAAACCCATACCTATTTCTAACCTTCTTTTAAAACCAAACCAGGAGACCTACACCGGCCACAGTGCCACATGGTAGGTAAGTTATACCCAATTACTTTTGAATAACCGGATGGAAACTGGTGAACCCGAGGGTAACAACCCGAGGGAATGGATGAAGTTTATAACGATACAACGGTGGATAGACTTTCCCTTGATTAAGTTCGGGAAGCACGGAATGTATATTGTCACAGGACAATATAAGGGAGTTGACAACAGAATACTTCACCTAGGCGTGTGACGGACACTACGAGTGTACCAACTGAAATGTGGGACGACCGCACTCCGATAGGAGCTTGTGGGCCTGACAGACCTACTTATGGGTTAGATGGGTAAGTAGTAATGTATCAGTAGGGTACCCCACATATGTATACGAGTAGAGTCCGGAACACGGGAAGTAGTCTACTCCATACTACGGTCAGCAGTAAAAGTCAAACAAAAGCAATGGATTACCAAGAATGGTGGAAGTAAAAGAACCCAACTAAATTAAAGAGACTAAAGGAATCAGTGAATTTGTTCAAGGAAATAATTAGGAGTCAGGAGGTGCGAAGTGCACACTGCTATGTAAGGACATCGGATATGTCTTAAGAATCTTTAGGGATGAACATGATAGCTGGAGCGGTGAACCAGTCTATACATGAAAAGACAGACGCCAAATATGGACATATTAATGTGCAACAAACGGGATGAGACTCCCGGAATGATCACTTAGACTATCAGGGGATAATAATAAACCCAACCAAGAACGCAAGGTGATGTAGTTAACTAAACGTACCTATAAGTGTAAGCCAGATGTAATGGCGTAACTTAGCAACACCTAGGAGCAATCCTTGAGGGGTGTTTGGATCAACAATTGTTGGATGAAACAATGTGACAGAAACACAAGAGTTGAAACAGTTACTCGGTTTAAACACCGAAGGTAACCCACTTAACAGTAGGGCCCTAAGTTGCCAAAGAGACAACTCGGAGGGAATCGTGATGCAACGACCTTGTCGTGAAGTCAGTACAATCTCCAAATCATGTAATGTTGTACAGAGAAGTAAATGAGTGTGAGCAACCTACAATGAGCAGAGCTCGAGGCAGTAAGGGTTATAAGCCACAAACAAAATGTGTTATATAAATTTTGGTTGATTATGGAAGTTTAAGTGGTACAAGTGAATAGAGCGGAGAACGAACCACTGTTTTAAGAGTGGGGATGCCTCTCGATATTGTGGAACCGTGGAAGCGGTAGTTATTTGAATCAAGTTCAAGGAATATGTTAAGGATTGACCATATTGTTGTTACCCAAGAATAGTTTGAATAAGCATAATACGAAAAAGAAGTGTTTGGACCAGTTGTGTGGACCGGAAGAGTAAAAAGTCTAATAGCAACCACCATAGGTGTATGATGCTAAATGTGTAGTGAACAGCGCTCAAGGAGCATAAGGACTCGAAGAATAGCGTATTCAGCAATCAGCCAAATAAGTGGCCAACCCTAGTGTAATGGCGGAAGCTAATAAAATAGTGGATGCAGTGTAAGTTGATGTGGTATAATGAAAGAGGACACGGTGTGCAATAAGCGACCGTCGTATAAGTATTGCTAAGTGATGGCATGACAAATAAATAGAGTTATAAGTTAAACCCAGTAGAGATACAACAGTAAGTGTTGACAAATGAACTAGGCAGTAAGCCAATAGCCAGTATTACGAGGAAAGAATCTCAGTGAAACACAGTGTGAATTCCTATTGCAATCGCATGAGAGATTTACTGTCAAGAGTTTACGCCTCTGCACTCGGTATGACTGAGTGTTTTGGTATTGCACTTGCGCAGTAATGAACGAGTGGGATAGCTAGGATTTGGGGAAATGTTAATTGTGGTTGATGTAGAAAGAAACTTATAATACTATAATGACCAATGCATAGGAAATGCAAGGTCGTGCCAATGAAATGATACTGGTACAGAACCAAATGTGGAAGCATGACTGGCAATAAGTGACTACAGTAGCACAAACCACCTAATATCGGTATGGAATAGACCTCAAGTGTCAGAAATAACGGAGAGAGCACTACACTTTAGGTGGTAGCTCAATCTCAACCGACAATAAGTCGGTAGAAGCAAGTCAATCATTGTGAAATACATAGCAGTTTACGCAGTAAGTTGTTAGGGAGGTGGATGGGAAGTTTTGAAACTCACCGAATTCGCTCAGGGTAAGAGATACCATGCGTCGGTTGAGAAAACATTATTACCAAGATGAAGGTGATAAATGGGAGTTGTACAATACAGTAACGAATGGGGCAAACTAAACCCTAAGTTATTAGAGTCCTGTAGTAGACGCCAATGAACCCATGCGTCAGATACCGAATATGCATTGTGGATACAAATAAATGGCTAGTTATCAATGCTTAGAAGCCCCACAGGCCAGGACCGAAACCGGTTAGGAGTTAGATAAACTCTAATGAGAATTCTTGGTTTATGGACTAAACCGCTAATATGGTTAAGATCCTCTAACCAGAATGCATTGTATACCACACCGCGTGGAAGTTAAAATACTTCACGACGGCAGAACATTTTAAACCAATGTTCAGTGATTGATTACGTGGGTGTAATCCCTTTTAAGGGGGGTAGAGCGCAAAACCGCTTAGTATGTTTTACCGTACAATGTACGTGAATTACGTTGTGCATAGCACAAAATGGTTTGTTTGGATGAGTGGTGCGTGCGTTACATAAACATACGCATTCATTCATGGTTTAATCGTGGTAATTGCGCACAGAAGATGCGAATACCATTGTGATAAGTGTGTTTATTTTGTTACAGTTGTGTGTGGGAGTACAAGTGGAAGGGAGTAAAGAAACTCCCGGGGAACTAAAACCCCGACAGTGCATAAATGTAAACCATGTATTGTATTTGATAAAAATATATATTTATATATATGCAGTGTTGTGATTTATGAAGGGTATGAGACCGATATAGAACCTAGTGTGAATTAAATTCCCTAGGTAACTTGAATTAAGTTGGATTTGGATGATGATTGATAGACGGAGTTCTATCCCTTGGAGATGTTAAGTTCATGATTAGAATGATTTAAAAAGATAGAAATCGGAAATGAGTGAATTACATGTTGGTTGAAAATGAAGTGGGAGGTGAAACTTGATTATCATGAGATCAAGGGAAGCCGAACACAAATTGGGGTAGAAAGATAGTTCAACATTGATGCTGATCACATCAAGGTTGGATGACTCTTGAAGCTCCCTGTAAGTGGTCACAATTAACCACGCCAAGAGAAGAAACAAAGAGCATAATTTGAACTTGGAGTTTTGTTACGTTTTCAAAAAAGGATTTTCAATTGATATTTCCAAAACAGTCGATTAATATTTGAATAAAGGATTTCTTATATACTTAACCTAGTAAAGAATATTTTTGTGTAGTACTTGCTCACGAGCTGAGGACGTATGAGCCTTTGTCTTCGGACCGGTGACATGAGAAGTATATTTTAAAAATGTATGTGATTGTTTTGACCTCCCAAAGAAACGGGGACCAGAAGGTGTCCATTGCGACCGGGTTCTGCGGGATCATAGTGTATATGTACTCAACATGGGACTCGAGCCCATGAAGAGATGGAAAAGGTATTTCTGTTTGTTATACATGCTAAGACATGTTGTGTGGTATAAGTAATAAATTATTTTTGGACCTTGAGTCCTAATGTGGTTGAGTTCCGAAAGTGTTATGTTACCTAGACCTATGAGTCTAAATGTTGTCATGCTACCCCGACCTAAGAGTGAGGGTTGTTATATGCAAGTGTAAGTGTTGTCAAGATACCCGGACCGTTAAGTCCGAGGTTATTATGTGAGTATGTTATGTTGTGTAGGGATGGGATATGTTGCCCGGACCGTTAAGTACGAGGTTGTGATGTAAGGTGTGTCTGGTTATGGAAGTTTATTTTGAAAGTAATTCCCGTATTCAAATCCAATGATGCGTGGGAAATGTGAACTTCGAGGACGAAGTTCTTTTAAGGGGGGTAGATTGAAATACCCCAAACCTTGATATGTTGTTTAAATGTTAAACTGTGGTATCTAAAGGCTAAAAAGTGCCCTAGAAACATCAATGAACCATTTAAACCATGGTAAAATGCAATAAAACACTAAGACACAGTCTGAGCAAAACATGCTCTAAGCTTGGAGTGGACTTGGTTAGGACCCAAGGAGCCTACCAAGACTTAATAATATTTAATTATGATTTTATAAGGCTAATTAAGTCCTCAGGAAACCTCGGTAGACAATGAAACCAAGCAAAACACAAATAAATACCTTAAGGTCAATATGGGCTAAAATGTGCTCTAAGCTTGGGATAAGTTTGTTTAAGACTTAATAAGCTTACCAAGACTTTATTTATATGTTAATGAACATATTAAATCACTTACCAAAGAAAACCAAGCTTGAAAACAAGCTAAAACACAAAATGTGCTTTAAGGAGCCTTAAAGCACATTTTTGAAACAATTGTCTTGTAAATGGGTTTTGAGTGGCTAAATGTCCATCATTACTCTTTAATCAACATGTGTACTACTTAGTATCACATTAGGAAGTCTAAATCAATGGGAAATCAAAAATTTCACAAATATGTGCCTTAATTTGTGAATAGTGCTCAAATAGTGCTAGTTTAAGTTATAAGTCAACATAAGTTGTTTAATTCGTCAACAAAGGCCATATATATGTTATATATGTAAGGGGCCACGGTTTTAGGGGTGTGATTCATCACACTTGGCTTGCCAATTAAAAGAAAGAAAGAAAAGTAAGTAAAGGTTACCTTTTTGCTTTATAACTTAAATATCTCCAAAACTTACCTCTCTCCTCACTTTCTCTTCTTTTCTTTTTGGTTCCCACCGTCTCCAACCTCATCCTCCCTTCTCCATTCTCGTTTTCCTACAGCAAGTAGCCATTCTCCATCTTTGAATGCTTGTAACTCATGGCTCCAAGCTCCGAATTCAATTCCGAGACTACCGTTGTCTTAGTTAGAGTAAGCTCTACATTCCTATCTTTTCAAATCTTCAAAAGCTCCATTTTGGTGCCATGGAGATTCACCATTGAAGGAGCTTGAGCTCATATGTCCATGCCTTGTCATTCTCCTTTGTTTCAAGGTAAGGAAAATCAAAGAAAATCCAAGTTCCCATCATTTTCTTGTATAACCGAAAATTCACCTTACAATGGTGCCTTGTCTTGCTATTTTCTTAGCTTAATTCAATCTTCAAGGGACTAGGAGGAGTCCTATCTTGCCACTTAACCAAGCTCTCTTTCAAATTCCAAAGGTAATCATTAAATTTAGTGTTTTAAGACACTTATGTAAACCTAGGGTTTAATTATGAGTTTGAGTATTAAACTTAATACTCATTACCCTTATATGTGTATTGGTTAGAAGGTTGACAAGTGATAAAAGCTCCTTGCGATTTTCAATCAAGAAAAACAAGTGAAAACAAGTGAGAAAGCTTGGAAAACAAAGAGGTAAATGACCTCTCTTAATGTGGTTTTATGTACTAGGGAATTGAGCTATATTTGCTTAATAAATAACCTAAAGAGCCAATGGGAAATGAGCTAGAAAACTATCCACAAGGTGGACTAAAAAGACATGGGAGCATTGTTGTGTGTATTCGCAGGTTGAAGGCATTTAAATGTGGAAATTCAGTGTTTATGGTTTATGCTATTTAAGGGCCTAAGTGCCAAGCAATTTAAGTTTATGCACTATATTGTGATGTAGTGTAGTTTAAAGATTTGGTAATATGTAAAGAGCATTTCTTGTGAAGATGTATATTTTGGATGGTTAAAGGATGAAAAACAATATGTTTGTGTGTAAGGAATGTGTATTAAGTGATTAAGTGTTCTTGGTTGTCTAAAGGTGAAAACCTAAGTGTTTGGGTGTGAGAGTTTACAAGAGAAGCTATGGCAAAATTTAGTTGATAAACAAAGGAGTTTATGTGATGAAATGAGATTTTATGACCTATAAGGTACTAGAAACTTGTTAAGTGTTAAGATGGTGGAAGAAGGTGAATCATGGTGTTCTTAGGTGTTAAGATGTCGTGGGCATTGTCTTGGAGGATTTAGAACTCAAATGGGTGTTTTGAACACACCAAGGAATTGTTATGTGAAGTGTTAAGTCTTGTTCAAGATTTGGTAAACAAAGGAAAAGAAATGCCTTGTGAAGGTCTAAGTGTAAACTTGTGGATATAGAAGTAATTGTGCAAAGGAGGTGTTTATGAGAAATAATGCTTTTGGAGTGGTGGTAATGTTTGTGAGACAACATTTTGGTTAGTTGAGATAGTAGGCATGATATACCACTTAGAAATCTAAGGAAAATGTTATAAGTGCTAGGAATTGTTGTAAGGAATTGAGTAACAAGTTAGTGATGATTTAGGGAAGTTTAGTGCTTGTTTTAAGGTGTTTAAACGTGTAGGAAACATGTGGAAAGTTTATGGAATGATTAGGTAAGGTTTAAGGTTGGTTTAGGGGTTGAAAAATGATGTTTTGACAAGTTAATAACATGGTCCGGGACCTAGCCCTTGTATAGGTGCCCGGACCACCCTTAAAAAGAGCCGAGAGTGAGGTTTACAAGTGGTCCGGGTCCTTAGTCCAGGACCAAGACCCGGACCAACGGAAAAATAAGGCCGAGAGTGCAGATCAAGGTTGGTCTGGGACCTTGGGTCCGGACCAAGTCCCGGACCAGGGCAAAAGTTGCTTAAAATATTTTAATGACTTATAATCATGGGGGATTGAATGGTAATGGTTTTAGGTGATGTTTAGGCCTTGTTTGGTGACATGTAAAGGCCTTAGAAAGTGTAAACAAGTGATAGGTTTGATGTGAGAGTTGTGAACTTAAGATCACGAGAGTAAATTAAGTGTAACGGGGTGACGGGGTAAACTATGGGCGCATTAAACATTAAGCAATCATGTTACCCCTATATTAATGGAAGTAATTGTGATGTTACCAGTTGTACGGGATTTGTTCGAGGAACCTAGGAGGACACAATATAGTGGACCGTGGCGACAGGTATGGTTTTCTTGCAACCTGTGTCCTACCGGATTACACCGGCTTGTATGCCAATGTGTTTTTCTGAGTGTTTGCCACCTTGTAAGATAAAAACATGTAATGAGTTTATAGTAATTCATTTATGTGGCGAATTTAATCTCCGATACCGTTTAACCTCAAATATGTGTTAAACCTTAGCTAACCAAAACTAGGAACACATGAGAGATCGGTATTCGGAGTTAACGACCCAAACCTTGGGAACGTTCTAACCACGGCTATGCGTGAGTTAGTTGTGTATGTTGTTGTGTGCAAGTGTGTGAACCTCCCTTGCGTGTTTAACCCGGTTATGATACCGTATGGTGTGTGGATGTGATAGGTTCCATAATGGAGCTCTAACTATTTATTTATAAGTATGTATGTACTAATGGGGGGTGAGGAGTCCGGTCTGTTCCGGCCACGCGTGTGAGGATGGGGGTCATTGTCATTTCAGGTTCGACCCTCTTTATATGTCAAGGTTGATTTCCTTTCCCGGTCTTCAATCTCCCACAAGCTTACTCCAAAGCTTTCCTATTTTGACTTATGATTGGTCTAGGGGGAACATGTGTTTGTGTGGTGAGTTCGGGTCACTATACCCGATCCATCTTTAAGTAAAGTTACTCGTCCGACTAATAGGATGGTATCGAGTGTTGTGTAACGGGCTTATTATGAGTTGGCAACATTCTCTAGGCTCTACAGTGAACTAACTAAGTTGGGTCGGTTCCTAAAGAGAACCGTACCCGTTACACTATGTGTTGTTGTTGTACTGCAAATCTTATTGCTTCGTGGTGTTATAAGTTATTAAAGTATGAAGTATATGGATTATGGATATGAATTCTGGTTTATAATAAGAGGCGTTTAAGGATAACCCGATTAATGGGTAAGTGTCGTCTATTAAGGAAGTAGCTCCGTTTAGAGGAGAGCCACTCTAGGGTTAAAGGAAACAATGAGTGATTTGTTATGTGTGGATGCGTTGGATGTTTGTTGAGCCCTATTGTTGGGTGCATGCAATGTGTTGTGTGTTTATGGTTTACATGCATGATTTAAATATAATCAACCGCATGCTAAGACGACAATTAGTTGTGCGTGGCCCGGTAGCATGCGGGCTGCGGGATTACCATACCAGCAAAGGTGCTGAGCCCCTTGGGGCCACCCTTTCCTTCCTTTTCTATTTCAGGTACAAGGAGCTGGAAGCCGTTCGAGAGTAGGACGGGGTAGATGTTTATACATGGGTAGCCATTTAAGTGGCGTATGCATTGTAGGCATAGTAAGACCGAAATTGTTATCGGCATTAGTTTGTAAATACTCGGTACAGTTGGAATGTATAAAATATATGGGTTGTTGTTAAAGGGAATCGATTGTAACGTGTAGTTGCTCGGGAATCTAGTCCATCAGACCGATACAATGTACATGTAATAGACTTGTTAGCCACGTGGGTGGTTAACGGCGTGTAACACCATTGAATTAAGTAATGTGATGAGTTGAGATTTCCGCTGCGGTTTGATGTTATGTGTACGGTGGTAGTTGGGGTGTTACAATGACCATGGAATGGTGGTAGTGGTATGTGATTAGGAGAGTATAAAATTTGTAGCAAGAAGTATTGGATTTCATTGGAGGAACTAGGAAGAATTAGAGTGCAAGTCCTAGTAAAGTGAATGTTGGACTTGGGTATAGATGTGTAATTGTTTGGAAATGTATTTGGGATGCTAATGATGGTATTGGTAGTAGGAGTATTGAGTGTAAGAAGTTGGAACAAAAATCTGTAGCATTGAAGGATGAAAATCTATTGTAAGTGTGGAAAGGAAATGAGGAAATTGTGTAAGATGATTGATGGATTTAGTAAGGAACTTGGTGGATGAACTAAGGGGTATTAGGAGGTTTAATTAGTGTTAAAACATGTGGGATTAAGTGTAGGAACAATGGGGAAGTAATGGGTAAGAAGAGGGACTGAAAACAGAAATAAAAATGTAATTACTGGGCCGGACCGACCTTGGGACCGGACTTGCAAGGTCGGTCGAGCCCAGATTTACAAGGGACGGAAACCTTCTGGAATGGACCGACCTTGGGACCGGACATGCAAGGTCGGTCGGCCAGAAGAATTTCCCGTAATGTAACTTACTGGAATGGACCGACCTTGCGACCGGACTTGCAAGGTCGGTCGACTCAAAATTTTCCCGTCTTGTAACTTTCTGGAATGGACCGACCTTGCGACCGGACTTGCAAGGTCGGTCGGGCTAAAAATTTTCCGTCCGTAACTCACTGGAATGGACCGACCTTGGGACCGGACTTGCAAGGTCGGTCGGCCCTGAAATTTTCCAGCGCATTTCCCTACTGACTTCGACCGACCCTGGGACCGGACTTGGGTAAGGTCGGTCGAGTCAGACAAAAAAAAATGTGTAATTAAATTAATTAATTATATATATATATGTATGTGTATACCCACATATACATATGTACACACATGTAAGTATACCAAGGTTAAGTAAGGAAATAAACTTGAAGAAAGTAAACAATGTGTAAGTATAAGAACTTCAAAGACTTAGTAAGTATGAGTTAGGAAGCGTGAGAGTGATCGAGTTAAGTTAATGATAGTTAGATTAATCACTCGATTATATGTGTACTATAGGACTTGATTTGTGAACACCGGAGGAACGTCGGATACAAGTACAACGGTGAACGGTATGATTTCTTCATGCCCTGTATCCTAATCTGGTTACCCCGATTTGTGTGCTTATTTGATCACCTAAGTAAGATAAATGCATGAATCGGACTATATTGCACTTGCCTGTGCTTGACTTATGTGTTCTTGATATTTATTGTCTTGAACACTAGTTTGTATAATTCATGAAATATATGAATGATGATGAATTGTATTCGAATCTTGTATTGTACTTAAGTATTGTTTTGTATTTCGTATGAATGGGTATTGAGCAATGTATTTGTGTATGTGGCTGGATGGATGGATGACTTCTGCTAATTCCTAACTACCTAACTCCTAACTTAAGTGAGTAAATTGGAATGAGTAGAAGTCTGATATAGCTTCGGCCACGCGTGAGGATGAGGAGACACAAGAGGTTGGATCCGATTCCTGACTCTTAAACTGGTCCGCGGCCCAAATCCCTTAAATGGGTAGCATCCCGGATTGGTGAGTCAAGTAAATCCCGGTGGTGGGACGGAGTAGTCCCCGGGCCGGAGGTCCCGACAACTTAACATGAGTAAGAGTAAGTAAGTAAGTAAGTATGTATGAGTATGAGTATGTATGCGTAAGTACTGTGGAACAAGTAAAAGAGTAAACTCCACCCGATTAACCCGGGTGGACCAACATGAGCTAACAAGGACATGTATTGTGTATGTATTGCGTATGCATTGTATATGTATTGTGTACTGCGTATCTCGGAAAGGTAAGAATGTATCTGACGGCTTGTATGGTTACCATGTATGTATTGAAGAGTGTGTAATGACGTGTATGTAAGTATTCCTTGAGTAATGTATTGTAATAGTATGTATAAGAGCATGTATGCATGTATGTTTGAATGAAATCAATCGCATGTATTCGACCAAGTGGTCAGCGTACCCTCACTAGTACGCGGGGTATGCGGTTATCATGCTCAGCAAAAGCTGACCCCTTGGGGGAACGTTTTTAGTGTGTAGGTACCGAAGCAGATATGGTCAAGATAAGAGACCGGTGACTACGCTTGGATAGCTAGAACTAGAATGTAGAGGTGCACTAAATGGCACACTATTGTACATTGGAAGTAAGTAGTTGTGAGGAATGGGTAGATGTAGACTCTTAAAGAGTATGTATGGAATCGAAAGAGGTATTCTACTTGTATAAGGATCTTAGTAAACTCGGTGTATTAGCATGTATTGAACTCATGGAGTATTATATTGAATGGGAAGTGGTAATACCTAATTAGTAATTGTAGTGAAGATTGTAATTGTGTAGCACTCGGATATTCCGGTCCATCAGACCAATGCTGTAAGCAGTAGTAGTAGACTTGTTAGCCACGTGGGTGGTTAACGGCATTGTATCACCCATCGTATGTAAGTATGTATCCGCTGCGTGAATCTGAAAGCACGAGGAGACTGGACGGTAATGATTGTATTAATGGTAGGGGTGTTACAGAACTATACCGACACACAACACAGAGTATGCCTTAATCAAAAAAAGGGGGAAATTGTTGATGTTTTTTATGAGCAGACTCTGTGTAAACATACTGAAGTCTAAAGTCATAAAAAAACCTATCTGAAGACAGTGCGAACTGAAGATTGAAGTTAGCGGTTAAGAATATATTTTCTGGAGATATTTCAGGGAAGATTTTATCTTGAACATTAAGGAGTATAAAATCTAAACATTTATTTATACTTTGCTTATTACGTTTCTTCAATCTTCCGAATTGTAAATTCTGTTTTAGAAAATCTTCTGCATCTAATAAGTAATATTGTTCACTGGAGCAAATTACGTTTTCAGAGGGAGAGATACCTAGGTTGAGTGAAATCTCGTGAGAGTTGCTGTAACGATACAAGATTGGAGACAATTGTAGTTTAGTTACGTGTTTCACAAGGAAAGCCTGTTTCCTTGTGATGTTTATGTATCGTGCTTGATACAAGTTAATATAGGATAATTCACGAGTATCTGCGATTTCGTCTCTCTATTGCCACATTCATACTTACTGAGTTCATCGCCAGTCTATTACTCACAGTAGGATATACCTTGAGTAACAACCTCACTAAGAACTAACATTACAAGAACCTTCAACCCTCCAAAACCAAGATGAGCCAAATCTCACTTAGTTAATTTCAACCTTCACGACCTGGGTTAACCTCACTAAGTAACATTAAGCATAAATTCTAAATATAGCAATATAATTCACCAACTAATTAAAGAGGGCAAAAACTAGGGTTTCTCTCTCTTGGTCACAATCCGTAACTTCAAACAAAATGTCATTAGGAATTACCATATATGCATAAAGATGGCCAATCTTAGAACATTCAATAAGTACAAAAGAGAAAACAAGTAATTAAGAGAAATAGGTATTACAAGCCAAAATTGGGGATTTGGGGTCAAACCCTCATCCTAGAGTACAAGGGGAACTACTCAAGCATTGTAAGGAAAAGATGAGATAAAGGAGAGAAATAGCCATGGATAAGGTGGGAGAAGAGCTTCAATGGTGTGGGGGGTCTTCATCCTCTTTCCCTTCTTCTTCCTTCATTCTTCTTCTTCTTTCTCTCTTCTTGTTCTCTTCTTTTCTGTTCCTGCTCTCGCCAGACTCTCCCCTTCTCATTCTCTTCTTTTCCGGCATTTAAAATGCGTCTCAGCTGGATTTCTGGCTTGGTCCGGGTTTTAGTCTGGGGAAAAGACTCGGACCAGCCCACGTGGTGCGCCCTCAGTGGCTGTACTCGTGCGGATGTGAAACAAAAGACAATTTTGCCCTTCATTTTTTGAGTCCAGGTTGTTTTCTAGACAACAACCTGGACCACCCTATAAAATTGCCAGAAACTCACGCGCTGCTTTGGTCCAGGTTTGTTTCTTCGGGCACAAACTCAGACCACCCTCTAAAATCAATAGAAGCTTCGTGTTTGCTCTGGTTCGGGTTATATACACGGGCCAATCTTCATTAAGGCCTAACTTCTTCTTTCTAGTTCCAATTTTGGATCCATTTGCGCCCACGCGTTCTCTATTCGTCTGCTTTGCTCCTAGTTATCTTATTCCTTCTCTTTAAGCACAAATGTGTAAAACACCAATAAAGCACAAAATTAAAGGAAAACTAGCTAGAGTGATGAAATGAGCTTGAGAAGTGTTGATTAAACATATGAAATACACCCCTAAAACATGCTCAGTTAGAAACTCATCACACCCCCATACTACGTTTTTGCTTGTCTCAAGCAAAATCAAGCACCCTAGCAGGTGAGAAATTCTCAAGACTAGCATATTCTATCATGAAGTGTAGGATAAGAAAAGAAGCAAAAATTGATTAAAACTTTCAAGGAGTGTAAACCATCTCTTATTGGCGGCATGGGTGTGCTTAGGGCAAAAATCTTGAGTTTCAGGGTATGATCCGGAGTGCTTTAAAGCTTTGAAGAGCAGGTAACTTGAAGAACTTTTACCATGGACAACTTCTCTTAAGAATGGACATTAAGGAGAAAAAAAACGAAAATAGATTTATGCATTTGTTTCACTTTTGCATAAGAGATGAGGAGACAAAATTGGGCATAAAGTCTTTGCATTTAAGAACACTCAACTCTCATTGTTGGCTACCAATGGCATCTCACGAGTCCCTTAAATATTTTTCACAAAGAAACACCCCTTAGTAATCCCTAAGTGAGAAGACTAAAGGAACCTCTAAGTGATAAAAATCCAACCATTCAAGATCACGTGGACAACCGCATGAAAAATGCTCCTCAAGCAATCAAAAAGAAAATTTTGAGCATTTATCCCACAATTCATAATAGTATTTGCGCTTAATGAGATCAACCCACATCACAAGAGTCTAATTTTTTATTTTGGATAAACGTAACATAAGCATGAAGGATTAAACATTTAAGCTCACAATTCACAAAAAAGGTCACTCCCCTACACTTAATTTGAACAATGTCCTCATTGTTCACCAAACAATTCGGGGAAGGATCCAAAGACCTTTTAGGGAAGCAGACCGAAAGAAAAATACATGGGACACAAACGACATTATAACATATAAGTTATTCCCCCTGATAGAATCAAGCAGAATCAAAATGAAAGAAGAGAAATGAGAGTATCAAAATAAAAGAAACTAGTACTCCCTTAAGTGTTGTTGTTTGTAATGGAAGAACTCCCCCACACACTAGTAAAAATCAGATTTTTTGTTACAAAGGTTCTGATAACGACTTAAATTCGTTACCATAATTGTTATTAGTGACAAGTTTTTTGTTACCAAAGATAGTACTAAAGATTAAAAAAATTAAGACTATAGTAACGATATAAATGTTACGAAATCATATTTTTAGTAACGATATAACTTTTTGTAACGAATAAAAGTCGTTACGATAAATAAATTGATCTTTGGTTACGCCATCTTGTGTAACGATATGTAACGACAAAAGTCGTTACAATAAATTAGATTAGTAACGATTTTTTGTTGTTACCAAACAATTATAATCTAGTAGTGACACTTGAGCTTTAGCCTCAAAGTAACGTAGCTTGGTTATGGTGTAGACACGAAGTTGCACCTGCATATGACACTAGAAGCAAACAAATTACAATTGGGGTTAAGCAAAAACAAAGTCAAAGAAGAAATTGAAAAATTATAATTAATGAAAGAAATTCATTCGGGATGCCTCCCGGGAAGATGCCAATTTTAAGGTCTTTGGCTAGACCATACCACCTTGAAGTAATCTGGGATCGAATATGAACGTGGAAGTTGGCTTCAATAGGTGGGTGGGGCGGGCATCATAAATCATTGAAAATGACCCGGATCACAAGGAAATGTTACCTCAACACTTAGAATGTATAAGTCCAAACTCCACCAATCTTTCTTCAGGTGGAAGTGTTGTGGTTATTGATCCTTGGTGCGAGGATCAAATTATGGTGAAGCCTCCTCTTCGACTTTAAGGATGAATACATCCTTATCTTTAGTGAGCGTTGCAGGGAGAGCTCCGGGGCATACTTTTTCATCTATCTCTGGTCCAGGATCAAATAGGAAGGTGACCTCCACACTTAACCGGTGGACTTGGAGATTTTTCCATACATCATTGGTGCACGGGTGGGGAAGGCCTTGATCCTCCAAGTGTAGATGAAAGTGATGGATCCTCCTCCTCAAATTTGAGGATATAAATGTCCTCATCTTCTCGGCAAGGCTCATAGAAAGAGCCTTCATGGACATCAACTTCAGAGGGAGATGGCTCCTTGAAGTCAATGATGGGACTCTCTTTTGGTGACTTAGATGGAAGAGGTGTCTCCTCTTTCTCATGGTTGAGGATGTACGCATCCTAATCTTATGGGTAGAGCACGGAGAAGGGGAGGATTGTAGCTTACTTTGGAGAAGGGAAACTTGAAATATCCCAGATGTTAATTATCTTAATTAATACTAAATTAAATGGAAGTGTTTCATGGAAGGGTAAAATGGTTAATTAAGGATAAAAATGTTATTGAGACGAATTATTAATTCATACACGTATGGGATTAATTTTATAAACATACATAAGGTTTAAAGAGGTTAATAAACCTCAAACAAAATAACAAAAATAAAAGAATACAATTGGAAATGAGATGAAATAATAAAGTAAATTGTACAATACTTCTACTTAGGTGAAAGACAGTAATTCACCGATAAGTTTAATAAAAGGAGATTGGGTAATATTAAGTCGTATAACCTAAGGTACGTTACATTAAATAGCAAATTAATAAACGTTATTAAATAAGCAAGTTAAATAATTAAGTTTGTGTAACATGTAACATATGATATTACATGAAATAATATCACAAAAAATTAATGTGAGGAAGCTTGGGAATTTGTTTAACAAACTATCAATTAATAGAGTTCAAACTAGCAAGTTGGGAGGATCAATTAGGCTAAAGCCCAGCTGGCTAGATGGGCCAGCTAGACCCACGTTCTCTTCAAGCCAAACCCAATTAAAAAAAAAGAGCCCAACTTCGGCGCCCATCTTCATTCTTCTTACTCTTGGTAATATTGCAACCCTAAACTGGAACAAGGAACATACTGCTCGCGCCGCTCTTTTCCTTCACCCACAAACCGCTACCCTAACTGGCGAACCCTGTGTCTCTCCCCATTCATTCATTCTTCTTCTTCTTCGATCTTCTTCCTTACCAACAAACAAGAACAACACTCTATTCTGCTGATTGCATCGTGGGTGAACAAGGATCTCAAAATTTCCAGTTCGAATTAGAACCAAGAATAAGGTAAAACACTCTTGTTTCCTTTTGAGTTTTTAGAAGATTTCTTTCATGGGTTTGGTACTAAAAGATGTGAACATGCTATCCAGAAGGATCAAGCAAATTCTTGCCATCCAGAAGGATCAAGCAAATTCTTGCCATCCAGAAGGAGTCTACTAAAAGATGTGAACATGCTACCGAGAAAGCGTCATAAGGAGTATTACTCTCCACGCTAAAAACATAACACAATATTGTATGATGTAACAATTACCATATACTCAAATCATAAGAACACTGGTACATTTTCACCCAAATAGGGCTGAACATAAATGCACGACTATACAATAAAAGAAAGGCAGAGCTAGCATACTAGCGGATGCTCTAATCTAGAAAGCAAACGTCATAATAACCTATAATCGTCGAATCAACTACAATATGGTGCGCACGGAAGTGACCGTTATAAACATCCATTAGTAATAAATACGTTGGCAGAAATAGACGAGTGAAACTCGCACAGAACTCAACGATGAGAATTAAATTGAAGGCGGACTACACAACAGTCTAGTCCATTTAAGGAGACACTCCAAACATATACAACGTTCAATGCTTTATTCCCATGCAGAGACACAAAAATGTACAAGTACATTCCTAGTGAATCAACAAGGAAAATGATATTGAATAAACTTAGAGGCAAATGCCTTAACTACCAAAGAGCATAACCATGTCAGATGCAAAGTACAAATATGACCACAATAAATGGACTTCCCCAGGCAGAAAGCAGGGTGAACCATATGAATATTGTTGCTAGACCGACATACGAGAAAATGTAACATACATAAAAAAGAAGCAAGTAGCAAATACTTCAACAAACGTATTACTCTGGAATAAAATAATCTGGAGTCACGGAATGACAAAGATTATCTCTGTGGACACGTAGGCTGGTTGAAATACGCCAAACTTAAATATAGTGATTAAGATTATTCTAATCCTTATTTAAGAGCCTAATAATGCTTAAGTAATATTGGTAAGGAAAAATAAATCCAAAAGAAATAATAAACGCTTAAAAAGCGAAAAATGCTAAATAAGCGTTAGACAACTGTAGGAGGTATGCGACCTCGGTTAGCGTATTATATGAATCCTAAAGGTTTAATAAGACCTAAATAATATATGGGAACAACTTCCGAAGAAAACGGATTCAAATAATGTATTAAAACGCTAATAGAGCTTTAGAGCACGTTTTTCGAGGAACCCGAAAACGTGGCTTTAAGTGGTCAAACAGACCCGTAAAAATTATGAATCATTAAATAATAATTATTAAGCAGTGACGGAAGCTTAATAACCAATAAAAATAATTAAACGAGAAAATTCCGGAAAATGGGCCCGGTTAGTGAGTAGTACAAAACCGGGTAAAATAACGAGCGTTTTCTGTAAAAGACGAAAAATGCTCCAGCTAGTATAACAGTAGGGGGCCAGTTTTAATAGGTCAAATAACCCCCTCACACACATGTAACTAGCTAATAAATAAGAGATCTAAAAGCAAAAGGAAGAAAAGTACTAAAGTAAAAAGCACCCACCTTTTTCTCTCACCTCTCATTTCTCTACTCTCTTACCTCCCTTCCTTCTCTTCCCCACTGATTTGCTCTCCCTCTCTCTGCTGGGTGGCGATTTTGAAGCTCCCAAAGGAAGCAACAATGGCTTCCCTTCTTCTTCTTCATGCTCTACCTCCATATGAGCTCCAAATGTAATAAATAACTACATATTCTTACTCTCCTCACCCTCCTCTACACTTCTCTCTTTCAAAATCCAAAAACGAGGAAGTTTATTTTTGTGGGTATACCCCATTGGTGAAGGAAATAGCATCAATGTATAGCTTGGAGTCCCCTCTCTTCATTAAGGTAAAAAATCAACTTGAAAAACTCATGTTCTCTCCATCTGGTTTCATAACCGATTTTTACCTCCTTGTAATGCTCTATTTTCTCTCCCTCTTTTGAGCATAAAATCAACCTTGCAATGGTGGTGGATTCACCTTCTTGAGCCAAGGGCTAAAACCCCTCCTAAAACACTCCAAAGGTAAACCCTAGAATTTGTATTCTAAACACTCCAATGAATTAGTGTTAATTTAAGGGTTAGCATTTTAATTGCACTTATTTTGTGTACATTGGGTGATGGGAATGGAGTTTGGCAACTCCATTCCCCATGTAGCCGATTTGGGCAAGAAAGAGAGAAGAAGGAGAAATGGAAAAGAAAGAAGGAATTAAGAGCTTAAGGTAAGAGCTCTTTCTTGAATGGTAAATTTAATGCATTAGAGTAATGGGAATGGGTAAACCAATTTAAGGAACCCAAGATATTCTATTGGTATTGTAGTATTGGAATTTTGGGTATTTGTGAACTAGTATGTGAATTATAGGCCTTAGAGCCAAGAGTATTGTATATGTGTATTAATATTGTGGATTGAGGAAGTATTGATGAATTGGTATTGTATTGATTGCTGGTAGGACCCTTGTATGGGTGTGGCTAGAATAGGCATGAATTTGGTGAGAATGTGTATGTGTGGCTAAGTAAGAAAAGTAGATGAGCTATGGCAAATTTTTGGTAGGAATATGTACAATTATGGATGACTTGGTGAATGGGGAAACCAAGGTATGTACTGGGTTGAGTAAGGAGATTTAGTAACCATGGAATGGTAGTGTAGTATGAGGATAAAGGATGTAAAGATCTGTAGCATGAAGTATTAAAAATGCATTGGAGAAAGTATGAGGAACTAGTGTTTTGGAGAGCTTTGTGTCTAGCAAACCACTCTGTAACAGATTGGAGAGGAGTTAGATAAAGGGAGAGGATTGAATGGAAAATAATTTGATGAGGATACAAGTAATGGTATTGGTGGTAGGAGTATTGAATGGTAGAAGTCGGTTCAAAAGCTGCAGCATAAGAGGAACAAAAACTGATATGTGTGCAGGAATGGAAAGAGAGGAAATTGTGTAAATCCCTATGAGAATGGGAAATGAATTTAGTAATGGACTTGGTGGATGAAGTAAGGTGATTTAGAGCATCTAAATGGGTGGTAAACATGTAGGGAAGAATGGGTAAAGATTGGGGAATCAATGGGAAAGTAAAACACTAAGAAACAGATTTTAAAACTAAAGTACTGGGCCGGACCGACCTTGGGACCGAACCCGCAAGGTCGATCGAGCCTTAAAATACAAAGACGAGAAGTCTTCTGACTTCGACCGACCTTGGGGACCGAACTTGCAAGGTCGGTCGAGTCGTAAATTGTGATGTCCAGAGGTCTACTGGAATGGACCGACCTTGGGACCGAACTTGGGCAAGGTCGGTCGAGTCCAGAAAACTTGAACCCAGAACATACTGGAACAGACCGACCTTGGGAC
Source organism: Limonium bicolor (assembly GCA_023374045.1). Lineage (NCBI taxonomy): Eukaryota > Viridiplantae > Streptophyta > Magnoliopsida > Caryophyllales > Plumbaginaceae > Limonium > Limonium bicolor. The sequence continues at coordinate 346,752,657 of CM041777.1, forward strand.
CGGACTTGCAAGGTCGGCGGGCCTGAAATTTCACGTACGTAACTCATTGGAATGGACCGACCTTGGGACCGGACTTGCAAGGTCGGTCGAGCCTGGAATTTTGCCTTAACGAAACTTACTGACTTCGACCGACCTTGGGTCCGACCCTGGGTAAGGTCGGTCAAGTCAAAAAAAAACTATATGTTTTATTATATGACTATGGTAGTCATATGTATGTATATATATATGCCTATACACATATATGCATATGAATGTAGTGATACGCCATTAATGAGGTAGTAATGGTAAGGAAATAAGTAAATGAGTAAGGAAATAAGTTAAGGAAATTGTAAGTATAAGAACATTAAGTTAAACCGAAACAACGGGATAACGGGGTAAGTACGGGCGTAGTAATTAAGCATGTATTGTAAAGCTTAGTATTAATGGAATCATTTGGCATGTAGTCATTAATTCGAGAGTAAGATTCGAGAAACAAATGTGAACCAAAGGAACAAGGGAACGCCCGCTAGAGTAAATCAACGGTGAAAGGTATGATTTCTTCATGCTCTGTATCCTAACCTGGTTACCCCGATTTGTGTGCTTATGTGATCACCAATAAGTAAATGCACGAATCGGACTTATATTGCACTTAATCGTGTTTGAACTATTTTGTTCTTGTGTATCTCCTTGAACATTTAGTTTGTATAGTTCATGAAATGTATGAATGGAAGTGACGAGTATGTGTAAGTAATGTGTACTTGCATATGGTATGGGATGTATGGAAATGAAGTACTGACTTCTACTAATTCCTAACAATCTAACTCCTAACATGAGTAATGAGTAAATGGAATGAGTAGAAGTCCGATATAGTTTCGGCCACGCGTGAGGATAAGGAAACACAAGAGGTTGGATCCGAATCCTGGCTGTAATCTTTTCCATGGACCAAATCCCTTGAATGGGTAGCATCCTGGATTAGTGGGCCACCCTAAAGCCCGGTGGTGGGATGTAGTAATCCCTGCCCGGAGGTCATACCGACTTAACATGAGTAAAGTAAGTAAGAAGTAAGTATTGTATGAGTATCGGTCTTGACTATTGTAAGTCGTTGACCTTGAGTAAATGAGTATTGAGCACCCGATTAACCCGGGTGTGTAAAGAAGCTAACAAGCCTTATGTGTGAATTGGAGAAGTGTATCTCCGTATTGTGTGTTGGGTATGTAATGAGTATGTATTGTGTATGTGTATTCTGGAAGATGGTAAGTAAGTATTGGTTGACTTGTATTGTCTTCCAAGCATGTATGGTACTGCGCGTATGTATGTATACCTTGTGTAGCATTGTAGTATTGAATGAATCATGTATGTATGTATGTATGTAGTATGTATGTATGTATCGCAAAATGAATTGCATGTATTCGACCAAATGGTCGGCGTACCCTCGCTAGTACGCGGGGTATGCGGTTATCATATTCAGCGTAAGCTGACCCCCTAGGGGAACGTTTTTAGTGTGCAGGTACCCGAAGCAGACATGATCACGGTAAGAGACCGGCAACTACAACTGGATAGCTAGGATGAACTGTAGTAGTAGAGAATCGTAAAAGGCTAGGAGCCTTGTATGTAGTTGTGAGGAATGGGTAGTTGTAGACTCCTGATGAGTATATATGAACCTGAAAGGAGTATTGTATTTGTATTTGGAATTTAGTAAACTCTGTTAAGTATATTGTATTGTATGGTATTGAATGGAGCATAGTAGCATTCGATTGGTAAATGGAGTATGTATTGTATATGTGTAGTACTCGGGGTTTCCGGTCCATCATACCGATGTTGTATGTAGTAGTAGTAGATTTGTTAGTCGCGTGGGTGACTAACGGCATTGTATCACCCACCGTGTGTAAGTATGTACCGCTGCGTTAATCTGGAAGTACGAGGACATTAGACGGTAATGACAGTATTAACGGTAGGGGTGTTACAGGTACGCCTCAATATTATAGAGACAAGTGCAAAGAGTACTAAGTACTAACTATAGCTAATGCCATATTTCACCTAAAACTAAAAGCCAGTGAGTGAAGACAAGAACCCGTAAAAATATACTACGCGTATGTGCGCTAGTAATCTAAACTATTGGATATACGACATAGATCCAATTGTGCACGCGTAAAATTAAAGGTACCGAGCTGATTAAGATATCTCTGTTTCTAAAAGCATGAAAGACCGTGTACAACACCGTCACATCGGAACGGGGTCAACAATAACCCGCTGCTAATAAGCAATCTACACTACATTGATAAGAAAAAAAAGGCAAATTGAGCTCTATGTTCATGGGTCTGCACCTCACTATGGAGCGAGTAGGCCCATACATGATAGGTCAACTGTTAGCAGAAATATGTGTTACTATACTTCTACCTAGGTAGTGTACCTATCGTTTTGCAGAATAGTGAATTGAGTTGGGGTTGTCGATCTCAGGGACCTTGTTCAATTAATTGACAATTATTTACTAACTAAGAAACTAAACTAAGAAAACAGGAAACATCACTTTTTCAGGTTTTACTTAATTTAATAAAAAGAATAACGAACTAAGATAAAATAACAAAATAATGAAAAAGTAAAAATAAAATAGATAAAGAAATAAAGATTAAAACTCTAAAATCTAAGGAAGCACCCAGGCTTGTTCTGCAAACCTCACTTTATTAATCTATAAACTATTTCCTAACTCTGTAATAAACTCAGGAGTTATAAATAGCTCGTTGACCGGTCCCTGTACAACGAACCCTAACGAACTAAAATACAAGCCGCAAACCATGCCCAAGTTATCAAGTTAATAGCATTAAACACAATTCATATTGGAGACAGATTAACCTATAGGCAACCCATGCTTCTAGTCGTTAATCCGGTTTAACTTCCTATGTCATTATTAACTAATCTCAACGCCGCATTTTGATTAGAAAACTACAATGATTGCTTTAATAATTAGCTAGAGAATTAAAGCACATGAAGAACAAGAATTAAACTACTGCAATTATAATCAGAGAAAAAGATTACAAAATAACTATAAAGATTCGGTTTACTACCCCAACCCGGGGAGCTAAACTAACTACTTAAACATAATTATAAAAGTGAATAAAATAAGAAAGAAAAACATTAATATGTAACAACAATAATATGTGGGAGTGGTGGTAGTATGGTGATGGTGGCTGACGGTGGTGATGTGCGTATAAAGGTGTGCGCGAAGAATACGTGATGGTGGTGATGGACTCTTGGATGAACATGATGGAGTGGAGATGAAGTGGGCTGATGGTGAGTATGTTGAGAGGCATGAGCCTCTGGGCGTGTAAGCATGTCCCTATTGTGGTCTTTCTTTGTGTATATATAGCAGACTAGTTGATCTATCGTTAATAAAAAATATTTATCTTTTCAATTTGATAGAAACATGCATTGAGAATCGCTCTATTTTCCGCGCCCGGACTTGCATCCGGATGAGCAACTCCAGACATCTCTGTATTCGTCGCGCGAGATTCTCCATTTGACGCCTCCGGATGAGCATCCGGCTCTGAAGTTCGGACAGGTATGTGAGATGTCCAACCCACTTGTCTGGACGGAAGTCCGGACACGATTATTCGAGAAATCTTCTGAGGTGTTTGGAATCGCGTCCGACCCTAAAGTCCGGGCATCTGACCCGAAGCCTGAAACATTCAAAATTGAGCATTTTTTTGCTGTCCGGACCTATGTCTAGGTGGGAAATCCGGACAGGAATAAGGTGTCCGGGTCAATGATCCGGACAGCTCACCCGGGCAGGAGATAGTTCAGCACTTCATCATAAATAGGCTCTAGATTCTTCGTTTGGACTTCGTTTTGCTCCCCATTTATTGCATTGGAATCCTCATGAAAAATTCTATGCATTTCCTACTTTTAACTGCATTAGACACATAAAATGCATCAGTTCACATCAAAACATAAATCTAAGGAAAAACATATGATAAGTGAGAAATACTACATGAATTGTTATGAAAATAGGAAGAATTAAAACCCTAAAAGTATATGTATTTCACACTTATCATCAACACACTTAGCAAACAACGTGTTTCACATCTCCCAATTGAATACACACACATACTCTATCCATTAGAGGTATCATGGGCCAAGAGGCTAACTAAATCTAGATTGGATACATATGTATACTCTAATGAGAGCTCACGACAAGACAAAGATCCCCTAGTCAAAACACATGGTGGTAAAGACCACATAGGAGTTAGAGTACTCAATATGAGATAAACATCTTGAGCTTACTCCTTCAAGGATGATGTAGATTACATGGGCGAAATCCTTTTAAGGGGGGTAGAGCGGTTTTGTGTGTGCCTAACGTATTTAGTACGTATCAACTACGTGCATTATTGTAAGCATGGTATATATAAGTCATTGTAGTACACATAGTACAATTGAATATTGTATGTATAGTACAAGTTATATGATTGTAGTATGTTTTTGAAGTAGTAATGTGATGTTCTTCATGTATACTCACATAAATATATGTATGTATTAGTTCGCACCACTGAATGCAAATAGGACGAGAGAACAAAAAGAATATTCTTACCTTAATCATGAGTACTTCCGCATAATAGAATGCGAGAGTACTACACAAAGAACGTCAATCTTGTTAGCTTCGATGTGAGAATACAAGCAAGGGGAGTAGAAACTCCAGTGACATTATGAATTGTGACTCGGTATGAAAACCGAGTATGGGAAATATTGATATGTGAACCGGTAAGAAACAGATATGAAACCTAGGGAAAGTTAAATACTCTAGGAAATAGGTGAGTGTAATTAAAGGAACTTAGTTCCATGGAATGAGATATATATAATCCTTTCACCTATGACTAGATTAACCAAAGTAGTTCGACCCAGATATTGATTGAACATGAGGTGGCAAGATTAAGAGAAGATAAGACTAGAAATAATTAAATAAATTGGTTGGTTGAATTGACATGGAAGGTTGAACTTGATCCTAATCAGATTAAAGGAAACTGAACATAAATTGGGGGTGGAAGGATAGTTCAACACTGACGATGATCACGTTAAGGTTGGATGATTCCCGAAACTCCCTACAAGTGGACACAGATATGAGTAGGTAATGAGCTTAGATGCGGATAGAGATTATGTGATTGTTACACAAGGGGTCGTGGACCTTAAGTCCTTTGTCATGAGACCGGTGTGCTCGCGGGTATTTGTAGATGTTTGTGGACTCAGCAAAGTCTTTTACTATAGTCCCTCGCCATGATGCCTTAAGTGCTCCATACAATAGAATGAATTCTTATATTATATAAAGCATATTTGTAGTATGAATGGTATGTGACGGGATCGATAATATCCCAAGGGTATACCTTTATGCTAAGAGAAATTTAACATGAATGGTGGACTATATCTGATTAATATATGCTGGGTAAGTATAAAACACTTGTCGGGATAAGATTGAATTGGTTGTGGATACCTAGTTGGAACTTGATTCCCTAGGACTACTTGATTTGAGGAATATGACTTCAGGACGAAGTCCTTTTAAGGGGGGTAGATTGAAATATCCCAGATGTTCATTATCTTAATTAATACCAAATTAAATGGAAGTGTTTCATGGAAGGTTAAAATGGTTAATTAAGGATAAAAATTTTATTGAGACGAATTATTTAATTCATACACTTAAGGGATTAATTTTATAAACAAACGTAAGATTTAAATAAGTTAATAAGCCTCATATAAAATAAAAAAAATAAAAGAATACAATTAGAAATGAGATGTAATAATAAAGTTAATTGTACAATACTTCTACTTAGGTGAAAAACAGTAATTCACCGATAAGTTTAATAAAAGGAGATTGGGTGATATTAAGTCATATAACCTAAGGTACGTTGCATTAAATACCGAATTAATAACCGTTACTAAATAAGCAAGTTAAATAATAAAGTTTATGTAACATGTAACATATGATATTTCATGAAATAATATCACAAAAAATTAATATGAGGAAGCTTGGGAATTTGTTTAACAAACTAGCAATTAATAGAGTTCAAACTAGCAAAATGGGAGGATCAATTAGGCTAAAATAAGCCCAGCTGGCCGGATGGGCCAACCAGGCCCACATTCTCTTCAAGTCGGACCCAATTCAAAAATAGAGAGAGAGAGCCCGAATTCGGCGCCCATCTTCATTCTTCTTACTCTTGGTAATATTGCAACCCTAAACTGGAACAAGGAACATACTACTCGCGTCGCTCTTTTCCTTCACCCACGAACCGCTACCCTAACTGGCGAACCCTGTGCCTCTCTCCATTCCTTCTTCTTCTTCGATCTTATTCATTACCAACAAACAAGAACAACACTCTATTCTGCTGATTGCTTTGCGGGTGAATAAGGATCTCGGAAATTTCGGTTCAAATTACAACTAAGAATAAGGTAAAACACTCCTGTTTTCCTCTTGAGTTTTCAGATGATTTCTTTCATGGGTTTGGTACTAAGGTTCGAAAAATTTCTTTCTTCCCCTCTTTCCCTTCTTGTGAGGTGCTGAAAACCAAAAATCTAAAGAAAACAGGGGTATTACTCCTGGCTCATTTGAACCGAACATAGAGGTAATAACATGCCATGTCCTTCCTCTGTTTTCTTCTCCGAATTTCCTTGTTTTACCTCTTGAGTTTTTGTTATTTGGTTCCAAAAATCCGGTCCTCACCTTCTCTACATCTCTTTACTTGTTTGAGCATGGATTAAACCGACATAAGGCTATTTCGGTAGGATCTGGCTGGGACCGCAAATTGAACCCACAACCAACCGAAGAGGCCGAGAATCTGGGGGCTTAAAATTTTGGACTAAAAACTCTACGCTTGGAACATTCAAGGTTAATGATTTAACCTTAATGAATACTAGATTAAGCGATATTCAATTTTTGTTACGGATTAGTGTGTGTCTAGAAATCTAGGAATTTATTATGCTTGACGACTCGACCTTGTTGTGTTTTGGATTGATTAAGCATTAGTTTTGGTTTTTGATCTTGTATATTACGGACTAGTGAAGAGATATGGGGGAAGAAAACCTAACTTTCAATTATGAACATTTTACTAGAGGATTAAGCTTGAGTTTTGGAAGTTAGAAAATTAGGGTTCTGAAATTGGTAATTAAAAGTTCCAAAGAGATTCAAATAAGAATCACAATTTAAGTTAAATTAGGTTAAAATATTAAATCTGAGAAATTATGTGGCGAAAGCGTAAATATGAGAAATTGGGGTGAAAGAGTGAAAAAGGAAAGTTTGAGGGTGATTTGGTAATTTCTGGAAAGTTTAAGGGTTGAAATTAGGATTAGGGTCAAAAATTGGAATTAGGTTCTGTAATGAAAAAATTAGGGTTCTGGTTGTATAATTTAGGGTTGAATCAAATTTGGGGGAAAAATCTATATAAATTAGGGTTTCCAGAAATCATTTAGGCTTTAGGGACAAAATGGTATTTATAAAGAAGTTGGGGTTGTAATCGTAATTTAAGAAAAATTTGGGTCAAAATTGCAATTAGAAGGAATTGGGATGAAAATGTAAGTTTGTGAAATAATGGGGTGAAAATGTAAATTTGAAAAGAGTTAGGAGCAAATTAGTAATAAATCTGGAAATTCAAGTCAAAATCGAAATCTGGTCAAAATTGAAGTTGGTCTAAATTAATTTGGGTTTTTAGGTTAATCTGGGTCAAATCAAACCAATTGGGCCTAAATAAATTTAAATAACAAAGGGTAATCAGTAGGGCTCAAAAACCTAATTGAAAATGATGCTAATTTGAAAATAGGCAATACAACTTATAGTTAGATGACAGATTATGTAATGGGCTTAGGCCCAAGTTAACAAAGGATGGAAATTAGAACAAAGAATTGGGCCAACTCTAAACAAATAAGCATTAAGTTGGAAATTGTATATGAGATTGACAACTTTAGTATGGGATCAATTTATGGGTTTAAACGATCAAGGAATTATTTTATAAATGTGGTATTAATTTGTAAATATTAAGGTTAATATTAATCCTAGGAGAACTTAGAGGTATATATTTATATATACAATGGGCTAACACTATAACTTATGAAACTATATATATATAGGTGTATAAATATGTATATGTACATATAGTTAGAGGATTATGATGAAAATGAATTTTCAAATTCCGGCAGAACTTAGAAAAATTACGAAGATATGAATGCATATATGTTTGTGTAACATTAAAATCGATGGGAACATATTTATAAGGTATATATGCATATACATAATTGGATTTAATTATAAGTTAAGGAGTATTGAATTAACAAAATAACATTAAATATAATTTAATGGGTTAGAATTATATATGAAAATCATAATTACTAAGAGTGAAGGTTGGTGTAAGTTTGGAAAATACTAAGAGGTTTAACGTAATACCAGTATTACATTAGGATTGTGAAGAACATATACGTGTACTTAGAAATACAAGTATACATTAGTAAAAATGTTAACCTAGAGGAATTGTGCAAAGGAGAAACATGTTATATATAGTAAGAAGTTAACTCATAAGGATTAACATGAGCCTCATTAAGCATGAGACCATATAGTATAACACTAAGAGAGAATTTTGTTATACTACCTTAAGTATAAAGGATCCTAATGCTTATGCCTAATTTTGGTAGGAAATTATATATATTAAAGTGTTGGAATTAAAAAGGTGAGGTTATATGTTAAGGCATTGGAATGAAATTTCAGATCATATATTAAGGTTAGGATTTAAAGTATAGGACGAGAATGATTAGGGAAGAAAACCTAAGTCACCAGTAGATTATTTAAAGTGGTGTAAATCATTAGATTAAATGATTAAGGATTTGGTTAAGGAGATTAAATAACATGGAAAATCACTAGAGTTTGTAGAAACGTATTGACCGAGTCAATATATTGACCTTGACTGTGCTGACCAGATTAATGGGTTGACCACGTTGACTAAATTCAACTAAGTTGACCAAAGGGGTCAAGTTGACCAACTTATACTCCACATGAAAGCTTAAACCTTAAATACACTATAAGGTCTATTATATCATATAGTAATAAACTACATTGTGATATATAGATATGTATATACATGTATATGCAAGAGTAATAACCTATGATTAAATGGGATATTATATGGATTAAAATCCCGAGTAGTAACCTAATACTACATATTCTTTATAACGTAAATAGAGTATGGTTGAAACTAATCCTGAATATATTCAAAAACCCGAGTAACAACAATAAACCAATTAAGGGGTTAATTACTGGGGGGATTAGCACTATTTGGAATACTGGATCAGTTGAATGATAGTAAATTAATGCTTAGAGGTATATTCCAGAGACACGAGCTAGGAGTTATGAGCCACGAGCTACACGTGATTAGAGACGAGCGTGATCTGTCACGCTAGCATTGTTCTGCGGTGAACGGTATGTGAATGTGTGGTCTAAAAATTCTGAGGGTTTTCTTGGGTTCAGACATATTGGGTGTTAAATGTTAAGAATAACCATGTTATGCATGTATTGTATGTGTTTATGTAATCGACCGTCAAAACGTTTATCAATTGTGTGCAAACTTTGATCGGACAAAGTGATACCCATTATCACTTAACTTGAGTGTGAACAATTAGGAGGAACTTTGAGTGCTAACCCAAGAGTGTAAATTACTCCAGAAACACCAAGTGAGATGCTTAGATTAGAGACCCGGTATTAACCGTCTCTAGAGCGATGACTTGAACTAGAATATCACCTAGAAGACTTCTAGGTATATGTGTAAGCCCTGAGAGGCATCTAATAAATGTGTTCTCCTATAACTGAGGAAATTAATTAAAATACTCTAACAAATGAGAGTGTTATGATTTAATGAAAAGTGTGTTTAGTAAATCCTGGGCTGCATACGTTCCAACAGGTAACACAGAGTGATCACTAGAAAGGAACTTCGATAGAGTAGCTTTTGATTTGTTAATCTAACTAGCCGGATACGATCGTTAGTCGTAGTGTGCTACCATTGGCACCATGGCTTTGGCTGCATGGATGTCTACTACATAGACTAAGTAAGCCCATATACCCACTGGTAGTATGGCATAGGACTATTTTCCAAAATTGTGAAAGTGTGAGATTAACTGGGAATTGTCTTTAATATGACACCCAACTGACTAGAGAGGTTTGATAGAAGCGGGGCTTCGAATGATAGATATTGACCAAGGGATACGGTTTATTTCAACTCTCTTGTTATCCTTATTAGGATTAAAGTGGATGATTTGTTTGTAAATTGTCGTGACTATTATGAATTGTTATGTGAATAATTGAGTGGCCTACTGTATGTTTTATTTCTACATTTACAGTCATATGTAAAGCATGTAAACGGAACAGCATGAAACGAACCTTACGCTAAGCAACCTATGTGACCTAAAAGGGTCTAGGATCACATTATTAGCATATTCAACGGTTGGCTGAGCCTTTATGGCCTCACATGTAACACCCCTACTCTAAAATCCGGATAATCTAACGTGCCTAATAGAAATAAATGTTCAAGTCACAGTGAAAAAAAACCGATAATAAACTTAAATGGGTGTTACTCGCCATTACTCACCCATGTGAAGAATGCAGCGTTACTAACAATTCAATCTTACAAATTCACAGTGATGACAAAGACAATTACAAACCAAGGTTTACAATAATCTAAAAGAGATAAGTAGTCTAACTGAACCAAATTCATAAAGTTCAGGTGCAGTTTATCAAAGTCTAACTATCCCAGAGCCCGCTCTCGCGCGTCGGTCTTCAATCAGGTACCTCTAATATGTTGCCATAAAGGCTCAGCACGATGGCTGGTATGCTTCTCATATGATCCTCTTGAACCTTTGAACTACTCAAATTAATTAGCCCAATTGTTAACATACAGTTCTGGTTTCATGCAATTCCGTTTTACAACATATGAACTGTAAAAAGCAATAATAAAGCAAGAAACAATTCATCCCAATCACATAGTTCATAATATTCCACAACCAGCATATAACATTCGACGCATAAGAAAATGAAGTAACGTAACTAGAGTTAGTCATATGGTTTCTCATGTTATGGCCTCTAGGGCCGTTGTTCGTTCCTTACAAGTAGTCAAGTTCTCAACTTAATCCTTGTTCCATTTCACTTCTTAACTCTTCCACTTTACCACCATAATCTAACTTAGCTTATAATTCCTGGGCCCAAATGCCCTTACTCTGTTTACAATTTATGGGCCCAAATGCCCTTACACCAGAGGCGGTGCCTCCATCCAACAAAGTTTGCGTTTGTTGGAAATCCACAACTTAAAGTTGTAGGATATAATGTTATTGGGGCCCAAATGCCCTTACACTAGCAGCGATGCCTCCGTCCAAGCAGCCATACGATACTTGGAGTTTCCTTGAGCAGACCTGTTGTCAGTCGTCCCCTCCGTGATCACAATGCGCAACCAGGCGGTCTCGGATTCCTCACCATCTTCAATCTTCCACCATAGCCAACCTCTCACTAAATTTTTTAAGTTCTTGACAAATGCCTAATATTCAATCTTAGGTTATCCAGTGTTTAATTTCTCCAGTGTATGTGGACCTTATAGGTCTTTGATGTATGCCTAGAAGTCATCTAGTGTAAATTCGTACACGAGTTCATTTCTTCTTGAGTGATGTCCTCTATCACTACTCGTATATGTTTGATATCTGTCTCGATTCGTATAACTAACGCGTACAAATAATGGCGCACGTATTTGACAGATAAATCATTTAACATAAGTTCATTCAAGCATGCATATCTTCTTAGCAAACATTTCACACATCCAAACCCGAGGAAGTCCTCAGGCACAATCAGAACATACAATAACATACTGTTCACCGCTGAACAATGCTAGCGTGACGTTTCACGCTTTTCCTCTAAGCTAGTACTGCTCATATCTCCTAGTGTGTATCTCTGGAATATATCACTAGGTATTAATTCATGTGGTTCGATCAAGTCGGTATTCTAATAATTACTATCCATCTCGTTATTAATCCCGTGATTAACCTCTTAAATGGTTGTCGTAGTTATTCGGGTTTTACAGTGTAGTCGGGATTCGTTCGATTCGTACTTTACTCGTGTCGTATGTATATATATATACATGTGGTATTAGTTCAATACTCACGACAGCTAAACCTTAGGATATCCCGCTTATGTGTAGGTCGTTATTCCTTGTCATGTTCTTACATTCATACACCGTTGTATGCATAACAGTATAATTTATTGTCATACGTTCTAATTTATTGCGTAGTTGTTTATCTCGAAACTCTTCCTTAAGTTGCGGGTTGATCAACTTGACCTTCTATTGTCAATTAGGTTGACTTGGTCAATTTGGGTTGACTTGGTCAATTTGGGTTGACTTGGTCAATGTTTCCTAGTCAATAAGTCTAGGTAATCTCTATTATAATCTTTTAATTACATGTTTCATTTGTTTGTTCAACTTCTTTACAATTTGACATTAGTCCATATAGCTAATGTTGTATAATTTAAATCGTCCACTTTAAATGGTATTTCATCATCCTCCATGTATTCGCTACATCTTATTGTATAAACCCCCTTGTTCCTTATATTTATTTTGGTTTACATGAATTATAGTCTCCTTATATAAATGTTGTTTCCTTATCATTTCATGTGAGACTCTTAGGTCTTTTATTTGTGTTACTGTCTACAATTAAGTATCAAGACCACACCCTCAACTTTTATAATGTTATATAGCATATCATATTAAGTTTCCCAACTTTATTTTATTTCCCAAAACAATATTATAATTCCCATCCCTCAAAGTATTCCCATTGTTTATGTGAGTCTTATAACTTCTCACCTTATGTTTGTTATCCCTTTAATGTCTCTTGAACTATAGAATAGTGTAATATTTATATCCCCTTCAACCATATGTTAAACATTATTTACTAGCCTATCACATTTTCGCAACGGCCCACATAATTTTATTAATTACGAAGTTTCCACACTAGTTTTCTAAATTCACAATCTTACTCCTCATACCTTATGTTATATCATTACTACCCTTAGCTAGTTTTAACCCATAGTTCTCAACCATATATTATAAAATTGGAACAGATCCCTTGCTGTCACAGCTTATTCACCTCATCCTCTAACTTCTCTTTATTTACCATTTGACCCACTTTATTTTACAATTCTTACAATTTCATCCTTAAACTATATATTATACAATCTCACCAATTAAATTCCAAATTTAACTCCAAAAATTCTAGTAAATTCCCTACAGCCCCTATACCGTTTCTAAATGCCGTTTCAGCCCTTAACTTTCATAAATTACATTTTGACCTCAATAGTTTTATGAACTTTACAATTGACTCCTAAACTTGTTTAAACTCTTAATTTAATTATTTAACTTACCCATTTGGTCAACACTTCCTATATGGTCAAGATTGATCACCACCCTACTGCCTTGACCATAACTTTTCCATAATTACAAATTTGACCCCAAAATTTCCTAGAATTACCATTTAGGCCCAAAACTTTACAAAAACCTAGATTTTTCATCTAAACTCCAACCAAGGCCCAACTTTCGGTCATATTAACTTTTGACACTCTAAATTTAATTTATTTACACTTAACCACCTATGTTATTCCCTTTTGCGCATTAGAACAATATTTAAGCTTATAATTGCTTTTAAACTTAATTTTAACATTATATTTGAACCAACTTCCGCTCAAATTCGTAGGTATTTTTCCTATATAATTTTATGTAACACCCCGTCCAAAGCCAATCGTAGTTATCGCAAACTTAACAACTTAATCACAACTGTCGCAGCGGAGTAAACTAACACCTAGACCTTGCCACGGTCTGATCTATAGAATATACCGAACCTTAAGTATTACAACGCTTATCCAAAAAGGAATATACAAACGATCCAAAACATCCACCAACCGAGTTCATGGTATCTCCATTAACAACACAACTTCCACTAGTCTTAATATCAACAGACAGGAGCACATGCGCAACCCGTTCTCAAAATAAAAGCCCCACCTAAGTCTAACCACCCCTACTCTCATGGTGACTCTTCATGGGACGCTTACCTGTAAAATAAAAACAGCCCCCAAATGGGGTCAGCAAGAATGCTGGTACGACCCTCTCGTGGCCCCCAAGCTAACGGGGCTACGACGACTAATTGTCGATAGCATGGAAATTGATTAGATACATAATCATAATATGAAGTGCAATAAAACAACAATCCACAAGTGAACAATACCAGTCCAAACACAATACATGGCTTAGAAGCCTCTCTTAGATAAGTGAGTTAGATTTTAACCCCTTAGATCCACATTCCTCTTATTCTCATATTTGCCAACCGTTCTCCGATTAGACTGGTTAGCTCTTAGTTTGTTGCTTATTTTTGTAGGGCTTGGTTAACCCTAGCCGGCAGCAGTACACTTACCCGCAATAAGCAACCTTTCTTAATTTGTTGGGGATGTAGGCTTGATCCCCCCACGCCATCCTTAATGTGCCTCCCACCTCAAACAGTAGTCCGGGTGGTCGAGTCGGTTTGTTGACTCTAGGCGACGAGTCCGAGGACAAGTCTTATTTGGAAGTCGGATCTGATTCAGATACCGACCTCACCCAATACACATGTGCCGGTACCATTCCGGATTCCTCACTCCCACCCCAAGTTACGGTGAGTGAAAGTCTTACAATTCATGTGTTAGTTAAACCTTAACGGGTATTAACCAACAGTCACCAATACATCATTCCTCTCCTTAATCCAATAGGCACTAAACTTAGTTAGTAGTTAACCTCAAGTCTCGTGGGTTAGTGTAAAGAAAACTCACACACAACGAGAGCAATAAACACCGGTTGCATGCTTTATCTTGTCTTAGTCATAGCAAATAAACAGATAGCACACAAGCCGAGGGACACCTCGTTAGCAAGCAGGTCACAAGAAAGACTGTACCGTTCACCATCGGCGGTTGTTTGTTTAATCTCCTTCCGAGTCCCAATTCACAAGTCCTAAAACATTCATTCAGTTTTAGGTTATTAGTTACTTAACTCATCCCAACTTAATTAACTTACTTAACCACTAATGTTTACCCACTAATAATCACTAAATCCTTATGGTTTAACCTTAACCTCAAAAGCCACTTACTTCTCATTATTTCTTAAGCTTGTTTATGCCCTTAATGACCTTTATATGTCATTAATTATGTCCTAACAATCTTATAGTATCATTACCAAACAAGTCCCAACCTTAAAACCCCATTTTTCAACATTCTGTAGCTTTTTTTTATTGCTCCGGGTTTGTGTCCGAGGATGTAAACCTGGACCAATACATCGTATAAGTCTCTGGACAGTTTTGTGACTGGTCCAGGTTTGTGTACTTGGATGTAAACCTGAACCATGTCACGGTATTAGTCTCTGGATGGTTTTTGATGTGATCCGGGTTTATGTACTTGGTAACAATCCCGGACCAAGGCTAAACTTGTACAGAAATGCAATTTTTGACTTCTTTTAAACCTCAAATCTTGCCCAATCTTTTCCTAACCTTTCCATAAGTATCCTAGCATGTTTAAACATCATTTTAGCACGTTAAAATCCTCCTAATCTATCCATCATTTCATACCTAATTCCTTGATCATTCACTCAAGTTCTTACAAAAATTCCTAACACTTATGCTTAGTTTCCTACATTTCTAACATGTAAACTTGCCTAAAACCTCAACTAACCAAAGTGTTTCTCCACAAGCATTATCACCACTCCTAAAGCTTTACTACTCATTCCCCTTTCCTTTACACCAACTTCTCAAACTTCCTCAAGCTTACTCTTAGATTCTGACGAGACATTATTCTTCCTTTATTTACTAATACTTGCACAAGACTTATTCACACTTCCACCATAACCCTAGAGCATCAAACTCACTCATTTAAACTCTAATTCCTTCAAGACAACTCCTAAGTCCTTTAAACACTCAAGAACACTCCAGTTCACTTTCTTACACCAATTTAAGCCTTAAGGATTCTCAGTGCCTTCTAGGTCATCAAACTTCATTTACACACCTTAAACCCCTTGTTTTCTCACTAAATTTTGACATGGCTTCTTTAGTATACTTCTACATCCAAACACTTGGTTCTTACCATTTAACAATCTTGGACACCCAAATTCTTTCCACACATTCATAACACTCAATTTACACCAAAACTACACTACATCACAATATAGTGCATAAACTTAAATTGCTTGGCACTTAGGCCCTTACATGACATAAAGCTTAACCACTAAATTTCCACATATATTAGCCTTTGACCTGCAAATACACACAACAAGGCTCCCATTGAAATATAAATGCTCTTGTAATTCACCTTTTTAATTGTCTAACTATCTCATTTCCCATTTGCTCTTTAATCACAAGTTCTCAAATATAATCATTGTTTTTCCTAGGTTATATATAGCCCTTTTCTAATGTAAACTCTAAGCTAAGATTATCATATATCTAGATCCCACTCCCTTAAACAATAAAACACCTTAAGGTAAGCAATTTACCTTGTTCTTTTACAAGCTTCACCAACTTTCTTACTTAGGCTTTTCCTTGCACAATCTCGGCCACCAACCAAATTCTCCTTGCCAATGTTCTAATCAATATACAATGACTCTAATGAGTGCTAGACAATACACTAACCTCAAGGAGCAAACCCTAGGTCAAAAATGTGTTTTAAGGTATTAAAATGAATATTTTACCTTGAAGTCTTAAGGTAGGCTTGGATATGAATCAATGAGGACCTCCTCTAGCTCTTGGAGTATCTTAAACAAGCTAGAAAACGGCATAAAAATGAAGCCCCATAAGTGGTAATTTTCGGATAAGTGAAGAAATGATGGAAACCTAGTTTTTCTTACATTTTCTTTACCTTAAGAGAATGGAGAAGCTAATGCACTCTCCAAGCTTATTTTCCCCCCTTCAATGGCGGTTTCCCTTGGAACCAAAATGAAGCTTTTGAAGTTTTGGAAAGATAGAAAGAAGGAGCTTGAGCTAACTAAGAGATATATGTGCTTGGTTTTGATTTTGGAGCTAAAATGAGCAAGATATGGTCAAAGGAATATGGAGCTAGCATAAAGGCTGCTCTTACGTAAAGGAAGAAGAAAGAGAGCAGGAGAAATCGGTGAGAAGAAGAAGAAATGAAGAAAGGAGGAGAGAGGGAAGCTAAAAGGAAGTTTTTTTCTTAAAAGGTGAATAGTACTCTACTAACTTTTCCCTCTTCTTTTTGCTTAAGTTGCTGTCTCATGTGGTGACTCACCACTTCAAAAACGCCCCCCTTCCTAAATGAGATATTTATGGTCTTGGTTGACCAATTAATTAGCTTATGTTGACTTAATGCTAAACTAGCACTATTTGGTTACTATTCACAAATTAGTGCACATATTTGTGAAATTTTTGATTTCCCATTGATTTATACTTCCTAATGTGATACTAAGTAGTACACAAGTTAATTAAGAAGTAATCATGGGCATTTAGCCATATAAAACCCCTTTCTAAGACAATTTTTTAAAAATGTGCTTTAAGAGTCCTTAAAGCACAATTTGTGGTTTATCTTGTTTTGGAGCTTAGTTTTCTTTGGTAACTGATTTAATATGACCATTAGGATTTTACTAAGGTCTAAGAATGATATTTGGGTGCTAACCCAAGTTACTCCAAGCTTAGAGCATGTTTTTGCCTAAATTGCTCTTATGGTGTTTCCTTGTGTTTTCTTTGGTTAAAATTGTTTCTTAATATTTCTAAGGCATTATTTAGCCCTCTTATATCTTATTTTATCATCTAAACACCATATCTAGGTTTAGGGTATTTCAATATACCCCCCTTAAAAGAACTTTGTCCCCAAAGTTCACATATATACTTAATCATTCACGATACTTAATTTCCTTAATCTTAATACCATATCTTACATTCACATTCACACATCTCAAGACTCAAAGGTCTTCCACAAGTACAATACATAAGTACTATACATATCTTAAACTTACCACAAAGTGTAGCAACTTACACCAAATCACATCTTGCACAAACCAACAAACCAAGCAAACGACACACATGTTCGTTTACTAACTCACAAGCGAGGAAGCTCTACCCCCCTTAAAAAGGGGTACGCCCCGTACCCTATACAGACGATCTAGTCAGTAAACAACGAAGGGTACTTCGATCTCATCTTATCCTCTAATTCCCACGTGGCCTCTTCGACATCCTGGTTAGACTAGAGAACCTTCACCAGTCGCACTGACTTATGGCGAGTGTCCCTAGTCTTACTATCCAAGATCCTCTGAGGAACCTCCACGGATCTCATATTCGGTTCTAACGTCAACCTCTCAGGTTCTAACACATGGGAGGGGTGGTGCATGTATTTCTTTAGCTGTGAAACATGAAAAACATCATGCACTTTACCCAGCTCAGCAGGTAAATTCAACCTGTAAGCAACTGGGCCCACCCGCTCCGTAATCTCATAAGGACCAACAAACTTTGGGCTCAGCTTGCCCTTCTGCCCAAATCTAAATACACCTTTCATCGGTGAAACCCGCAGAAATAACTGGTCGCCCACTGCGAACTCCAGGTCACGTCGTCGAACATTAGCATACAACTTTTGCCTATCTTGAGCAGCTTTCATGTTCTCCCTGATTTGCTGAACTTCAGCCTGAACTTGTTCTAAGTATTCTGGTCCTATAATGACCGTCTCACTCGACTCATCCCAGCAGAGCGGTGTACGACATGGTCTACCGTACAACGCTTGAAAAGGCGCCATCTTGATCGAAGCGTGATAGCTATTGTTGTATGAAAACTCGATCAGATGCAACTTGTTAATCCAACTGCCCTGGAAGTCTAAGGCACACGCCCTCAGCATGTCCTCGAGTGTCTGAATCGTACGCTCAGTCTGACCATCTGTCTGAGGATGGAACGCGGTACTCAGCTTCAGTTCTGTACCCAACGCTTCTCTGGTAGCTCTCCAGTACCTCGAAAGGAATCTGGTATCTCTATCTGACACTATGGTCTTCGGTATCCCGTGATGTCTCATAATTTCCTTCTCAAACAACTCAGCTAACTTAGTTACCTTCCAAGTATCCTTCATCGGTATGAATCGGGCTACTTTGGTAAGGCGATCCACCACCACCCATATCATGTTCAGACCTCCCCTAGCAGGTGGGAGTTCAACTACGAAGTCCATGGAGATATCATGAATCTTCCACTACGGAACTGGCATCGACTGTACCATTCCGCCCAGTCGTCGGTGCTGAAATTTTACCTTCTGGCATGTGAGACACCTCAAGACAAACTCGGTAACATCTGTCTTCATCCTCGACCACCAGAAGTATCTCTTCATGTTCTTATACATCTTAGAGGCTCCCGGATGGATGGAAATTGATGAACAGTGTGATTCTCTAAGTATACACTCTTTCAAATCTGTGCTGCCTCGTGGTATGCATAACCGGCCCTTAAGTCTGATCAGATCATCACCATGAAGTATGAAGTCGTATTTCTGACTCTCAAAAGTACCATCTGTCAGCTTCTGTCTTACCTATCTCATGTACTCATCTGCCTTCTGAGCCTCTCGCACCTCATCAACCAAGCTGGAGAAAGAAACTAGCGAATGGAGTGAGTGTGCTCGACGACTCAGGGCGTCAGCTACAACATTGGCCTTCCCTTCTTTGTATTGGAGGTCATTGTCATAGTCTTTTAAAAATTCCAACCATCTTCTCTGTCAAAGATTCAACTCCTTCTAAGTGAATATATATTTCAAACTCTTATGATCGGTGTAGATAGTCACATTAACCCCGTATAAGTAGTGGTGCCAAATCTTCAAGGCAAATACCACTGCTCCCAATTCTAAGTCATGAGTGAGGTAGTTCTCCTCATGTCTCTTCATCTGGCGTGAGGCATAAGCCACCACCTTGCCATGCTGCATGAGCACGCAATCCAGCCCTCTGCCGGATGCATCACAATAGACCTCAACGCCCTTCATACCGTCTGGAATAGTCAGAACCGGTGTAGTGGTCAATGAGTCCTTCAAACTCTGAAATGAACTCTCACAATCAGCCGTCCATACGAACGGTGCATCCTTCTTCATCAGACTGGTCATCGGCTTCGTGGCCTTGTTGAAATCCTTAACAAACCTCCGGTAGTAACCTGCCAACCCAAGAAAGCTCCGAATGTCGGTAACTGTCTTCGATCTCGGCCAAGTACGCACGGCATCAATCTTTTCTGGATCCACCGAGATCCCCGCATCCGGGATGACATGACCCAGGAAAGAGACCTGGTCAAGCCAAAACTCACACTTGGAGAACTTAGCATATAGCTAGTTCTCCCTCAATATCTCTAACACCCTCCTCAAATGTTCCTCATGCTCAGCTTTCGATTTGGAATATATCAGAATGTCGTCGATGAATACCACAACCGACTTGTCCAGCTGCTCCCGGAACAAGCGGTTCATCAGATCCATAAATTTCGTCAGTGCGTTCGACAAACTGAACGGCATCACTGTAAACTCATAGTGGTTGTATCATGTCCGGAATGCCGTCTTCTCAATATCCCCCTCCTTAATGGCTATCTGATGATACCCCGATCTGAGATCAATCTTGGAAAACACGGATGCCCCCTTCAACTGATCGAACAGATCATCAATGCTGGGTAGTGGGTACATATTCTTCACAGTCACTGCATTCAACTCTCTGTAGTCGATGCAGAGGCGGAGACTACCATCCTTCCTCTTCACGAAGAGAACTGGCGCTCCCCATGGTGATACACTTGGTCTAATGAATCCCTTATCCAGCAAGTCTTTCAACTAATCCTTTAACTCTTTCATTTCTGCCGGAGCCATGCGATATGGCGCCTTAGCTATCGGTCCTTTTCCTGGTAGTAGCTCGATGGTGAACTCTACCTCCCGAGTAGGTGGCATGCCGGGTAGTTCCTGTGGAAATAGATCGGGGAACTCCGACACTACCGGTAAGTCGGGGTTGAACTCGGGGCCCCTCTTCATGTCCTGGACATAGCAGAGATATACTTCTTCCTTCCTCCTCAACTCCTTATACATTGCCATAGCGGTGATGATCTTAGTCAAAGGCTGGCCTCTGGCGGTATGATATTGTTACCCCAGACGGACTCCTGAGCAGCAGTCTATGCTCGGCGCAGAGGATACGACCCTTGTGCCGCTCCAACCAGTTCATCCCGAAGATAACATCAAATCTCAACTCCCTGAACTCAATAAAACTGACTGGGAAATCTTCCCCCTTAATTCTGATGATGGCTCCTCGGTAGTAGCGAGTGTAATGAACCTTCTCCTTAGACGGGAGCGTAACTGTGAAGTCGGGTAGCTCATCAGCGTCTAGCCCCAACCTTCTCGCAAAAGATGCCGAGATAAAGGTGTGCGAGGCCCTTGAGTCGAAGAGAACTGATGCCTCAATCCCATTAATCGGAAAGGTGCCGGTGAGGGTAGTACCGCTGGCATCGGCCTGTGCCTCTGTGAGTATGCTTAACGCACCTTCCGTACCGAGTCCATAACCTAATTGTATTCACAAGCTTCATGAGTAATGATGGTATAACAAGAGTCGTATCAATTAATATGAACAACACTGTTATTTTATTCATAACCATCCTGTTTACAACACGTGCTTCCTTCTTACATCTCGTTCCTTTCATCACACTTAGAACATTACATGGCTAATATTGTCTAAAGGTTAGGTTTAACCGCCCTGGTCTCGTATGTGTCGCATTAATTACTGCTGATGGTGTTGTATTCAGCTTGATTTTCTTAATCCCATGGTATAACATCCTTGATTCTCCTCCCATAACTAATACATCCCCTGACTTAAGTATTAACTTATTAGCACGGTCCGCATGCTTCTGCTCGCTGTATAAGAATTCTGTGTCATCTCCAATGGACCAAGACACTACGGGTATCTCTCTTTCGAGAGACTCCGTTGTCTCGTCCTTGTCCTGATGTAATCCGAGTCACCAGTCTTTCTTGTAGAATTTCACAATGCAGATGTCTGCTTGTATGTCTGGAATTGGGTCAGCTTCCAACTGCTGAGCGATCTCCACAACTTGTGTAATAACCGGATGGAGATCCTCGGGTATT
The DNA here is from genome assembly GCA_023374045.1 of Limonium bicolor. Classification (NCBI taxonomy): domain Eukaryota; kingdom Viridiplantae; phylum Streptophyta; class Magnoliopsida; order Caryophyllales; family Plumbaginaceae; genus Limonium; species Limonium bicolor. Next base: position 346,774,756 of record CM041777.1, read on the forward strand.
CCCGGTGGTGAGACTCCATCTTGTGTTCTCATGGTCTGGTAAGTCTTGGCATACGGATTCCAATCCTTGCCTAAGCTCATCATCTTTAACTTCATCCTTGCTCCCCCTGGGTACTTCTCCCGGTGTAATGAAACCTCCGGTCCCCACTCCTAACTGCTCATCTCCTGATGATGGCTATCTGTGCTTCGAGTGTAGGTATCCCCTTATAAAAATCATACCTGGGCGGATAACCTGACATTGATTGGTGGGAAAGTCTCGAATTTCGATGTCGATCTCTTCCGGGTTAAGTATTGAAGGTATTGATACAAATGTTGAAGTTTCCTAAGGTGGTAATAGGTCATATCTTACTTAAGGTTCTAAATCTTATCTTATTCTCCTCTAACTTAATTATCACCAAGCATGCATGGATGCGGTAAGTAGGCAATTTTATTACTTAATGGTTTTATGGCGGTACCCCGCCTGGCCTCAATGAGGTTAAGTCATCGTCCAGCTCCACCAGGTGTAGTGTGGGTCCCGACTTTTGGATACCCGTGGATTCTTGTTTGCTGCTTACTGCGCCCCCTTCTGACCATCAGTCAACCCCTGATCGGTCCTAGCCTTACCTTGAAACCGTGTTTGTAGTTCCTACCCTCCTGGGTTCCCATAGCACTCATAACTCGGTGCCCGAGCCACCACAGAAATTACATTCCACCTTATTCCCCTTACAGTCAACTGCAGGGTGGTCCTTGTGACACCGCTGACAATAGTATTGTCCTTGGTAGCCACACCCGGCTTCCTTCCCAGTCTCAGTACCTGATTACACATGGCATCAGTGATTGTGTCTCAATGTTGTCAACCATTCCTAATTCACCCAAAGTATATTTCCTTACCTTGGCGCCTGATAAGTGTCTAAATGAGCATGTTTTTATAGGAGTATTTCATCTATCATATCAGCATTTTTCTGCTCATTTCTCACTTATCGTAGTTTTTTCCTCTAGTTTATGTTTTATTGATTATCTCACAAATTTATTGGTTTAAATGAGAAATCCAAGCTAGGAGCCAAAGTACACACACGAAGAGACAAACGCATAGGCGCAGACGGCTCGAAAACGGAGTCCAAACGAAGAATCTAGAGCTCGTAGAAGAAATAAGCCTGTACATCGTGATAACAGGCGGACTGTACATCGTGATAACAAGCGGACGTCTCACACCAGGCTACCGCCCCATACTGGGCGGACCTCCATACTGGTCGACATCACACAGGCAACCGCCTCTAAGGAGGCGGACGTGAAGAGGTTACCCTGCCACTTATTGGCCGTTGTCTAGGCGACAACACTGAGAACCGCCTCTGTTTGGGCGTTGTCCATGCGGACAACACAGGAAGTCGCGACAGTTTTCTTCTCGCACCGCTGCACTAGCCTTATCTATCTACCCAGCCGGCGCCTACCTTATTTCGGTCACGCGTCTTCAGCTCTGTCCCCCTGCACAATCAATTAAGCAATCAATGCTCTCTTCATCTGCAATCAATTCGTACGGATCCAACCTCTATATAAACCCAAGCACCATAACTGCAAAAGACCACCACACACACCACACACACCACGTACGACGACGGGAGTCTAAAGAACCCGCTCACCACACTCATCATTCCCTTCCATTTAATTTCCTCCCGTAACACCACAACATTCCACACTCACGCATAACAAAGAAATAGAAGAGCATCATGAGAGCGAGGCAAGACCAGTTCTTCCTCTGAATTAATGTCAAAATCTATCTGTGTATCTTCTTATCTCCGTTAATGTCTGAGTAATTTTCATTTGTATCCTAGGATGGAGGTTTATTTCTAATATTACGTAATTAATATTTATCACCTGTTTCTCTCATTTAACTTGTTTTAATTCCTTTCAACTAATATTGCTAAATGCTTTGCGCGACAAACGACTGCATTTATTTGGTAACTATCAACATATGATTTTGAGATAGTCTAGGTACCACAAAGGAATTAATCTTAGTATTTACACTCCGGACTGAGCAGGAAAATATTAAGGCTTTTATTAAGAGTTCGTAACTGACAATTATTAACACTAATAGGCAATAAATAATTGAGACAGGGTTATAAATATGTTTAAGTAATTTAGGAAGTTCCCCCGCTATCCTAGGATACATTTTTCCATTCACATCACTTAATTCACCTTTTTACTGTTTTTATTATATTTGCACTGATCCAACAACAAATCAAGCTTGCCTCCGGCTAAACCCCTTTTTACAGTTTTTAAGTAACTACCAAGATTAGGATAAATTGAACAATCTCCCTGTGGATACGACACTTGTTTTACTAACTACGACCGGGATTTGTTTGCAGCCCGACGTTTAATTTGAGTTTTTAATTCCTTTTCTTTTAATTTCACACCAGTTTAACCACTCAGAAAATAACCATCTGCAAATTGGCGCCGTTGCCGGGGAGATTGATTCCATCAATTTCCCTAGTTTCCGGTAGTTCACTCGTTGTATTGTAATAATCTGTTAATACTATTAAATTGTTAATCTTGGACATCTGAATTGGACATCTGACTTGGACATCTGACTTGGACATCTAACTTCGGACATCTTAATATTATTGTTATTATTTCTGTCATTTCTTTCCATTATCATTTCGTTCCATTGTCATTTCGTTCCATTGTCATTTCGTTCCATTGTCCCTAACTACTAACTTAAAATTTCCTGTCATTTCGTTCCATTGTCATTTAATTCCATTGTCCTTAACATTTCTTTCCATTGTATACTAACTACTAACTTATAATTTCTGTATACTAACTCCTAACTTTAATTTTCTGCCATTTCTTTCCCTTGTCATTTCAATTTTCTGTCATTTTACTCTTGTTAAAAAAAAGAAAAAAATATATATAAAAAAAAATATATCAGTGTTGTTTAACTAATGTTTATCAGCCTAACCAATATCTCTGTCTTTCTTATTCTATTTACTAATTAATTTCACAGTTTCTCACAAACCACAAGTTATCTTCTGTGCATGCCAAACACTCGAACTCGAGGTTCTCCACCAATCAGTCCGAGACCCGAACCCGAGCGCACTTTATTACAAGCACAAAGAAACCTGAGAAACCAAGCCATGGCCAATAACGAAGTTATAAATGAAATTGATCAAGCAAATCAACCAGAACACCGTGCCCTATCTGATTACCACCAACCGAACACCGAAGGAAGAGCATCAGCCATAGTTCTCCCCGAACTAACACCAGAAGAAGCCGGACGATGGGTTTTCAAAACTCACTACATCACCGTCGTCCGGGATCTAGACAAGTTTAGTGGAGCGAACCCAGATGAAGCCCCAAATCATCTGAGTCTCTTCCTAGACTTCTGCAATTCCTTTGGTCAGACCGGCAACGTCAAAGAAAGAATCCGTCTACAACTATTTCCTCACTCATTGTCGGATTCAGCAAACAGGTGGTACCGAAGCCTTCCCTCCCGATCAATCACCACATGGCTGCAAATGGCCCAAAAATTCCTTGCCAAATACTACCCAACCAGTAGAACGAGGCAATTGATCGGTGAAATCAACACTTTCTGTCAGGAGCCGGGAGAAACGTTGTACGACGCATGGGACAGATTCAAGGATATGCTAATGAAGTGTTCCCACCATGGTCTTGACGATCAATCCCTCTGCCTGTCATTCTTCAACGGTCTGGATGATGGGAACCGACTACTCGTCAATTCCTCTGCAGGAGGAAGTTTCATGATGAAATCTCCTAAAGAAGGAATGGACCTTCTCGAAACATGACGAGCAATACAAGACAGTGGACGAGATCCAAAGGAAGAACGCCACGAGCAGCAGGCCTACTCCACGTTGAGCCTACAGATCATTTATCAGCCCAGATCTCGTCCCTTGCAAAGATGGTGGAAAAGCTAACAACATCTCAAAACGAAATTGTACAAACAATAGCTTCTCCACCTACAAGTTCACCACCCAGCTCCACCTACAGAAGGATGTGTCATATGCGCCGGTCCTCATGAAACTCATCAATGCGAAGGCAAAGGCCAGTACGAGGAAGTACAATTCATAGGAAACCGCCCCGGTAATTCCTACACACATAACAAACAACAACTACCCATGGAGAAATCACCCGAATTTCTCATGGAAAAATAATGATCAGAACCAAGGAGGGCAGAACAACAATTCCAATACCTATCATGGAAACCGACCCCAACCAAACTCTAATATGGGTTATAGAGCACTAGGTGCCCCTCCAGGTTTCCAACAACAGCAAACAAAACACCATCTTCACTCTTCTGATCCAAACGCAGAACTCAAAGAGATGATGAAGGGTTTCATGTCCATAACTCAGAACCAGCTTTCTGCGCAAGAAGCCTTCAACCAGAAAATCGAAGGTAAATTCAATCAACTTGCAGAACATCTTGCTCGAAGACCGCCAGGGGCTCTCCCCAGCCAAAATGAACCAAATCCAGAGAGCAAGCCAAGTGCATCTATGTGAAGGAGCACGATAAAGAAAAGACAGAGGTGACTGAAACAGCTAAAGTTCCAGAACTACACCCTTCCCTCCAAGAGTGGGTTGTAGCAATCGAAACTTCCAAAAGGAATGTAGCTGAACTTGAAAGCACCGCCAAAGTCTATAAAAATCGCATTCAATCTGAGAATACCTACCTTGAGCACTTGGTGGCCGTTATGAAAATGAAAAGCTCGACTTTGAAGAAGAAGAAGAAGAAGAGGTTAAGGCGATAACCTTGAGAAGCGGTAAGAAAACCGACGAGATTCACATCCCGCAAAGATCAGAAGAATCCAAAGAGGATAGTGAAGAAAAAGCTGAGGCCCCTGTAAAAAATAACCTTGAGGTTCCAACAGAAAAGACATCTCCAAGCGTCCTCACTATTCCACCAGCTTCAAAACCATCTTCACAAGAACCGCCTATACCATTTCCCCACCGACTCCAGAAGCAGAAGTTGGATAATGAATATGGTAAGTTTCTAGCAATGCTGAAGCAACTAAACGTCAACATACAGTTTGTAGACCTCATTGCCAAACTATGCCAAATTCCTCAAACACCTCATATCCAACAAAACTAAATTGGCCGAAGTCGGTACGGTACCTCTCAATGTAGCTTGCTCAGCTATTCTGCAACAACCACTACCTTCCAAATGCAATGATCCGGGCAGCTTCACCATTCCAGTCACAATTGGTAGCACCTCATTTCCATACTCCCTATGCGATCTGGGTGCCTCCATTAATTTGATGCCCCTCTCCACTTTCAAAAAGCTGGGAATTGGAGAGATGAAAAAGACCAAGATGACCCTGCAACTGGCGGATGGTTCAGTAGCTTACCCAAGCGGAGTGGTGGAGGATGTTATCATTAAAGTGGAGCACCTATACTTCCATGCGATTTTGTCATTCTGGACATCGAAGAGAACTCCACTACACCTCTCATCCTTGGACGACCATTCCTTGCCACAGCCGATGTGCACATTTGGTAGCCCAGGGGAAAATCACCCTTCAGGCTTATAACGAAAAGCTGGAGTTTGCATCAGGAAGATCTCCAGATAGCAAATCCAAAGATCTCAAGTTCATAAGGGATACTCAATCATCATCATCCCCACTTCTGTTTACCCTTCCAGACGGCATGTCTATTACAGAGATACCACCACCATCCCGGACGAAGACCGGGATAAGAAAAGAAAACATGCATCCCGGTGGACACTCAAAATACCATCGAGTCATGCTTTGGATCTACTCTTCATAACCACCCCCCATGATCGATCTAACGACAAAGCGTCTAGCCAAAGACGTTAAGAAGGGCAGCTTTCCGGGAGGCAACCCGGACAAACTTATCTTTATATGCTTTTATGCTGTTTTAATTTTCAGGTTCCCTTTAAATTTTGTTTTTGCTAACTCTTAACCCCGTTTATAGTATGGTTGCTTCTAGTGTCTTATGCAGGTGCAATTTCATGTCTACACCGCAACCAAGCTACGCTACTTGAGGCTGAAGCTCAAGTGTGGGGAAGTTCAATACACGCAAGCAAAAAATAATCTCAGGGGAGTACCAGTTTCTTAAATGCTTTTATTTAAATAAATATGCAGAGGAGAGTTTATGTGCTTAAATGAATATTCGTGAGCTTCGTGTTCTCTCTATTTTTTCTACTTACCGAAAAGGCCTTATGAGACTTTCCCTTGTTTTCTAGTGAACAATGAGGACATTGTTCAAATAGTGTGGGGGAGTGTGCCCTTTTCGGTGACATTATTTAAATGCTTAATCTCTCTGCTTATCTTTCGTTGTTCAAATTCAATATCGTGGACCCTTTTTATGTGGGTTGTTCTCTTTAAGAATAAATATTGTTATGAATTATGGGATAAATGGTACAAAAATGTACAAAATTTAAAATTTTGATTACTTTTGAGGAGCATTTTTATGCGGTGTGACCAAATGATCTGAAATGGATGGATTTTTATTGCTCAGGGGTTCTTTCTGTCTTCTTTCTTAGGGATTGCTAAGGGGTGCTTCTCTGTCAAAAAAAATAAATAATAAAAAAATAAATAAGGGACTTGCGAGACACCATTGGTAACCAACAAAGAGAGTTGAGTGTTCTTAAATACAAAGCTTGATGCTTACATTTATTTTTTCATCTCTTATGCAAAAGTGAAAAAAATGCTTAATTCTATTTTTCCTTTTGTTTTCTCCTCATGCCCATTCTTGAGAGAAGTTGGCCATGGTAAAAGTTCTCAAAGTCACCCTAAAACAGGAAGCATTGAAGTACTCCGGATCATACCCCGAAACTCTAATTTTTATTTTTGCCCTGAGTACACCTATGCCACCAGTAGGTGATGGATCACAGTCCTCTAAAAAGTTAAAAATCATGTACTATTGACTTCTTTATCCTACCCTTCATAATAGTATTTGTTAATATTGAGCATTCCCTACTTGTTTGGGTACATGGTTTTGCTTGAGGACAAGCAAAAGGTAAGTGTGGGGGGGTGTGATAAGTGTCTAAATGAGCATGTTTTTATAGGTGTATTTCATATATCATATCAGCACTTTTCTGCTCATTTCTCACTTATCGTATGTTTTTCCTCTAGTTTATGTTTTATTGATTATCTCACAAATTTATTGGTTTAAACATAAGGAAAAGCCAAGCTAAGAGCAAAGTACACGAAGAGACGAACGCATAGGCGCAGACGGCTCGAAAAACGGAGTCCAAACGAAGAATCTAGAGCTCGTAGAAGAAATAAGCCTGTACATCGTGATAACAGGTGGACATGTACATCGTGATAACAAGCGGACGTCTCACACCAAGGCTACCGCCCCATACTGGGCGGACATCACACAGGCAACCGCCTCTAAAGGAGGCGGACGTGAAGGAGGTTACCGCCACTTATTGGGCGGTTGTCCAGGCGGACAACAAGGAGAAACCGCCTCCTGTTTGGGCGGTTGTCCAGGCGGACAACACAAGGAAGTCGCGAACAGTTTTCTTCTCGCACCGTCTGCAACTAGCCTTATCTATCTACTCCCGCCGCGCCTACCTTATTTCGGTCACGCGTCTTCAGCTCTGTCCCCTGCGCAATCAATGAAGCAATCAATGCTCTTCTTCATTTGCAATCAAATTCGTACGGATCCAAACCTCTATATAAACCCAGCACCATAACTGCAAAGACACACACCACACACACCACGTACGAGGGAGTCTAAGAAACCGCTCACCACACTCATCCATTCCCTTCCATTTAATTTCCTCCCGTAACACCACAACATTCCACACTCACGCAGTAACACAAAAGAAATAGAAGAGCAGCAGTGAGAGCGAGAGCAGACCAGTTCTTCCTCTGAATTAATGTCAAAATCTATCTGTGTAATCTTCTTATCTCCGTTAATGTCTGAGTAATTTTCATTTGTATCCTAGGATGGGGGTTTATTTCTAATATTATGTAATTAATATTTATCACCTGTTTCCTCATTTAACTTGTTTTAATTCCTTTCAACTAATATTGCTAAATGCTTTGCGCGACAAACGACTGCATTTATTTGGAAACTATCAACTATGATTTGAGATAGTCTAGGTACCACAAAGGAATTAATCTTAGTATTTACACTCCGGACTGAGCAGGAAATATTAAGGCTTTTATTAAGAGTTCGTAACTGACAATTATTAACTCTAATAGGCAATAAATAATTGAGACAGGGTTATAAATATGTTTAAGTAATTTAGGAAGTTCCCCCGCTATCCTAGGATACATTTTCCATTCACATCACTTAATTCACCTTTTTACTGTTTTTATTATATTTGCACTGATCCAACAACAAATCAAGCTTGCCTCCGGCTAAACCCCTTTTTACAGTTTTTAAGTAACTACCAGATTAGGATAAATTGAACAATCTCCTGTGGATACGACACTTGTTTTACTAACTACGACCAGGATTTGTTTGCAGCCCGACGTTTAATTTGAGTTTCAATTCTTTTCTTTAATTTCACACCAGTTAACCACTCAGAAAATAACCATCTGCAGCGCCTTGAGCGCAGGGGCTTAACAGCATAAGCATAAGTCAACTTCATGCTCTTCAGTAGCCTTCTCCGTTCCTTCCTTTCCTTTTGGTTCTGACTCTTCTGGGCTTGAGGCTGGTACTTTGTTTCTTGTACCCACCTTTCCCTTGGTTCTCTGTGCTCTTCCGACATTTTCTCTTGGCATTGTCCTCGTCCCTCAGCTGGACGGTTATCTCAACCTTAGCGGTGGCATGATAGCACTCCTGCTTTCCAAAGTATTAGTTCCCCTTACATCTCAAAGTCTAATCATATTCACTTACCCATATTTCAATTATTCTTATTACCTGCAAGGTAGTATAACTCGTTGGCCCCATGCCGTAGCGGAGTGGATGGCTAAGCCCGCCATAGAAGCGGTCCACCAGTATCTGATCTGAATACCCAAGACCCGACAGAAGACGAAGCAAGGTGGTAAACTCTGAGTAATACTCGTCTACTGTCATCTTGTCCGTCTGCTTAAGCGCATCCAATTGTAAGCGCTTCTTCGTCTGGACATGGGCGGGTAGTATTTGCTCGCAGTATGTGGTACTGCTACCAGCCGAATCTGGCTTGGCCACATGCTCGCCCTCACCAGCTTCCACCAATCGCCCGCTGCCCATTTCAGATAGAATGTAGCTAGGCGCACCTTGATCCCAGCAGGGACATCAAGGGTCTCGAAGGCGGTCTCCAGCTCGGAGATGTACGCCTCAAGCTTGGCGGGATCAGTCCTCCCCTGACATGACAACGTCGAGGGTCTGATAGACTCTTCCCAGTTTGGTTCCGGGGCTGGGCTGTGCGGTGGAGGTGGTGCACCCACACCAGGCTGATAGCCCATATGCCCTAATGTGGCAGCCACGATCTCTGCAATCGTCTGACCTCCCGGTATCTTAGTAGCATCATCGGCTCGACCACGGCCTCGGCCTCCTCTCCTTCCTGACATTTGAATAAGTACAACTCACATTAGGTTCATATCCATAACGGTTTCGGTTCAAGGATTTATAACGTCCATTGACGGTAAAGACGATCCACACTTAATAGTGGTCATCTGACTCTACTCACTCTAACTTCTCACACCCTTAGCCCATTACTTATATCTGAACTCATATCCTAACTCGGTGGTTACCTATGTCCAGTATTTCTTGATCAGAGCGTAACTACACTCTGATACACTTTTGTAACACTCCGTCCTAAGCCAATCGTGGTTATCGCAAACTTAACAAGTTAATCAAACTGTCACAGCGGAGCAAACTAACACCTGGACCTTGCCACGGTCTGATCTATAGAATATTACCGAACCTTAAGTATTACAACACTTATCCAAAAAGGAATATACAAATGATCTAAAACATCCATCAACCGAGTTCATGGTATCTCCATTAACAACACCAACTTCCACTAGTCTTAATATCAACAAACGGAAGCACATGCACAACCCGTTCTCAAAATAAAAAGCCCACCTAAGTCTAACCACCCTACTCTCATGGTGACTTTACATGGGACGCTTACCTGCAAAATAAAAACAGCCCTCAAAGGGGGTCAGCAAGAATGCTGGTACGGACCCTCTCGTGGCCCCAAAGCTAACGGGGCTACGACGACTAATTGTCGATAGCATGGAAATTGATTAGATACACAATCAATATGAAGTGCAATAAACAACAATCCACAATGAACAATACCAGTCCAAACACAATACATGGCTTAGAAGCCTATCTTAGATAAGTGAGTTAGATTTTAAACCCCTTAGCTCCCACATTCCTCTTATTCTCATATTTGCCAACCGTTCTCCTATTAGACTAGTTAGCTCTTAGTTTGTTGCTTATTTTTGTAGGGCTTGGTAACCCTAGCCGGCAGCAGTACACGTACCCGCAATAAGCAACCGTTTCTTAATTTGTTAGGGATGTAGGCTTGACCCCCCACACCATCCTTAATGTGCTCCCACCTCAAAAAGTTAGCCGGGTGGTCGAGTCGGTTTGTTGACTCTAGGCGACGAGTCTGAGGACAGTCTTATTTGGAAGTCGGATCTGATTCAGATACCGACCTCCCCAATACACATGTGCCGGTACCATTCCGGATTCCTCACTCCCACCCCAAGTTACCGGTTAGTGAAGTCATACAATTCATGTGTTAGTTAAACCTTAACGGGTATTAACCAACAGTCACCAATACATCATTCCTCTCCTTAATCAATAGGCACTAAACTTGTTAGTAGTTAACCTCAAGTCTCGTGGTTAGTGTAAAGAAAACTCCACACAATGAGAGCAATAAATCGTTGCATGCTTAGCTTGTCTTAGTCATAGCAAATAAACAGATAGCACACAAAGCCGAGGGACACCTCGTTACAAGCATGTCACAAGAAATACTATTACCGTGTTCACCGTCAGCGGTTGTTTGTTTAATCTCCTTCCGAGTCCATTCACAAGTCCTAAAACATTTATTCAGTTTAGGTTATTAGTTAACTTACTTAACCCACTAATGTTTACCCACTAATAATCACTAAATCCTTATGGTTTAACCTTAACCTCAAAGCCACTTGCTTCTCATTAATTTCTTAAGCTTTTTATGCCCCGAATGACCTTTATACGTCATTAATTATGTCCAAATAATCTTATAGTATCATTACCAAACAAGTCCCAACCTTAAAACCCCATTTTCAACATTCTGTAGCTTTTTTTTTATTGGTCCAGGTTTGTGTCCGAGTGTAACCCGGACCAATACATCGCATAAGTCACTGGACAGTTTTGTGACTGGTCCGGGTTTGTGTACTTGGATGTAAACCCGGACCATGTCACGGTATTAGTCTCGGTTTTGATGTGGTCCGGGTTATGTACTGGTTACAAACGCGACCAAGGCTAACTTGTACAGAATGCAATTTTTGACTTCTTTTGAACCTCAAATCTTACCCAATTTTCCTAACCTTTCCATAGTATCCTAGCGTTTAAACATCATTTTAGCACTTAAAATCCTCCTAATCCTCATCATTTCATACCTAATTCCTTGATCATTCACTCAGTTCTTACAAAATTCCTAACACTATGCTTAGTTTCCTACATTTCTAACATTAACTTGCCTAAAACCTCAACTAACCAAAAGTGTTTCTCCATAAGCATTATAACCATCCTAAAAATTTACTACTCATTCCCCTTTCCTTTACATCAGCTTCTCAAACTTCCTCAAGCTTACTCTTAGATTCTCACAAGAACATTATTCTTCCTTATTTACTATACTTGCACAAGACTTATTCACACTTATAATAACCTAGAGCATCATGTAACACCCCTACTAATCCTGCCTCCTAAAAATAAAAATCGCAGCGGTAAATAACAGATTGTCGTTCTAATGGTGTCACAGTTATCACTCGCCCATACGGGTGATAACGAGTTACCTGACAATCAACATGGGAAACGTATTCCCGCAGTGACAAGAGAGAGATAGTAGTACTTAAACAATTTTAAAACAAATCGAACAACCAACCATTATTACAGACCGTGAGCATCTAAACCAAAAACACCTCGGTTAAACAACCCGAGTCCAAACAACCTAAGTATCACACCGTACCAAGTCAAACCAACAAGAATATCACATAGTCACGCCTCGCTGCGACCCACCAGCTAGTCACCTTGCATGAAAATGTTTGTGGTATGGAATCAGCCCCTGCTGAGTATGTCATCACATGCCCCGTCATGCCCCCAAAGACCCCTCATTATTGGTCGAGAGCATGAGGTTCATTACATGCAAAACGTTTTAATACTTAAAATTGTAAAACAATTACAGTAATATCCATACAATAACACAACCATCAAACCTATATAATACAACCACAAGTATAACCAATGAAACCAAGCGAAACAACGAGAATAAAACACAGTACGAGTTCTCGTCCATGGTGTAGAAACCAATATCGTACGCCACTGTATAATTCTTAACTGTATTATTTGTTCAGTTATACCTAGTGACAATGTCTCGTTAAAAACGACATGTCTCTAGTTACCCATATATTATGGCGGTCACCCAGGCAGTAGCCACTCCAACGGTAGAGTCCTCCGACCACGAGCCATTCTAGCTCACGGGAAATTTTCTTGATACTTGCGGACCCGTACGCGGACATCCTGGTATCGTTTTTGTGATCACAGCGCGCACCAAGAGCCACATCCTCCTGGCTTTACTTCCTTTCCATTAATTAATTATACCATCGCATCGCATTACTATTTTTTTCCTAACACAGCAGACTAAGGTCATTAGTCCAATCCAGAGTCTGTAAACTCGGGATCCAGTGTTAGATACGAGAGCGGCGTTCAGAAAGGCCAATGCTTCGTATAAAAGTCTCGAATAATATGTATATCTTATTATCCTAGTGCTACAACGTTTTTCTGACGATCCTTATATTTCATATAAGATAGCACCATAGCCGCTAGTTCGTTTTATATAATTGGTCCATATATACGAACCGATACTGTTAACTCAACAACAGTAATAATAAGCAGCTATAAATATACAATTCATGCATATTAATTATCACATTCAGACAAACAATCTTATCACAGATCACACAGAAGTCTGAACTGAGGAAGCCCTCAGAGACAATCAGAGACACATAACAACATACTGTTCACCCTGATGTATTACGGTGGAGTATGAATCAGCGAGATCCTATGCTCCTTGTGTAGTCTCTAACAGTCTAAACAACATAATGCTACTGATTAGCATACCGTATAACAACACAATTCTACGGTACCCCTACCGTCACTAACGCCTCCCGGTTACCCCCCGTTATTAGCTATCAACATTTGTCGGGTTTTAGGTTTAACTCGAGATTGGAAAAGTGTTATATTACATGCGTAGTTTGTCTTGTATATTAATATACTTATTGTTGAACTCGTTATCGCATGTGACTTAACTCACCCTTGTATGTCGTATAGTTTTTTCATTATTGCATGTGTGATCCTTTGTCATGCATTATGCATCTCACCTTAGTATTTATTTTCCTAAGGTTTGTCTTTTTTTTTTAAATTCAATGTGGTATAATTCATTGGTAAACAATACTTTGAATGTATAAATTCTTATTATCCCATGTATACTCCTAACATTAGAATTCCACATCTAATGTTTGTAATTCTTTTCCCTTTTATCATATGTCATTTTTCATTATGAAAACACATGGTCATTAAACCATATTATATTTTTCCACCATAACATATATTTATTTATGTGTATGTATTATGGAACTATTTCTTATATGGTAAGTCTTATAATATATATTCATTCTTTCTAGTGAATACCTCTTATATTATAAATGTTATAATCCTTATAACATCAAAACCATATTATAAATTCCATTTAAAAATATTAATATTTCCGAACAGCACCTATGTTCTTAAATATTTACAAAACCCACCACTTAGTTAATATAATGTTACATTTTGTTTATAAAATACCAAATAGCCCCTTATATTTTCGGTTTCCATTATACACCACTAAAATTCTATAAATCACAATTCCATCCCAATTTATAATACATAGTTTTCTAATTCCCTTAAAACTATATATTATACATATTTCTTTATAAAACCTTATATATAACTCCAAAAATTACCAAACTATCCCCAAAAGGTTATAAATATTATTCCTAACCTTATACTTCTTTTAAATCTCGGTTTTCACCCCTTTGTTACCCATTTGTAGCAATGTTATAAAATATCTTATATTTTACTTATATAACTCATATAAATTCCAAATTTAACCAAATAAATTCCTAAAAATTCCTAATACTTAAGAATTATTCTAAATTCCATTTAGTACCCCAAGTTTTCGGAAATTACATTATAACCCCATCTTTTATAAATCTTTCACAATTTAATAAATATCTTATTATAAGATAGTATTTTAATTTTCTTAAATTTTCCAAACTTGGTCAAAGTCTCCTATATGGTCAACTTTGACTCCTAATACCAAATGGGAACCAATTTTTGGTAATCACTAATAAACCTATACTTTTCTATTTTTACAATTTTGACCCAAAACTTTATAAAATGTTATAATTTTTATTAAATTCATTTAAAAACCCTAAATTACTCTAAATTAAGCCCACGGCTTTCTAATTTCCTAGTAATTACGAATTGGCCCCAATTTTAATTATAAGCATAAATAAAACTAAATAAGCTTATAAACTTAAATTAAAATGGCCTAATGACATGGCCTTATTACAACCTTGAACTTGCAAAATAAATTACACAATAAATGTCTCAAAATATAGCACATATTTTCGGCCTCACCATGGTTTAATTATTTTTCCATAATGTCATAATTTGACCATTATGTTAATTAAATCTCTTAAATGACTAGCTTAATTTATCTTAGCCATTTTTTTCCATTTTTAGGTCAATATGACCCATATATGTAATTTCACTCTCGGCCATATATATATATATATGCTTAAAAAATAAAAAATCATAAGTTTAAGGTGTTTATACCTTGATTATTCCTTGTATGAGCTCGGTCACTTGTAGGAAAATTCACCACTTGATTTAAACATGTTTAATACACAAAAACAAGATATGGTTACACTCCAAGCTTGAGTTTAACCATAAGGAATAATTAATGTAAGATTTAAGGCAAAAATCACCTTAAAATGCAAGGGAAGTTCTAGGTGGTTTCGACCTGAACCAAACACACCACAAGGTGTTAGATCCACCATATTGACATAGGAAATAGTTATATCACAACAAGCTACCTTGTTATTAGGTTTTACCTTTGTTAAAATGCCTTAAAAGAGGGTATTTCCTTTGGATCTTGCTCACCCTTGCTCCAAATGGCTAACCAACTGAATGAACATGTAAATATGAAGATTATGAGTGTATAAACTCATAAAAATCAGAGGAAGAAAACCGCTTGAAAGATTGAGAGGCTTAAGGTATGTTTTTACCTTAAAATGTAATTTTGAGCAACCTTGGTCCCTCTACTTGCTTCAACTGAGTTTAGCTCTTGTTCTAACCTTAGAACACTGAGAATAAGCCATAGGAATTGATGAGCCACCAAATCTAGGTGTTGGTAGTGAAGAGATGAAGAAAAAGGGCTAAAAATGACCTTAAAACACTTACCTTAAGAGCTTAGGAGCTAGATTTGCCTTCCATGCTCAAGAACCAGACTTGAGAGCTTCTTAGAAAGGGAGGAACTCGGCTGGGCAGAAGGGAATCGGACAAGGAGGAAGGAATAGGTGGGTAAGACTTGAAATAATTGAAAAAGTAAGTTTTACTATTGTAAATTTGTGTTAGGTATCAATTTGTCTCTTAATCATTGTGAGCTGTCTCCTCTCTTATTGCCAGCCGATCTCCATGGTCCAAATGGGTCAATTTATTGACCTTTGACCATGCTTGGTCAATATTGACTCATGCGGGCCCCACTTTAGGGTTTTATTAATATTTTAATATTAAATTTGTAAAAATTCGTAAATTTCTGGAATTAATTCCTACTATGATATATATGATAAAATATCATATTTAAGGGTAATTATAATTTTTAAGCCCATTAAAAATCAATTTAGAAGGCAATCTCACAAAAACGTGCTTTAAGGTGTTTTAGCGCACATTTTTGTGTCACAGGGTGTTCCTGAGCTTAGTTCTCCTTGAGAACGGTTTTGTTGTGTTCATTACTTCATTATAATACTTAGGAATCCACTTTGGATCCTATTTGAGGTCATACAATCTTTATGGTGTCTTAAAGCACATTTTTGGCTTTACCGATCTTAAGGCGTGTTTTGCCTTGTTGAGATCTTTTAGATTGTTCCCCAATAATATTTAGATGTTTATTAATCATCTTAGATCATTAGTAGATCATTTAATTATATTTTAAAGGTTAGGGGTATTTCAGTCTACCCCCCTTAAAAAGGCTTCGTCCCGAAGTCCTTAATCCTCTACAGTTCACCTAAGGAATCAAGTTCCACTAAGTAACCAAACAGTCCATTACTAGGGAGTAACTCCCACTAGGTTCAGACCTAGTCTATACATACAGCATATATCAAATAATCAAACTCATGGTATAAACTCATTCACATCACAACACTAAACAAGGTGCACATCCAAATCATCAACCAAAAGTACTCAGCGGTACTATATATATATTCAACCAGGTGCACTAAGGCACATACACAAATGTATCATACATACAATCATCCAAACAACATGTATGACGCAGCATACCAACAAAAACACACCACAAAAACACACCACAAAAACAAGACCTAATGCACAACATGTGTGCAAGCCAAGTGGTGTCTACCCTCCTTAAAAAGGGTTTGACCACGAACCCGTACAAGTATCACAGCTACTACTCGAAGAGTGCTAGGTACTTCGCTCTCATGGAGTCCTCTAACTCCCATGTAGCCTCCTCCCCTCATGGTTCGACCAGAGAACCTTGACCATGCTAACGGTCTTGTTCCTAGTCTGCCTCGCCTTCGTATCGAGAATGTGGAGTGGTACTTCCTCATATCGTAGAGCGGGGTCCAACTCTAAAGTCTCTGGCTGCAAAACGTGCGATGGATGGGGCACATACTTCTTCAACTGTGAAACGTGAAAGACGTTGTGCACCCTCCCGAGCTCTGCTGGTAAGTCCAGTCTGTAGGCTAACGGGCCCACACGCTCCCTAATCGCATAAGGTCCCACATACTTTGGGCTCAACTTGCCCTTATGCCCAAACCGGAATATCCCCTTCATGGGTGACACTCTAAGGAATACCATATCATCGGTAGTGAACTCAATGTCCCCCCTCTTGGTGTCTGCATATGATTTCTGCCGGTCTTGAGCTGCCTTCATGTTCTTCCTAATCTGGAGGACATCCTCCTTAATCTGCTCTAGGTATTCAGGTCCTAGAAGCGTATTCTCGCTGGCCTCATCCCAGCATAAGGGAGTCCTACATGGTCTACCATATAGTGCCTGAAACGGTGGCATCTGTATCGAGGAGTGGTAGCTGTTGTTGTAGGCGAACTCAATCAGGTGTAGTCGCTCTAACCAACTCCCCTGAAAATCTAAGGCACATGCTCTCAGCATGTCCTCCAGTGTCTAGATGGTCCTCTCACTCTGACCGTCGGTCTGTGGATGGAATGCCGTACTAAGCTTCAACTTGGTACCCAAGGCTTCCTGAACCTGTCCCCAGAATCTAGACAAAAATCGAGGGTCCCTATCAGAAACAATAGTCTTTGGCACACCATGGTGCCGGATCTCCTCCTTCTGGAACAAGTCCGGTAACTTCGGGACGTTCCAGGTATCCTTCATAGCAACAAACTTTGCCACCTTCGTCAGACGGTCCACAATGACCCAAATCATGTTCAGTCCTCCCTTAGTCGGTGGGAGACCGACAACGAAATCCATCGAGATGTCCTCGAACTTCCAACAAGGAATAGGCATAGACTGCACTAAACCTCCGGGTCTCCTATGTTCAAACATAACCTTCTGGCAGGTCAAGCATCTAGCCACATACTCAGCTACATCCTTCTTCATCCCGCTCCACCAGAAATGAACTTTCAAATCCTTATACATCTTCGACGAACCAGGGTGGACGGATAAGGACGAGCAATGAGCCTCCTGGAGTATCTTCTCCTTCAGATCAGGAGACGACTCCGGAATACATAATCGGCCATTCAGTCGTAACATGCCATCATTACACAGTTCAAAATCATACTTCTGTCTTTCAAAACAACCCTCTGACATTTTCTGTTTGATGCTCTCCAAATACTGATCACTCTCCTGAGCAGCTCGTATCTCATCAATCATATTGCTGCTCGCTACTAGTGTAAATAATGAATGAGCTCTACGGCTCAGGGCGTCGGCAACTACATTCGCTTTGCCCTCTTTGTACCTCAGGTCTATGTCGTAGTCCTTCAAGAACTCGACCCATCTTCTCTGTCGCATGTTCAGCTCCTTCTGAGAGAAGAGATGCTGTAGACTCTTGTGATCAGAGTAGATAGTGACTGTCACACCATACAAATAATGTCGCCAGATCTTCAAAGCGAAGACTACTGCCCTAACTCAAGGTCGTGTGTGGGGTAATTCACCTCATGCTTCTTCAGCTGTCGGGATGCGTAAGCAACTACCTTCCCGTGCTGCATAAGCACACAGCCTAGACCGGTTCCAGAGGCATCACAATATACCTCGAACCCATCGGTGCCCTCAGGGATAGTAAGAACGGGCGCCGATGTCAGGAGATCCTTCAGCGTCTGAAAGGACTGCTCACACTCTGCAGACCATAAGAACTGGGATTCCTTTTTCATTAGATTTGTCATTGGTTTGGCCTCCTTGGAGAAGTCCTTCACGAATCTTCGATAATACCCTGCCAAACCCAGAAAGCTACGGACGTCTGTGACTTCTTCGGCCTTGGCCAACTCTTCACTGCCTCAATCTTAGCAGGATCTACAGATATGCCGCTAGCTGATATAATGTGTCCTAGAAATGACACGCTGTCCAACCAGAACTCACACTTAGAGAGTTTGGCATACAGCTGGTTCTCTCTCATAATATTCAACACCTGTCTCAAATGTAACTCATGATCTTCCTTGGTCTTTGAATAGATCAGAATATCGTCGATGAAGACTACAACTGAACTATCAAGATGCTCTCTAAAAAGACGGTTCATCAAGTCCATGAATATGGCTGGCGCATTCGTCAATCCGAATGGCATAACGGTGAACTCATAGTGTCCATACCGTGTCCTGAAAGCTGTCTTCTCAATATCACCCTCTGCGATCCTAATCTGATGGTAGCCAGATCTGAGATCTATCTTCGAGAACACACTGGCCCCTCTCAGCTGATCAAATAAATCATCTATCCGTGGTAATGGGTACTTGTTCTTGACTGTAACCGCATTAAGCTCGCGGTAGTCGATGCAGAGTCACATACTGCCGTCCTTTTTCTTGACGAACAGCACTGGAGCACCCCAAGGAGAAACACTAGGTCGAATGAATCCCTTGTCGAGGAGGTCCTCCAGCTGTAGCTTCAGCTCCCTCATCTCAGCCGGTGCCATACGGTAGGGTGCCTTAGCAATAGGGCCCGTACCTGGCAACAAGTCGACGGCGAACTCAACCTCGCGCACAGGCGGCATGCCTGGCAGCTCATCAGGAAATAAGTCGGGAAAATCTACCACGACTGGAATGTCTACGTCCGTCACGTCGCTCTGTCTCGTGTCCTGTACATAACAGAGGAAGGCTTGTCGGCCCTTCCTAACATCCTTCATCAGGGACAATGCTGACACGATCTTGACAGTCGGCTCTCTCCTCACACTACGGTATGACACTGTCCTGCCGCTCGGCCCCTTCAGTAGTAGTCGATGCTCTGCACAATGAAGGCGGCCCCTATGCTTCTGTAGCCAATCCATGCCCACTATAATGTCAAAACCCAAGTTCTTGAACTCAATTAGATCAATGGGGAAGGTCTCAGTCATAATGCTGATCTCTAACCCTGTATACTGTCTGGTGCAACCTACTTTCTCCTTCGAAGGAAGGGTGACTGAAAAGTCTGAAAGCTGTTCGGGGGTGGCCCCCAGCTTCTTAGCAAACGCCGAGGAAATAAAAGAATGTGAAGCCCCTGAGTCAAACAATATGGAAGCACTAACACCATTAATAGGAAAGGTACCTGAGATCACCTCTCGTATTAGCATCGAGTCCCCCCCCCCAAAACAAAAATCACTAATTACTGTTGTTTGTAATTGTCATACCTGTGATGACATTACCAGACTCCTTGGCTTACGCACCAGTCTAGGATTGCAGATGGTACCCTCCTTTCCATTTCTATAGCCTGAAGTTATGAATTATCGGTATCAACAAAACTGAACACAGACACTTGAAGGTATAAAACTCTTATTTTATTCATTCCAACTGTATCATACAAGGTTACACACTTAACTACTGCTATTACATCAATACTGTCTGAAAGTCAAATTTAAACGGCCGGTCGGATGTGGGTATCATTCACTAAGCTGGTGGTGCGGTATTGAGCTTAATGCTCTTAATACCATGATATACAAGTCTCGACTCTCCACCAAATACTAACACATCCCCAGACTTGAGGATGATCTTGCTTGCTAGATCCATCCTCTTCTGGTCTCCATAGATAAACTCAGCATCATCGCCGATGGAGAATGACACAACCGGTATTCCTCTGGTGATGGACTCGGTCGTCTCATCACGGTCCTGGTGCATTCCAAGCTTTCCCCCTGCTCATAGTAGTTGATGATGCAAACGTCAGGTGTCATGTCGGGTAATGGATAAGTCTCACAGTCTTGAGCAATATCCATTGCGTTTCTCACCAAGGTAAGGAAACTCTCAGGTATCTAGGTATAGATACGTCACCTACCATCCTCACCTCTCGATAAACCCTAGCTTGTGGATCCCAATCTTTCCCTAAGCACATCATGTGCAGTTTCATTCTAGAACCACTATTAAATACAGGGGTATAAAAACCTCCTATGCCCTTACCCAAAGCTCTACACTCATTCACTATGGTGATTTGCTCATCTAGGGTTAGGAACTCTCTGAGAAGTATCATGCCCGGTCTGACTACATGACACAACTCACTAGGGTACTCCCGTCTTTCTTCCACGGGTCTAGGTGATCTCTGTCTTGTAAGTGTGGGATAGCAGATATCGAAGTCTCCTAAGAGGTAAAGGTTTCCTAGGTAAGTTGTTCATCTAAAGCGGTAACTTAAACACACATTCATGCTAAGGTAAAGCGTTTAACACTTAGTCATGCTCTCATACAATGGTTAAGGTTTCAAATGCTAACCTTCACCGCGCTGGGTACTAGTACCGGTACTAGTGCCAGCAGCGCCTTGAGCTCCCGCCCGCTGCCCATTAGCATACGGTGCACGGCGGGTTCCGCTGGTTCTGGTTCTGCTGCTGTGGCTTGTCTGTGCCTCTCTGCCCACCGCTGGGGGGCGAGGCCCCCTAGGGCCACCTCGAGCTCCACCTCCTCCAGTAGGTGCGCCCATGAGTCCCCTTGCGGTGGGCGGTGCTCGGCTCTACGGTCGAGAGCACTCGAACGACTGTGGCCATTCTTTCACAATGGTGGCAGTCCACCCCGGGTGGTCTTTACCACAGCGCTTGCAGTGAAAGTGGCGCTGGGGTGCAGAACCTATTATCATATCACACTCAGGTTAATACAAGGATGGCAATGGGTAGTATAGTACTCAATATTCACAAGGTTAGATCGCTTACCTTAGGGGGTACAGATCTAAGAGGCTGCACATCGTAGGTAGGCCCGGTCAGCAACGGGACCTTGTCCTTCCCCTTTTGGCTGGCCTGCTCCTTCTTCTTCTCCCTCCAAGAGAACTTTTTCTTCCTGTGATCGTCAAAGTGTCAGGAATAGCAGGTATAAAAGCAGGCAGTAAGTAAGTAATTTAAATGAATTAAATAACTTAGGTGGTTCTTACTTCCAGCCCTTACTGCCTCCGCTTCCAGCCTCAGTTTCCGCCTTTCTCTGGGCCTTACGCTTCTGCCCCTGGCCGTCCTCCCGGCTGTTCACCATCATCTCAGTCCGAGAAGCGGCGTCATAACACTCCTGCAATGTATCAATGAGTTCCCCAAACTAGTAATAAACCACTGAGTTACAAGGTACCAACTGTCAATTAGTTTTACCTGACCGTAGGGTACAAGGTAGCACCCATGGCGGCCTTGATAGCATATCTCAACCCGCCTCTAAACTTCTCTACTTTCACAGCATCAGAATAAACCACTCCTGGGACAAAGTCCAAGAGTCCAATAAACAAGGAGTAGTACTGATCTACCGTCATACTACCCTGCCTCAGGGCCTCAAACTCCTCCCTTTTCCTCTGCTTCAAATGAGTAGGATAGTACTTCTCTCAACAATTCCAAAAAACCAGTCCATCTAAAACCCTCTATAGCAAGATAATATGCCTTCACGGACCTCCACCACGTGCTGGCAGCGTCCTTCAGGTGAAAGGCTGCTATATCGACTCGGTGCTCAGCAGGCACGTGTATGGCATCGAAGGCCTTCTCGTGCTCAACAATGAATCTCTCCAGGACAGTGGGGTCAGCAAACTCCATCATAGGTAGGTACTCGCGTGTCAGCTACGCTCTTCAGCCAATTCGGCTCTCTAGGTGCGGGTACGGGTGGGACTACCGGTGGTGTCTCCTATGTGGATACCTCCATCTGGGCTAGCTGAGCGAAGACGGCAGCTACCGTCTCAGCCACGCCCACGGCTGGGGCCTCCGGAGGTCCTGCTTCAGGCCGCCGCCTCTTCCACCACCTCCTCTGCCTGCTGATCGCCTCCCAGAAGACATCTGAAGAATTCAAAATTAAAGTTAACACTCGGTATAAATACCGTACTTATCTCAACCACATGTTCACATAGCCCTAAAAGGCATAAAACACATTGTCCCCGACAATCTCCTAACTCAATTCATTTACCACTATCTCCTAGGTACTGGTGTGTGAATAACCTAGGCTCACGGTACCTAAACTATTATCTCTTGTAATCAGAGCGGTACTCCGCTCTGATACCACTTTTGTAACACTCCTTTTAATCTTGCTCCTAAAAATAATATAATCGCAGCGGTAAATAACAGATTGTCATTCTAATGGTGTCACAGTTATCACTCGCCCATACGGGTGATAACGAGTTACCTGATAATCAACATGCGAAACGTATTCCCGCAGTGACCACAAGAGATAGATAGTAGTACTTAAACAATTTAGAACAAGTCTAACAACAACCAATTATTACAGACCGTGAGCATCTAAACCAAATACACCTCGGTTAAACAACCCGAGTCCAAAACAACCTAAGTATCACACCGTACCAAGTCTAAACCAACAGTAATATCACAATAGTCACGCTCCTGCGACCCACCAGCTAGTCACCTGCATGAAAATGGTTTGTGGTATGGAATCAGCCCCTGCTGAGTATGTCATCACATGCCCGTCATGCCCCCAAAGACCCCTCAATTATTTGGTCGAGAGCATGAGGTTCATTACATGCAAAACCGTTTTAATACTTAAAACTGTAAAACAATTAACAGTAATATCCAATATAACACAACCATCAACCTATATAATACAACCACAAGTATAACCAATGAACAACCAAGCGAAACAACGAGAATAATAAACAAGTACTAGTTTCGTCCATGGTGTAGAAACCAATATCGTACGCCACTGTATAATTCTTAACTGTATTATTTGTTCAGTTATACCTAGTGACAATGTCTCGTTAAAACGACATGTCTCTAGTTACCCATATATTATGGCGGGTCACCCACGGCAGTAGCCACTCCAACGGTAGAGTCTCCGACCAATGAGCCATTCTAGCTCACGGGAAATTTTCTTGATACTTGCGACCGTACGCGGACATCCTGGTATCGTTTTTGTGATCACAGCGCGCACCAAGAGCCACATCCTCCTGGCTTTACTTCCTTTCCATTAATTAATTATACCATCGCATCACATTACCATTTTTTTCCTAACACAGCAGACTAAGGTCATTAGTCCAATCTAGAGTCTGTAAACTCGGGATCCAGTGTTAGATACGAGAACGGCGTTCAGAAAGGCCAATGCTTCGTAAAAAGTCTCGGATAATATGTATATCTTATTATCCTAGTGCTACAACGTTTTTCTGACGATCCTTATATTTCATATAAGATAGCACCATAGCCGCTAGTTCGTTTTATATATATTGGTCCATATATACGAACCGATACTGTTAACTCAAAAACAGTGATAATAAGCAGCTATAAATATACGATTCATGCATATTAATTATCACATTCAGACAAACAATCTTATCACAGATCACACAGAAGTCTGAACTGAGGAAGCCCTCAGAGACAATCAGAGACACATAACAACATACCTTTCACCCTGATGTTACGGTGGAGTATGAATCAGCGAGATCCTATGCTCCTTGTGTAGTCTCTAACAGTCTAAACAATACATAATGCTACTGATTAGTACCGTATAACAACACAATTCTACGGTACCCGTACCGTCACTAACGCCTCCCGGTTACCCCCCGTTATTAGCTATCAACATTTGTCGGGTTTTAGGTTTAACTCGAGATTGGAAAAGTGATTACATGCGTAGTTTGTCTTGTATATTAATATACTTATTGTTGAACTCGTTATCGCATGTGACTTAACTCACCCTTGTATGTCGTATAGTTTATTTCATTATTGCATGTGTGATCCTTTGTCATGCATTATGCATCTCACCTTAGTATTTATTTTCCTAAGGTTTGTCTTTTTTTTTAAATTCAATGTGGTATAATTCATTGGTAAACAATACTTTGAATGTAAATTCTTATTATCCCATGTATACTCCTAACATTAGAATTCCACATCTAATGTTTGTAATTCTTTTCCCTTTTATCATATGTCATTTTTCATTATGAAAACACATGGTCATTAAACCATATTATATTTTTCCACCATAACATATATTTATTTATGTGTATGTATTATGGAACTATTTCTTATATGGTAAGTCTTATAATATATTCATTCTTTCTAGTGAATACCTCTTATATTATAAATGTTATAATCCTTATAACATCAAAACCATATTATAAATTCCATTTAAAAATATTAATATTTCCGAACAGCACCTATGTTCTTAAATATTTACAAAACCCACCACTTAGTTAATATAATGTTACATTTTGTTTATAAATACCAAATAGCCCCTTATTTTCGGTTTCCATTATACACCACTAAAATTCTATAAATCACAATTCCATCCCAATTATAATACATAGTTTTCTAATTCCCTTAAAACTATATATTATACATATTCTTTATAAAACCTTATATATAACTCCAAAAATTACAAACTATCCCCAAAAGGTTTAAATATTATTCCTAACCTTATACTTCTTTTAAATCTCGGTTTTCACCCCTTTGTTACCCATTTGTAACAATGTTATAAAATATCTTATATTATACTTATATAACTCATATAAACTCCAAATTTAACCAAATAAATTCCTAAAAATTCCTAATAACTTAAGGATTATTCTAAATTCCATTTAGTACCCCAAGTTTTCGGAAATTACATTATAACCCCATCTTTTATAAATCTTTCACAATTTAATAAATATCTTATTATAAGATAGTATTTTAATTTTCTTAAATTTTCCAAACTTGGTCAAAGTCTCCTATATGGTCAATTTTGACTCCTATTACCAAATGGGAACCAATTTTTCGGTAATCACTAATAATAACCTATACTTTTCTATTTTTACAATTTTGACCCAAAACTTTATAAAATGTTATAATTTTTATTAAATTCATTTAAAAACCCTAAATTACTCTAAATTAAGCCCACGGCTTTCTAATTTCCTAGTAATTACGAATTGGCCCCAATTTTAATTATAAGCATAAATAAAACTAAATAAGCTTATAAACTTAAATTAAAATGGCTTAATGACATGGCCTTATTACAACCTTGAACTTGCAAAATAAATTACACAATAAATGTCTCAAAATATAGCACATATTTTCGGCCTCACCATGGTTTAATTATTTTCCACATAATGTCATAATTTGACCATTATGTTAATTAAATCTCTTAAATGACTAGCTTAATTTATCTTAGCCATTTTTTTCCATTTTTAGGTCAATATGACCCATATATGTAATTTCACTCTCGGCCATATATATATATATATATATATATATATGCTTAAAAATTATAAAAAATCATAAGTTTAAGGTGTTTATACCTTGATTATTCCTTGTATGAGCTCGGTCACTAGTAGGAAATTTAACCACTTGATTTAGACATGTTTAATACACAAAAACAAGATATGGTTACACTCCAAGCTTGAGTTTAACCATAAGGAATAATTAATGTAAGATTTAAGGCAAAAATCACCTTAAAATGCAAGGGAAGTTCTAGGTGGTTTTGACCTGAACCAAACACACCACAAGGTGTTAGATCCACCATATTGACATAGGAAATAGTTAGATCACAACAAGCTACCTTGTTATTAGGTTTTACCTTGGAAAAATGCCTTAAAAGAGGGTATTTCCTTTGGATCTTGGTCACCCTTGCTCCAAATGGCTAACCAACTGAATGAACATGTAAATATGAAGATTATGAGTGTATAAACTCATAAAAATCAGAGGAAGAAAACCGCTTGAAAGACTGAGAGGCTTAAGGTATGTTTTTACCTTAAAATGCAATTTTGAGCAACCTTGGTCCCTCTACTTGCTTCAACCGAGTTTAGCTCTTTTTCTAACCTTAGAACACTGAGAATAAGCCATAGGAATTGATTAGCCACGAAATCTAGGTGTTGGTAGTGAAGAGATGAAGAAAAAGGGCTAAAAATGACCTTAAAACACTTACCTTAAGAGCTTAGGAGCTAGAGTTGCCTTCCATGCTCAAGAACCAGACTTTAGAACTTCTTAGGAAGGGAGGAACTTGGCTGGGCAGAAGGGAATCGGACAAGGAGGAAGGAATAGGTGGGTAAGATTTGAAATAATTGAAAAAGTAAGTTTTACTATTGTAAATTTGTGTTAGGTATCAATTTGTCTCTTAATCATTGTGAGCTGTCTCCTCTCTTATTGCCAGCCGATCTCCATGGTCCAAATGGGTCAATTTATTGACCTTTGACCATGCTTGGTCAATATTGACTCATTCGGGCCCCACTTTAGGGTTTTATTAATATTTTAATATTAAATTTGTAAAAATTCGTAAATTTCTGGAATTAAATTCCTACTATGATATAATATGATAAAATATCATATTTAAGGGTAATTATAATTTTTAAGCCCATTAAAAATCAATTTAGAAGGCAATCTCACAAAAACGTGCTTTAAGGTGTTTTAGCGCACATTTTTGTGTCACAGGGTGTTCCTGAGCTTAGTTCTCCTTGAGAACGGTTTTGTTGTGTTCATTACTTCATTATAATACTTAGGAATCCACTTTGGATCCTATTTGAGGTCATACAATCTTTATGGTGTCTTAAAGCACATTTTTGGCTTTACCGATCTTAAGGCGTGTGTTTTGCCTTGTTGAGATCTTTTAGATTGTTCCCCAATAATATTTAGATGTTTATTAATCATCTTAGATCATTAGTAGATCATTTAATTATATTTTAAAGGTTAGGGGTATTTCAATCAAACTCATTCATTTAAACTCTAATTCCTTCAAGACAACTCCTAAGTCCTTTAAACACTCAAGAACACTCCAGTTCACTTTCTTACACCAATTTAAGCCTTAAGAATTCCTAGTGCCTTCTAGGTCATCAAACTTCATTTACACACCTTAAATCCCTTGTTTTCTCACTAAATTTTGACATGGCTTCTTTAGTATACTTCTACATCCAAACACTTGGTTCTTACCATTTAACAATCTTGAACACCCAAATTCTTTCCACACATTCTTAACACTCAATTTACACCAAAACTACACTACACCACAATATAGTGCATAAACTTAAATTGCTTGGCACTTAGGCCCTTAAATGACATAAAGCTTAACCACTGAATTTCCACATATATTAGCCTTTGACCTGCAAATACACACAACAAGGCTCCCATTGAAATATAAATGCTCTTGTAATTCACCTTTTTAATTGTCTAACTATCTCATTTCCCATTTGCTCTTTAGTCACAAGTTCTCAAATATAATCATTGTTTCTCCTAGGTTATATATAGCCCTTTTCTAATGTAAACTCTAAGCTAAGCTTATCATATATCTAGATCCCATTCCCTTAAACAATAAAACACCTTAAGGTAAGCAATTTACCTTGTTCTTTTACAAGCTTCACCAACTTTCTTACTTAGGCTTTTCCTTGCACAATCTTGGCCACCAACCAAATTCTCCTTGCCAATTTTCTAATCAATATCCAATGACTCTAATGAGTGCTAGACAATACACTAACCTCAAGGAGCAAACCCTAGGTCAAAAATGTGTTTTAAGGTATTAAAATGAATATTTTACCTTGAAGTCTTAAGGTAGGCTTGGATATGAATCAATGAGGACCTCCTCTAGCTCTTGGAGTATCTAAAACAAGCTAGAACAAGGCATAAAAATGAAGCCCCATAAGTGGTAATTTTCGGATATGTGAAGAAATGATGGAAACCTAGTTTTTCCTATATTTTCTTTACCTTAAGAGAATGGAGAAGCTAATGCACTCTCCAAGCTTATTTTCCCCCCTTCAATGGCGGTTTCCCTTGGCACCAAAATGAAGCTTTTGAAGTTTTGGAAAGATAGAAAGAAGGAGCTTGAGCTAACTAAGAGATATATGTGCTTGGTTTTGATTTTGGAGCTAAAATGAGCAAGATATGGTCAAAGGAAGATGGAGCTAGCATGGAGGATGCTCTTACGTGAAGGAAGAAAAAAGAGAGCAGGAGAAATCCGTGAGAAGAAGAAGAAATAAAGAAAGGAGGAGAGAGAGAAGCTAAAAGGAAGTTTTTTTCTTAAAAGGTGAATAGTACTCTACTAACTTTTCCCTCTTCTTTTTGCTTAAGTTGCTGTCTCATGTGGTGACTCACCACTTCAAAAACGCCCCCCTTCCTAAATGAGATATTTATGGTCTTGGTTGACCAATTAATTAGCTTATATTGACTTAATGCTAAACTAGCACTATTTGGTTACTATTCACAAATTTGTGCACATATTTATGAAATTTTTGATTTCTCATTTATTTAGACTTCCTAATGTGATACTAAGTAGTACACAAGTTAATTAAGAAGTAATCATGGGCATTTAGCCACATAAAACCCCTTTCTAAGATAATTTTTCAAAAATGTGCTTTAAGAGTCCTTATAGCACAATTTGTGTTTTATCTTGTTTTTGAGCTTAGTTTTCTTTGGTAACTGATTTAATATGACCATTAGGATGTTACTAAGGTCTAAGAATGATATTTGGGTGCTAACCCAAGTTACTCCAAGCTTAGAGCATGTTTTTGCCTAAATTGCTCTTATGGTGTTTCCTTGTGTTTTCTTTGGTTAAAATTGTTTCTTAATATTTCTAAGGAATTATTTAGCCCTCTTATATCTTAGTTTATCATCTAAACACCATATCTAGGTTTGGGTTATTTCAATTTAGGTGGTTTTAAAAACATCCTATAGTAACCAGATTTCCTCACTACATTTTATACTAAACAAATACATAATTTATAAAGCATAAAAACCCTTAAATAATACATAAAAATGGCCTAAACACTTGGCCTTATTATAAACTTCAAATATAACATTTAATGACATAAAAATTCTTAATAAAAAAGATAAGTCTCGGATTTTTACACTTAGGACCAGAAACTTTTAGTTTTTTGCATTTTAACCCCCTTTTGTTACTTTTAAGCTATTATAAGTCATTATTTGTCTAAATAACTTAGCTAAATAAGTTACCAAAATGTTTAAGTACATTTTCCAGTCAAAATCACCCATATAAACTACTACATTCTTGGCCCTAATTGTTTTGTCAAGGTTTTTTACTTTAAAGCTTAAAAATGTGTTTTAAGATACCTTACTTGTTTCAAGGCTTCAAAACTCCTTAGAATCCTCTTTTATTATCCACACTACGTTAGTAATAAGTTTAGGTCAGATTATACACTATACAAAAACTTATATCTTAGTTTATAACCTTAAGATCTAGTAAAATACTTACCCTTCAAAGTTGATTTTTCTTCACCAAACAAACCGTTATTTTCTCGGACATGCACTCCCTCCCCTTGTAATCCACTTCGGACATGATAAATATAATGAAAAATAAGCTAAGTTAGAGCTTTAAAACTCCATAAACAAGATCTAGGGTTTAAAGTGTTGAAAATGGGTTTTTGGGTTGGATTTTTACCTTATGGTTATTGAGAGCTGATTTTTCTCCTCCAAGCTCTTATTCAACACTAGGAAAAGATTTGGGAAGTTAGGTTAAGTGTAGATCTACAGAAAAATAAGATTTAAGCACTAAAACCAAACTTTAGGAGATTTTACCTTAGGAGAAACCCTTGCCTTATTTTTGGCCATGAGTGTGGGTGGGAGACATAGATGTTCCAGTAGCATATTAGTGAAGAAAATTGTGTTAAATATGAGGGAAAATTCGGCCATATAAAGATCTAGAACAAGGATGGAAGTTAAAGCACATTTTTACCTTGTTTTTGTTCTTCTTGCTTAGATCTTGGTACCCACGGTTTTGGGTGGAGTTTTTGAGCTTTCGAACCTTGAAATTTCGGCCATGGACAGAGGGGAGTAAGTGGTTGAAGTTCCAAGTTCAAAAATGGAAGGAAATAGAGTTTTAGGAGTTTTTCTTACCTTGTCTTTGCTTGAACTTTAGCTAGACTTCTTCCCTTGGTTTCCCACAATATTATTGGCCCATTCTCAGCTTATTTTGTGCATAGATGGTTAGGAGGGGTTGTAGTATTTTTTTTGAGCAAGAAAAATGGAGTTTAAGACACAAAAGGAGGAAAAAAAGCTTAAAACACCATTGTTGTCTTATGGAGGTCAAGGTAGAAGATGATGGGTATGGAGTAAGGTTGGGGACTGCTGGAAGGGAGGAGAAGGAGTCTGATTTCATGGGTGAGAATGGGCAAAGTGAAAGAGAGGGAAAAGTGAGGTATTAGTAAGTGAAATGGGCTAATAGTCAATGTGTGTAAGAAGGGAAAGTGAGCTTGTCTCCTTTCCTCTTCGGGCTTGTCTCATCCTAGACATGTGAGGCTACCGATTTTGAGCTGTTTTGGGGGGGGGGGGGATATTTTCAGATTTCCGGAGTTAATATTATAACACTCAAAGTTGTACATTATGACTTAGTTTATGTGTTATGTTGTGACATATATTATTGTCTTGTTCTAATGTGTATATATAAGTGGATATTGCACTTATAATTTGGTTTGGCTATATAAAATAATTTATATACTCTTATCACATTTTTGGTGATATTAATACATGTATCAATGTGTTACATGTTGTATTAATTTTAGGAGTTATTTTCTCCTTATTAATGTAACCTCTTTAGTTCATGATTTTATGTGAGGTTAATTTATAATTTTATGTGTGGTTTAATGTCCATCTTGGACTATACATATTTATGTGTATATATATTTATAGCTTGTAATATTATTTAGTGAATATTACTCATTAGTCATTATTCTTTGGTGACTAATCATCAATTAATCTCTCCTTGTTAATGAATCCCTTGTTAATTAGGGTAATTAATGTTTGGGGTATTTCATCACATTACAGGTGCGTAGCTATTAGAAGACCGACACGTGAGTGTGGGATTGTGGAATTAGTTAGCGGTATACCTCTCAGATATACCATAGGTTGCAGTATTCCATTTTGGACATTAGGTATTACTAAGTAGATTGCTCACTAGTCATTTTGGGATTAGAGTGTTGTAAACTTTAGATAAATGTTGCACACTTGTCATCATTGTGGTTAGCGATGTATTACTAGTTCAGTTATGTAAGTGAACGCTTTGTTATTTGCATGGGCGGATAATGGCATGTAACACCCGGGATAAATAGTTTAGTTTATTTTCCGCTACGACTTCTTGTATTACTGCTACGATTCATGTTACTTAATGTTGTATTTAGAGTGTTGTTAATGGGAGGTGTTACAAAAACTCCTTGAAGTCAAAGTGGAAACTCTTTTTTGATGGCTTGTCATTAGGCTCAGGCTGATGTTTAATGGCATTAGATGTTCAGAATCACACAGGGGAGGAGGTAGAAAGCGACTCAAGTCCTCGGCAGGGTGCTCCACCTCGTGAACCATTTCGCTCTCTGGTTGCCGCGGTACTAGATCTAGCTGAGCTTCTATCATCATGTTTATCTCTACCAAGTCAGCATAGAGCTTTAGTTGGTTCATATCGAGGTTGTCTTGCTCATTTTGCTGCTCCCCTTCATGAACCATTTCTCTCTTGGGTTGTGGCTCCCTTCGAGCTAATGCAATGAGCTGGTCCATGTCGAGGGTGTTCATTATAGCAATAACTTAAATACCCCTAACTTATAAATGATAATTAAAACATTTAATAATGAATTAATAAGGCAAAAATGTGCCTTAACATTATTGAGGAACTCACAAACAAACAATCAAAGTTATGCTTTAAAATCACTTAGGGCAAAAATGTTCCCTAAGAAGCCTTAAGGATTATGTAACCTCAATTAGGGTCCAAAGTGGATTCCTAAACCTTATATCTAAGGTATGAAGAAGATAAAACCATTACCAAAGAAAATCAAACTCAAAAATGAGTTAAAACACAAAGTGGATTCCTAAACCGTATATCTAAGGTATGAAGAAGATAAAACCATTACCAAAGAAAATCAAACTCAAAAATGAGTTAAAACACAAAGTGGATTCATAAACCTTATATCTAAGGTATGAAGAAGATAAAACCATTACCAAAGGAAATCAAACTAAAAAATGAGTTAAAACACAAATGGAGTCTTAAAAATCCTTAAGACACATTTTTATAAATGTGTCTAAAAATGACTTTGAGTGGTTAATTAGGCTTGTATACACCCTAATCTTAACATGTATACTATATGGTATCACATTAGGAAGCATGATTCAAAGAAATAAAAAAATCAAAAATATGGCACTGATTTATAAATTGTACTCAAATAGTGCCGAACAAGGCCTTAATCTCCTAGCATGGTCAATGGTCAATATTAAGCATAAAATATGTATTAGGCGGCATCCATGGTGACTCACCCATCTCAAGTCATGACTCCTTCCTAGATAAGACTAAAATTAAGAGGATGACTTTTATTACCTTACTTTACACTTAAGAAAGCAAAATATCTTCATCTCCTTTGCTCCCTCCTCTCTCCTACTACTGACCCTTCTTCTCCCCTTCATATTCAGCTTCTTCCCTTGTTCTTGAGCTGAAGAACACCAAGAACACCATTGGTGACTTGAACCCACACATCAAAATCCTTCCAAATCTTATTCTTTTGACTTTAAATAAACCAAGAGATCATGCCAAATTCTTTCCTTCAACAACCTAGCTCAAAATCAATATTTATTTGGAGATAGATTTTGGAAATCAACAAATCAAGGAGCAACGAAGATCCTTTCAAGCTTAAGCTATAAAAATGCCTTAAAAGTTCATCTTTTCCTTTTGAATATTTATAGCCGAGAACAACCAAGTATAATGCCCGTTTTTCTCCATCTTTCAAACATGAAATTAAGGATGTTCTAGCTTCTTTTGTTGGGCAAAATTCCACCAAGGAATCATCTTCCAAGAGACTTCAAGGGTAAGTTATTTTTAAGGTTTCTTAGCACCTTAATCTACCTTATACCTTTAGATCTATAGAGATATAACTCCTAGCTATTTTCATTTAGAATGCTGAGATTTTAAAGCCAAAATTAGCCTTCGATCATCATGGTAAAATCATTTCCCTTAAAGCTCATTTTAGTGCTCTAAGTCTCCTTATCTTGTTAAGCTCTTTAAAAGATCCTAACTTCATCTTTATTTCCATGTCTGATTCATGACCAAATGGTTCTTATAGACTTCAGACTTGACCTTGACCAAGGAGGTGGAAAACAAGTTGCAAAAATCAACTTTTGGAGGGTAAGTGATTTAATCAAGTCTTAAGAGCTCTTTCACTAAGCTTAAGCTTATGTTTTGAGCAAAAATCTAACTTAAGCATAAAGTTAATATAGTTCCGAGTGGAGCAAGTAAATTGGGGTGGTTTTGGAGCCTTGAACAATGTAAGTAAGCTTAAAACACATTTTTAAGCTTTAAAGTAAATTATTTCAAATAAATAAGTCCAAGAATATGTGGGTTACATGGGTTAATTTGACCTGAAAACACACTTTAAAATTATGGTAACACATTTGGATAAGTTACCTAGGTGTATAATGTCTTATAATGTCATAAATATAAGTTAAAGGGGTTAAAATGCAATTATGAAAAGATTATGGGTATAACATTAAAAAGCCATGACATACTTAAAAGTATTTTATGTCATTTTAATGTTATGTTTGAGGTTTATAATAAGGCCATGTATTTAGGTCATTTTAAAAAGTTATTTAAGGCTTTTATTCTTTAAAAGTTAAGTATTTGGTTAGTATAAATATGGTGAAAAAATCTTGTGTTAAGGGGGTATTTGGTAGGGGTGGGAATTCGGGTTGAAACTCACCCATACCCAACCCAACTAAAATTATATTAACTCATACCTGACCCTAAAATAATCGGGTTACAAACTTTCAACCCATACCCAACCCATATAAAATCAGTGAACCCATACCTGGCCAGTTTAACCCATTTAAATACAAATACTCTTGTTTTTCTGTAGAATGATCAGTTATCCATAAAAGCGTGCACATGACGGTCATTTATTACAAATCATTGTGTGTCGTTTTTCCAACTGTCAACATTTTGTTAAATGGGTCAATAATCTTAACTCATAGTCGTTATTTGTACGGATGAAATAGTGTGAATGGTGGAGTTTGTGCGACTAATGATTGACATGGTATTTAGGTTTTCAAACATACAGTGAATGGTGGATATAGATGGCCTAGATAATGTATTTGGATTTATAAAATAATTATTTGTGTGGGCTCAAAGAAGTGATAGTATCTTTGTTTGCTATTATACTAATGGTTATAGAATTAATACATATAAAAGTAAAATATATACATATTTATTAATTTATTTTTAATCAAATTAAGTAAACAGGTCGGGTTGAATTCAGGTTAGGACCCTTAACCCATACCCAACTCATATATTTAATAGGTAACCCATACGCGACCCAAAAATTAAATGGATCAATAATCTTAACCCGTACCCGCTATTTACGGGTTAGGTTTGGGTCGGGTTATCGGGTTGGGTAAAAATTGTCACCCCTAGTATTTGGTGAGTTTTAATCACCTAAGAATATTGAGGATTAATTACCTATGAATTATGTGGTAATTAAATTTAGTTTAAGGTTTAAATAAATTTTATAGGTAATTATAAACTTAAGGAATGTTCTAGTGAACAAAAGGGGCAAGTATGGGTGTTTAAGTGTAAATAAATTAAATTTGGAGTGTTAGAACATTTAATACCTGAAAGTTAGGCTTTATTTGGAGTTTAGATGAAAAATATAAATTATTGCATAGTTAAGAACTTAAATGAAAATTCTAGGAAAACTTTGGGGTCAATTCATAATTATATAAAAGTTATGGTCAAGGTAGTATTTTGGTGGTCAACCTTGACTATATTAGGGGTGTTGACCAAGTTAGAAAGGAGGATTAATTAAAATAAGAATTTTAGAGGAGTTAATTGTAAGTTTAGAAAACTTATTACATGTGGTCAATTTGTAAATTTCTAAAAGTTTGGGATAAAAAGGAGTCAAAAATAGACTAGGGGCTGTTAGAAAATAATCAGGAATTTTTTGGAGTGAAATTGAAATTAAAGTGATGGAATTGTATAATATATAGTTTAAGGATGATATTGTAAAGTTTGGGAAATAATGTGAGCCATTGTGTATAAAGGAAAAGTATGTGGTGAAGAAATGAAAGCCGGATAGTATCAGGTCTGTTTGGTTAATATAAATGTGATGGAAACTTTGTGTTAAAATGTAACACCCCTACCGCTAATACCGTCATTACCTTCCAATCTCCTTACATATCCAGATTCACACAGCGGATACTTACTTACACAACGGCGGGTGATACAATGCCGTTAGCCACCCACATGACTAACAAAACTACTACTACTACATACAACATCGGTCTGATGGGCCGGAATATCCGAGTGCTACACAAAGCAATTCTTACTACAATTATAACCAAGTACTACAACTTCCCATTCAGTACAATACTCCATAAGTTCAATACAATTTAATACACCGAGTTTACTAAGATCCTTATACAAATACAACACCTCTTTCAATTTCATAGATACTCATTAAGAGTCTAACCATTACCCATTCCTCACAAACTACTTACTTTCTAAGTACAAGGGGTGTGCCACTTAGTACACTTCAACATTCAGTTTCTAACTATCCAAGTGTAGCCACCGGTCTCTTACCTTGACCATATCCGCTTCGGGTACCTGCACACTAAAAATGTTGCCCCTAGGGGCTCAGCTTACGCTGAATATGACTTCCGCATACCCCGCGTACTAGCGAGGGTACGCCGACCACTTGGTCAAATACATGCAATTCATTTTATTCAAACGTACATGCATACATGCTCTTATACACAATACTACAATACTTTACGCAAGGAATACACACATACACTTCAATACATACAAAGAGATTATACAAGTCCAACAATACTTACTTACCTTCTTCCGAAATACACATTCACGATACATACACAATACATACTCATTACATACTCAATCCATACACAATACATACACAATACCCGGTACTTGTTAGCTTCATTTGTCCACCCGGGTTAATCGGGTGGAGATTTATCTTTTACTCGGGGTCAATGACTTACACCAGCCACGACCATTACTCATATAATACTTACTTTACTTACTACTTACTCAAGTCAAGTCATCGGGACCTCCGGCCCGGGGACTACTCTATCCCACCACCGGGATTTACTTGGTTCACCAATCCAGGGTGCTACCCATTTAAGGGGTTTGGGCCGTGGACCAGTTAAAGAACCAGGAATCAGATCCAACCTCTTGTGTCTCCTCATCCTCACGCGTGGCCGAAACTATATCAGACTTCTACTCATTCTAATTTACTCAATACTTACGTTAGGAGTTAGGTAGTTAGGAATTAGTAGAAGTCACACATCCAAGCCACATACACAAATACATTGCTCATATACACATCCATACAAAACACAATACAATACGCAAGTACAATACAAGATACAAATTCACTTCATCATCATTCATATATTTCATGAATTATACAAACTAGTGTTCAAGACAATATACATCAAGAACAACTAATCAAGCACAAGTAAGTTCAATATAGTCCGATTCATGCAATTATCTTATTTAGGTGATCAAATAAGCACACAAATCGGGGTAACCATGTTAGGATACAGAGCATGAAGAAATCATACCTTGCACCGTTGATTTGGACTCACCGACTCCTCTTCAGAGTTCAACTATTCGAATCCTATCATATACATACAGTTGGGTGGTTAATCATCTATAATTAACCTTACTTATTACTTTGCTAAAGTTTCCCAGTGTTTACTTACTAATTCCTTATTATTCAAATACATTTACTTATGTTACTTACTTAGAATTATTCTCTAGGCTTGTTCATGGCCTTAATGACCTTTAAGCCTCATTAATTAAGTCTTAATTATCTTATACTATCATTACCCTTCATTACCCTACCTTATATTAGCTTTAAAACAATTTCTGTGAAGATTTTAGTAGGTTCCGGGTTAGTGTCTGGGTTTACATACCCGGACCACTACTTTGCAACGGTCCTCGGGCAAGTTTTGTGTACGGTCTGGGTTTAGTTCATGGTTTACAAACCCGGATCATACGTTTGCAATCTTCACGGGTATAAAAATGGGGTGGTCCGGGTTTAGGTCCTGGTTTGCAAACCCGGACCACTCCTTCTGAATTTCAATCTGCCGAGTTTTTTGACTGGTCCGGGTTTGTGTACTTGTTCCCCAATATTCCTATATATAATCTAGGGTGTTTTGACCCTAATTAAGCAATCAAAACTAGCCTAATCCATCTCTATACCAATCTGTTACAATACACCATTCACTATCAAATTTTCTCCTCTGTTACTGTTTTTCTTCTTGCACCAATGCTACAGAGTTTTCCTTTCCTCTTTACCATTCAATACTCCCTCTACTATTGCTACTCCAAGCATCCTCAATGCATTACCTCTATACTAGTTCCATCCCATTACTTAAATTCTCTTCCAAATCTGTCATAAAGTACTAAACTACTCACTTAAACTCTCCAAATACACCTAGTTATTACCTAGGTAGTTTTCTCCTCTTACACAACTAAGTCCTCCTATTTCCATACAAATTTGGGTAGAGGTTCCCCTATATTTTTAATTTTGTCCACATACATTTTCAGCTCAACCATTCATTCCAATTCCCATACCAAGTCACTCATCATTCTACATACCATAACACAATAATTGTTTTCCTGCACATACACATACATTACCCAATGCTTTATCCAAGCTTTTAAACCTCTTTTAACCTTCAAACTGTTACATTCTCTTCTTCTTTATACCACAACACACCTACCACTCATTACCAATCACTTCATTCATTTCTAATACCCAAAATCTGTTACACTACACAATACAAAACCAACTCAAGGTAAGAGCATTTACCTTGAGATTTTAGTTCCTCTTTCTTTCTTCTCCTTCTCTTCGTTTCTTCTTTCTTTTCCTTACTTTCCTCCTTGTTCTCGGTTTCAATTGGAGTCCACACTCCAATGCTATAGCCCATACCAATACACAAATTCTAGCTTAGCATTTCATCCTTAAACTAACCTAGGGTTTGTACATGTTTAAGGTTTTTAAAAAGAGTATTACCTTCCAATGAGTAGATGGAGTTCTTGTTTAGCAAGAGAGTAAGATTCCTAGCCCAATGGAGAAGCCAAAATTGGCTGGAGCACAAGGGACAAGGAGTTCAAAATCTGAAAATTCTTATAATGCAAACAAGGGCTAGAAATGGTGGATTTTCGAAATTCTTTTTACCTCAAAACATCAAGGTGGAAGAGGAGCTTCTAATGGTGGACTCAAATCTTCAAATGGCTTCCACCCATGAAAATGAAATTGGAGCTTTTGGATTTTTGAAAGGAGGAAGATGTTCTCCTTGGTGAGGGGATTTCAATGGTAAGGTTTTTATTGCATTTGGAGTTGTTTGGGTACTCAACAATAGGAGAGAAGTGGGGTGTTATGTGGGGGTTGTAAAATCGGCATTTTTGGCGTTGGGAGGAAGAAGAGAATTCAGAGAGAGAGGAGGGAGTGCAGTACGTGAGGGTGTGAGGGAGTAGAGGTGAGAGAGTATCCCCCCTCCCTTTTCTACTTTATTTTTGCTTTTTTGATTTATTTATTAGGTAGTTGTGTGAGTGTGTGTGTGAGGGGGTTAATTAGCTTATTAAAACCGCCCCCCTCTAATATTACTAGTTGGAGCGTTTTTTGTCTTTTATAGAAAACGCTCGTTATTTTACCCGGTCTCGGTACTATTCACTAACCAGGCCCGTTTTCTCAAATTTTCTCTTCTCTTTATTTTTATTGGTTATAAAGCTTCCATTAATGCTTAATTATTGTTATTTAGTGATTTATAATTTGTTACTGGTTCGTTTGACCACTAAACATCACGTTTTTGGGTTTTCTCGAAAAACGTGCGTTAAAGCTCTATTAGCGTTTTAATGTATTATTTGGATCCGTTTTCTTCGGGAGTTGTTCCCATATATTATTTAGGCCCTATTAAGTCTTTAGAATCTGTATAATACGCTAACCGATGTCTCATACCTCCTATGGTTATTTAACGCTTATTTAGCGTTTTTCGCTTTTTAAGCGTTTCTTTATTTCTTTTGGATTTATTTTTCCTTACCAATATTACTTAGGCGTCATTAGGCCCTTAAATACGTATTATATTAATTTTAATCCCTTTATTTAAGGTTGGGGTATTTCAAGCTACCCCCTTAAGAACTTTGTCCTCAAAGTTGTTCGAGGTTATTGGATTACTATACTTACTAATTCCTACTCGTCTAATGCCAAAAGTCATACATTCATCCTCCTTTCTAATTCCCAAATCCATGCTCAAGGTTTCTCCTTTCCATACCATACCAATGTACAATAATTACTCCGATCCGCACTACTATCAACCATCTGGTTCCTCATTACAAGATTTATACATACGTACAGTGCAAAGCTATCCCCAAAGCAATGCAATACACAACACAATCCCGCAGGGACTCAGGTCATCTAGACACAAGACTCCTCTATGTCCTGCTGCCCTTGGAATAATACAATATGACATACTACTAT
Source organism: Limonium bicolor (assembly GCA_023374045.1). Classification (NCBI taxonomy): domain Eukaryota; kingdom Viridiplantae; phylum Streptophyta; class Magnoliopsida; order Caryophyllales; family Plumbaginaceae; genus Limonium; species Limonium bicolor. The sequence goes on from CM041777.1 coordinate 346,815,156, forward strand.
CCCAGTATACGCTTCCAACACATCCTCATACTACTAGTTCGAAATCTCTCTGTAGCACACAACTCCAATGTCCAATTTATATTCATTACTTCTATCCTATGCGTGATTCTTGTTACCACTTGAGGGGAGCTTCAAGAATCATTCGACCCTGATGTGATCAGCATCAATGTTGAACTATCTTTCCACCCCAATTTGTGTTCGGTTTCCCTTGATCTGATCAGGATCAAGTTCGACTTCCCACATCAGTTTCAAACAAACAAATAGTTCAGTTATTTTCATTTTCTATCTTTTTACTCTTTCTAGTCGTGATTACAAATTCATACATCTCCAAAGGATGGAATCGGTCCATCAATCATCCTCACTCTACTTCCCAAATACTTTACTCCGTGATTCAATACCTAAATGCCCATTTCCTCACCCTTCGCTACTTTCATCCATTACTCTCCATCATCTACAATCTTCTAACTAAGGAATACTATACCTATGAAATTTAGTCGTCTTCAATTTGCTTCAATAACTTACCTACGAATACACTACTCATGTGCTTCATTCATCAATTACTCTCAATCAATTCGTACTGTGAAATACCCCAAACCTTAATGAGTTGTTTAAATAGTAAATAATAAATTGTTAAGACTAAAAAGAGTCTTAGTAACATTGGTAAACAATTTAAAAGACAGTAAATACAGTAAAATGCCTTAAAGGTAATAAGGGCAAAATATGCTCTAAGCTTGGGATAATCTTGGTTAAGACTTAAGGAAATTACCAAGACCTTATTTATATTAATGAACCTATTAAATCAATTACCAAGAAAACCAAGCTTGAAAACAAGTAAAACACAAAATGTGCTTAAAGGAGTCTTAAAGCACGTCTTTGAGAAACTGTTTTGTAAATGAGTTTTGAATGGCTTATGTCCATCATTACTCTTTAATTAATATGTGTACTACTTAGTATCACATTTAGAAGTTTAAAACAATGGGAAATCAAAGATTTCACTGCTGTGTGCCTTGTTTTAGTGAATAGTAACTAAAATAAGCTAGTTTGTAACATATGTCAACATAAGTAATTTAATTGATCAATTAAGACTGGGTAATCCTTTATAACATATGGGGGCCGGTTTTATTGTGTGTGGTGAGTCACCACCCTTGTCAATCAACCAGCAAATAAATGAGTAATTAAGAGAGAGAGCACTATTTGCTTTATTTAACGACTACCCACTCAAGGCTTTTGCAATCAATCATTCTCTTCATCTCCCTCATTCTCGCGTATCCCATCTCCTTCCTGCTATCTTTCACGGTTGAAGCAGCACAGCACCAGACACCACCTTCAAATCCTTGTAACTTCTAGCTCAAAACTAAGACCACCAATCTCTTAGTCTCATCAAGCTCTTCAACTTGGTCCTTTCAAATCTTCAAGAGCTCCATTTTGGTGCCAAGGGGAATCTCCATGGAAGGAGCTTGAGCTCATCTTTTCACGTATTATTGTTCTCCTTTGCTTCAAGGTAAGGAAACTCAAAGAAAAATGATGTTCCTCCATGTTTTGTGCTGTCCGAAAATTACCTTAAATGGTGTCCTTATGTTGCCTTGTTCTAGCTTCATTCCAACCATTCAAGGACTGGGTGGAGTCCTCTCTTGACAAGTATCCAAACTCTCTCCAAGATCTAAGATTTCTGAAACAAGAAAGAACTTGTGAGGAAAGGAGGTAATTATGCTAATCTAAAATAGCTTATAATGCTTTAGGAAAATGAGCTAATATTGTTTATTGAAACTACCTAAAGAGCCAATGGTAAATGACTTAGAAAAATGTTCTCAAAGAGACTAGTAAAAGGACATATGTATTGTTGTGTGTATTTGCAGGTCAAAAGGCAAATATATTGAGGAAATTCAGTGTTTAAGATTTATGCATTTTAAGAGCCTAAGTGCTATGCAATTTTAATTGTGCACTATGTCGTAATGTGGTGTATATTTGGTGAAGTTTTGTGTATAAGAGTGTTCTTGATGGATATTAGTGTTCTAGTAAGTTAATGGTGAAAACAATGTGTTATGGCTTAGCAATATTCTAGGAGAGTCCATGTCGAAATTTTGGAAATGTTAGTGAATAACCAAGTGTTTTACAGGAGAAGAAATAATGCTTAAGTGTTGATGGATCTGATAAGAAGATTGTGTAACAAGTGAAACATGGATTTAGGTGTGTTTAAAATGATATTTAGACATTAGAATATACCTAGGAACATTTGGTAAAGTTATACAATTAATGGAGTTGGAGAACTAAGGTAACAACACTTGAAAAATGACATTTTACCAATTCTGTAGGTTGGGTCCGGGACATAGGTTATGGTTCAAGTCCAGGACCGTATATCAAAAACGGGCCGAGAGTTTCTAAGACTATGTGGTCCGGGACTTGGGTCTTGTACAAGGACCCGGACCACCCTCCTTAAATCACCCGAGAGTTTTTGCCTAGAATGGTCCGGGACTTAGGACCTGTATGAAGTCCCGGACCACCCCATTAAAAGAGGCCGAGAGATTTGTTAAGTGTAGGTCCGGGACCTAAGTTAGGGACCAAGTCCCGGACCACTATAAAACTTGGTTTTTGGGTATTTAAACGATGTCTAATGATAGGAATAAGTTAGTAATGATGTTATAAGGTTATATAAGACATGTTAGGAGTGTTATAATGACATTTCAAAAGATGAGGAGTTAAGACAAATGTGGAAATGAGATAACTAGAAATGTGAAGCAGTAATGTTAACAGTGGACTAGTGCGTTAATTGACCGACGTTACTAAATGTGTAGACACCAAAAATTCTCACCCCATAAAGCAAATTCCGAAATCATAAATGCAACAAGAGGGGTCGTCGCCTTTCTTTTTTCAAAACATATCAACGTCCGTGCCGAAACGAAACCATCGTTTTATGATAAAATTCTTAAATCTTTTTTTCAAAGCATTTCAGAAAATCAATTATTCGAAAATAAAATTCCAATGACAATCCAATTTCAAACTCATCCCAACTCATCCCTTTTCGTTTTTTTATCTATTCATTTCTTTTTATTGTTCATGGATCATTTTTTCCATTTATTGTTATATTTTCTTGTCTTTTTTTCTTAGTGTTTGCTTTTACTTCTATCATTACCATTTTTAGTATTATTCCCGTCATTTTATGCATTTATTATTATCATTACTTTTATTATTTTGCTTATACGCTTCTTTGTCTGCTTTTATTATGTCGTGTTATATGTATATATATAAATGAGTTATTTTATTGATAAAATCCTTTCATCTTTACTTTGCATTCTCGTTTTTTTAAACATTAGCGTTTTAGGGAGTCTATTCAATTTGAGTTATAATCTTTGTGCTATTTCATGCATTTCCATCCGTGTTAGTTTATTTTTCTTTCTTCATCCAGTCAAACCAAATAACTAATCAATCAATTTAGTCATGACCCAAACTGTTTCAGAAACAAATAAGGCTCAACCTTCAAGGCCCAATTCACCCCAATCTCACCCACACCCAAACTAAACCCTATTTCAGCTTAACAAAAAGAAAAACCCTAGTGATTGAACACCCGCGTCTCCTTCTTCTGGCTTGATCTCTCGGACATTTTTTTCCTTCCATCCCCAGAAACAAAAACTGTGGCCGACACTGCTCCCTCAGGTCACCACCGGTCGATACCCTCATCTTCTTCACCCATACATTTTCTTCTTCTTTCGATTGTTACTCACATTCAACCTTCAACCTCGATTAATCTCAAGAACTGCAAATCCATCGCTCATCAGCCACCACCAGCATCGGCTACCACCCCCATCGATCATCTTCTTCCCTCGGCTCTGCTTCTTCCTCGTTTTTTGTTTCCTTCATCTGTCTCCATCTTGGTCGATCTCCACAAACAAATTAAAACCTAACACACACTTTTCCTCTCAAAGCTCGGCCACGTTTCCCCAGTCTTCTTTATCTTCTCAATCCATCTATTCCCTTCCTTCGGCCATTCTCTTCACTTCAGCAATTTCGCAGCCCGGCGAACAACCTGACACGAAGAAATGCTCTACCTCGTCTCGGTCATTCCCCTCATCACTGTGATTTTGCAATCTTCACCGGCGAACATGAACACACTCTCCTCTACCCTTCGACTTTCAAATCCGCGCCGAAAAATCTCATATCCACACTCCATCCCCTTTTGTTCTTCTGTCAATCTTCAATCCATGTTGTATCGTCTTCCACAACCCGAACTCGTGACAGGAGTAACTTATAATACTCCTGGCGTCGATTCCATGTACTGAAAACTCACTGCGGCGACGAATCCCTTGATCCTTGACGAATCTCTAGCTGCCTCTGCGAACGCTTCAGTGTTCCGCTCCGATTCTGTATTTCTGGTTGTTTGTGAAATCTGAAGGCGAATGGTGATTCCTGGTGCTGTCTCGATTCTAACAAAAGGGAGTTTGCACTCCCGTTTCATTTACTTCGTTGGCTCTGTCCAGACCTATTCTTTTGCTTTAGTTTACACTTTCTACAAACTAATCAATGTTTGCTCTCTAATCTGTGTCCCCTTGAGTATTTCCTGCAGGAGTTTTTCATCGATTCCTCTCTGGTACTAGTCCTGAATCGAGTAATATTCTCTGATAAGCATGTATTGCGATTTCTGTAAATCTGATGGCGGGGATTGTTTGTTTATGATAACTGATGGAAACCCCTGTTGTTAGCTGCGAAAACTCACATGTCCTCTGTGTTGGTGTTGTTTTTTGGATGCTCAATTCGACGACTTGGTGGCGTGAAGTTGGATGAAACGGTTTAGCCCGTTAATATGTGATAGTCAATATAATATTGTAATATGGGCTTTGAATGGGGAATTTGACACAAACTGTTTCCATTTCCTTTTGGTTTATTCTTGACGACGGGTACCTGTTGTTGAGCCTTGGGCTTTAATTGGACCTGTAGATTTTGGCTGTATCTGCTCCTTTGGGGTTTGGAAATTTTGCCTTATCCGTTTTATTTTTATTTTCTAACTACAATTCAAATGTTGTTGATAGCCAGCTGCTCCTTGCGTTATTGATATGTTGTTGGATGTCGGTTTAATAATGACACGTTATTTACCTCGTGCGCGGTTACATTGGTTTATGTTGCTTTTGACATTACTAGTTGGCCCCTTGCGCATGTTGGTTTGGAAATTGTTGTGCTTCTGCTATCATCCGCGACCCTATTGCGCATTCTTTGCGTTCAGAAATCGTCTCACTTTTTACCATATTTGGCACCTTCAGTATGCGAGTTTGGGGAAGTGCTATGCTTCAGGCCTCATTATGACAACCCCCTTGTGCGGTTTGTTTAATTCGGTGCACTATACTCTCTGTTCTGATTTGACCGAGGTACACGGTTGGACATGGACTAAGACTTGCAAGTGGGCTGCTTGGAAGGAGTTTGGGCTTGGTGTGTAAGCTGAGTTTACAGCAGATTGTTGTTGCAAATCATGATTGATATGGGTTGGAAATTCTAACCTTCAGTTTGTGTAATTACCATTTAGTCGGTTCGATAATTATTTGCTCCTTGCGCTTTGATATGGGTTTGGAAATTGATTGAGACTAGCATATAGAGCCTCATTGCGCTTAGATAAGAACATAAATCGAGTGATAGTTGCCCGAATATTATGATTGTTAAGATAAATCACTTGTTGGCTGGGTTGGTCCTTATTAATTCTTCATCTTAGAGGGAAATGATATAAACCCTTCGATATGATCCCACATGACTCACAACGTCACATCTTTGATACTACACTTCGGTTTGAGTCATAATATAAGATGACAAATTAATTGAGTAGCAACCCCAATGTTTGATTTATCTTACAATCCTTAGCATTTGTTGGCAGCTGGAACTCTTTTCTATGTTCTCGGTTGGGGTGTGGAGATGGATTAATTGCCCCCTTTCCTCCCATTGAGAGGGGCCGTATGATCCATTGCACACACCCCAACCCTCTTACATTTCATTACTAACTACTCTCGTATATTTTTGTCTTTGTTCCTTGACATGTACATAATGCTCGTGGAACGGAAAAAGTGCTATAAGACTGAAAAAATGGGACTTTGGGCTGGACTACCAGGGTCTCCACTTCAAACACATGTAACGGTTGGTGCACTTCTTGCTGATCCTTTCAGCTCAGTGAGGCGGCGTCGATGTGACCCCCATAGCAGCTTTAGATTTAAATTTTCACTTGTATTTGTATCAATTTGTAATTCGTTTTTGTTTCACTTCGGTTTTGTAGTGTTGTGATTATTCATTTTTGTGACTTCATCCCATAACCGTTATGTTTGTATGTATATTTGTTTATATAGCCTTGGAAATTCATCTCCACATATCATTTGCTCATCATTCTTTGCCTATGATTTTGTAAGTGTATGGACCGATCCTGTTTGGGCCCATGTAACTCTTGGCCCAAATATAATTTTGTTCAGGTTCGGTCCATAACCAGCCAAACGGGCTGGAACAGGTGGCCCTAGCAAGCCAATTAGGTTGCCCATTTTAGAGAAGCCCTAGGTTTGGGGTATCCTCAATGCATACGGGTCCTAGACACGGTCCATGAGAGGAATACCCGTTTCCTTTAAAATTTTCCAAATCATCCTCTAAAGTCAGAATAAAATTCACAATCAATCAATCATCCAATTCCAAATCAATTCAAAAAATCCAACGAGTCAAACACACTCCAAAATCAATCTCTCTCACACTCTCTCATCAAACACACTCTAAAATCGATCCCTCTCATACTCACTCATTATACACTCTTCAAAATCAATCCTCTCATACTCCAAAACCAGATATTCTTCATGAATTTTTCGAAATCAAAGCTTTTTGCACCCAACATTAAATACTCTTCATACACTCATTAGACACACTTCAAACTCATAAAGCATTTGAAATGCTTCCAAAATTTCCAATATCAAACTTCAAACTTCGTCCAAACTCCAATTGTCTCATAGATTCAAATCATCTTCCAATTTCAATTTCAAGGCCCAATGTGCAAAGCCCAGTTCGACCCACTCTTTCAAGGCCCAAATCGGCCCATGTTCTAAGGCCCAATTCTGGCCACATTTCAAAGCCCACTTTGGTCAAATTTCTAAGGCCCGAGCTCGACCCATATTTCAAGGCCCAAACCTGGCCCAATCCTAAGGCCCAAACTCAGCCCAAATCCGGCCCTCATCTCTAAGGCCCAAATCCGGCTCATTGCCTCGATTCGATCCCGATTTAGTTTCAAATCCAATTCAATCTCAATTCCAATTCAATTTCGATCCAATTCAATCAAATTCAAACCAATCCAAAATCAAGTCAATTTCAATCCAATCCAATTCAAAATTCTTTTCATTCCCAATTGCATTCAATTTCATTTCAATCCCAAATAATTCCAAACATCATAAATCTCAAACTCCTTGAAACTCCAAACTCCTTGGAATTCAAGCATTCCGAATCTCTAAAAGTCTCAGCAGCTCAACAGACTCGACCGTCTCAGCAGCTCAACAGACTCGACCGTCTCAGCAGCTCAACAGACTCAAACGTCTCAGCAGCTCAACAGACTCGAAGGTCTCAACAGCTTAGTAGACTCGACCGTCTCAACAGCTCAGCAGACTCGACTGTCTCAACAGCTCAACAGACTCGAACGTCTCAGCAGCTCAACAGACTCGAACGTCTCAGCAGCTCCATAGACTCGAACGTCTCAGCAGCTCCACAGACTCGAACGTCTCAGCAGCTCCACAGACTCGAACGTCTCAGCAGCTCAACAGACTCGAACGTCTTAGCAGCTCCACAGACTCGAACGTCTCAGCAGCTCAATAGACTTGAAGGTCTCAATAGCTCAACGGATTTGAAAGTCTCAACAGTTCAATAGACTCATCAAGTTCGAACACCTCGAAAACCCTAGCTCCTCAAAAAGCCGAACCCTTTGAAATTTGATAATCCTTTCAAGCCTCAAACGTCTCACAGACCTGAGCGTCTCACAGACATCGCCATTTTAAGATTTCAAATATCTCACAGAGTTGAGCACCTCAAACTCCAAAACAAACTCGACAATCCATCAAGCCCCACGAAATGACCACAAAACCCCTTTGACCCTTCAAAGACCCAAAAGGTCAAGACCCCAATTCCTTCAAAAACCCCCAAAACTCCCAAATCCCCAAAGGCCCTGAACTACGTAAGGTCTGATCTCAACAGGAAGTTGAGTACGTAGGCAACCCACACAGGGTGCGACCCCACATCAATCAAAATACCCTTTTGCACTCGACTATCTCCCCTCCAAACAACAACTTCTAACCCTCGATCACCTCAAAAAGCCCAGCCATCCTAAAGGAGTGAACTACGTAAGGTCTGATCTCAACAGGGAGTTGAGTACGTAGGCAACCCACACAGGGTGCGACCCCATTCCAAATCAAAACACCCTTTTCCTACTCTAAGGTGTTCTTCATACCTCTTAAAACACTCAACCTTCTTCGGTTCCCGCGAACTGAACTCTAAGTCTCGCTTATTCACTCAACCTCAGACTTGTCCCAAATCTTCATTCTATACTCATTCGAATTCACTAATTCTTCTTCTTGGCGCTAGCTTGGCAGAAAAGCTTGCCTCATCCACTCTTTTCTCTTTTCCCGTCCTAATCCTATCCTTGGCTCTTAAATGAATCTCTTTAATAAGGTTTTGAAAGAAGGCAATCCCGACAATTGGAGACCGAGGTTTCCTCGGGCACCAATCCGAAGTCGTGGTCGTTGCCACTTCTAAGGGGTGTAACCCAGTGCGAACCCACACGGAATCTCTAGTATGACCGGATAAGCCCCATCCATAGACAACAATTTCAGAGTCAACCAACGGTTCTTAGAACCCCCTTTCCCTTCCTTCCTAGTATCTTAGGTCAAACTAGGTGGCGACTCTAGTCATTTCCGCCCTTAGGGCATAAGTCCGCGTGGAGCCCATCGAGAGCGGGTGTAGTGTTCACTAACACTCCCCATATGCTTTCTGGGAAAGACGGACGATTCAGTAGGTATTTGAGGGATGCCAAGAATAACGGGTTTTCACCCTCCACAGAATGGCATTTTCTAGGCTCTGGGCTTTTCAGTCAGACCATATTTAGATAGACCCCCCTCATACCGAAAAATCACCCTCCACAGAATGGCGACTCTGCTGGGGAAAACTTGAGTAAGTTTTTCTCATAAACTTGGTCAAGGAAGACTGAACTCCATTCAAAATTGTCGGGATTTCCCCACTTCTTTCGAAACCTTTAAGAGATTCATTTCAAGCCATTAGGACTACTCCACTCCACACTTTAGAGTGTGTTTAAGAGGATAGTTAGGATGAGAGTTCAGAGTTCGAGATTGGCCTTGAGTGCCATATGTGTGCTTTACCATTAGCATGCTTCACTTTTGTGTGTTTATTGTTGTGTGTTTACTGTCTTATGTTTACTGCTCTTCATGCATGACATAATATTATTGCTTATTTATTGCTTTTGTAAATGGGGCCTTCCTAGAAGGAGTCAACCCATTGTCGCATCGGGTAGCATAGGACATGCATTCCTCTGTGTCGCCCGATTTGTCCACGAGTCACGGGATCCCAACCGGTCCACGGTTGATTCCCCATGAGTTGGGTCCTTCCTAGAAGGAGTTAACCCACGAGGTAATACGGTCCAAGACCAACGCCTTGAAGCTCATGATCCAAAAATATCCTCCATTACCCGAGTCTAAGCCAGCATATAGTGAGCCATGAGCCTTCAGTGTCCAGCTGCCTTATCCGGTGTCTAAGATGGGCTTATGGGTAGTCACCCCCTTGTATGTCGTCTGTCCGACCACCCTTTGCCTTACCCTGAAGATTGCATGGGCTCAGTTCTCCATGATTCCGCTGCGCCACAGGTGTCTCTAAAGCCCAATGTCACGCTACACGTCCATAGAGGATCCCGTATTTACCGGATACCCATACATGGCACAACGTAGTCAGTGAATAATTTGGACTTCAGACACACCTGACCGTGCAGACGAGAGGAGACCTGTTCCCATGCAGTACTTCCCCAAGTTTCCCAAAAGTGAGTATGTTGTGATAATCCCCGGCCGTGGCTCGTGTGACTGTATCACTTCGGGTATCCTGACCTTTCGAACTTAAGCACTTCGGACTTTCTTGATGACGTGTCTCACAAGGCATAACAGAGATAAATCCCGAGAGATGAACAGTGAAGGGACGACGGTTCCCCCGGTGGTATGGAAGCATTGATGGACCTGGAAGGTGATTATCCCAATCATTCGCACTCAGCTCCACATAAAATCAGCCACGATTTTTATTTTACGCTTACATCTGTGTGATCACGTTCCAAAAATGAGCAAAAATTTGAAAATAAATCAGTTTGAACGCTCTAATGAAATCTCTTCAAAGCTGATTATCTCGAATGACTTCCGAAAAATAATGATTTTAAAATCGTTATTTCCATAACACTTTCAAAGCCGATTTCAATCAAAGTCTTCAAGAAAACAAACTTTATCAAACAGTTCGTAAAGAACAAATTTCAAAAATCTACTGTTTACAAATGATTTTCAAACATTACTTCCCATGAATTTCATTTCAAAAACCTACTTTCTACAAACGAATTTCAAACAACATTCTTCATAAACATAATTTTCAAAATAGTTTTCGAAAACAGTTTTCAAAATTGAATTTCACAAACGTATTTCAAAATAAATGATCTAGTCCCCATGTTGGGACCCGCTATTTTTGAAGTTCAACCCACCTTCAAGAGTAGCGGTCATTACTGTGGAGTGTACTAGTCATTTCGTGTTTTCACAAAAGTGGTGGATTTTCTCAACGATTTTGTGCTCGATCATTCACCTTTCCTTTTTAAAAAAAAACGCCCCTCATTTTCCTCATCGGAGCAAGTGGAGTACATGAAGATCAACAACGCAGGGTGAGCACAAAATCAGAGCCATACCAACCCGAGCCGAGCGACAAGAAGACCAACAACGATTGTTCGAGTTCAAAATTTTTGAGAGTCAGAAGAACACCAACCGGTTTTCTTTGAGCACAATACCGCTTCGCCGCAAGAACCCAAAGACGAGCGAGCAGCCGATCAAGATCCCGAAGACAAACGAGCGGTCAATCAGGAGCCCGATGATGAATAAGTAGTCAAGTCAAAAGCTCGAAGACGAAGCAGAAGAATTTGGAAGAAGTTTTTAAGCTCAAACTCCCCATTTAATGACTTTTAGAATTGATGTATAGGTTTTCCCCTAGCATTCTTTTCTCTCTTGTCCATTTCTGAATAGATTACATGTATAGGTTTATACATTCCCTTTGAATTTATTTAGATCAATGTGTATAGGGTTCCCCATTCCCTATTTTATTCGCGAATGATCGAGCATCAAAATTTCTATTGAGAAAATCCACCACTTTGAAAACACGCGTTTTCAAAATTGTTTTTCTAAAACTTGGTTTCTTTTGGCATGCACGAATAAAGAGAAGAATGAATAAGGAACGACTCCTCACAGTTATATCATTCATCAACTTTGCTTTATGGGGCGAGAATTCGTGGTATCTACAGGAGGTATCCCCTAAATAAACAACACCAACAAACGCAATCGAGCACAAAATAAATAGCATGCATTGCATTCATTACAAAAAGTTCATGCATTCTTGGTCAGTTCAAATTCGTCAAACATACACAAGGCCTGTCGACCTCAGAAAAATTACGTAATCACGCGAATCATTGTCACCACACCACACACCAGCCTTCATCCCAATATCTCAACCTCCAAACTAATCTTCAATAGGATGGTGAAGAACACTAGAGAGTTTGAGCCTTTTCCAAACCCAGAATCACCATGGGCACCAGTGACCAGAATGATTAAGAAGAAGAAGAAGAAGAAGAAGAAGAAGAAAGAGTGCAGTCGTTTCCATATCGTGGGGCTACCATGCGGGAGTTGTCACTCCCTAAAATCCAAAAATCCAGGAGCCAATCACCAACCCGACCTCGCTCGAGAGTTACTTCTTAGACAACAACCCCAACTGTTAGACCATATCCAAGACCGACACTGACGGGATGAATTTCATGGACCATCAACTAGAGCCGACTCAAGCAAAACTAGGTGTAGCCTCACCACTCATGCATTGCATCAAAAAATAACAAAAACACAAAAAAACATTCAGTCAACCATCTCAATTCATCATTTTCATCATTTCATGCATCCTATACATAGTAATTCCATATTATCACAACACATTGCATGGTAGATCGTTGCATTTGCATACTCCCATATCAAAATGACATCTTCGAGAAAATCATGAGAGATTGATTGAACAGAGTGCGTGAACCACTAAACTCTCGACCCATCAATGAACACAAGGGTCCAATCAAAATCAGCACCACAAACCAGGTGAGTAGTGTGCAAAGAGCGGTATTTTCTCTTGAATTTTGATTGAGTGTTTTGGACAATCTATTGAGCGATGAGGGAAGGTAGAGAGATCCAACGGAGGTAAAACCACGAGCGACATGTGCATTCCTTCGTCACATGGAGAGGCATAATTCAAAGTGAGATCAATGTCGATAGCAAGATATGAATTGTAATTCATGCAAAGATCACAGAATAGTAAGGAAACAATCATTGACTAATGAGGATGACGAGGCACTTAGGATCAAAAATCTCCACAAAATCAAAAATCTTTAACTGCCCTCTACATAATCCCTTAGTGAGCCCCGCTGAGCCTTTCATGAAAAACTTTTTCTACAAAAAAAAAACTCTCCACAACATGCCACCCCACATATACATACTTACCCTTGCAATAGAGGAGCTCGAAGGAGCCGGAGCCATGGCCCCTCCCCACCATCTTTCACAAACACAATAAATGAAATGTTTGAAGAATCAGTGAGTCAATGCAACTCCAAAGCCAAACACTAAAAAAGAACACCAAAAATGTTCAAGAAGATCGATGAGTCAATGTAACTCCAAAGCTGAAAGCCAAAATACAAAGCAAAGAACGTTTGAGAAAATCTAAGAGCCAAATGCAATTTCACAAAAGAAAAATGAGAAGAAAGTTCAAATCGTACGCCAGAAGAGGCAAGAAGGAGAAATCCAAATCAGAAGGACCAATGATGTCCAGTAGAAACCAATAAAAAGTTATCGAAACCCGTCAAATCATTCCACTCATGGCAAAGGCAAAACACGTCCTCTATTGCACAAAAGCTCCACAATTCCCAAATAAATCCCACAGTCCCATGTGACATACATCATACCCCTCAGCCCCATTACAACCCAATGAAGACCTCTGACTCATAAGTTAATGAGCGTTAACTGAAAGTACCGGATCTGAAACATGAATCATAAGCTTCGTACTTGTTACCTACATGCCCCGTCATACCAAAGGGACCATGAGAGAATGAGCGCAACCTTACCTCACAAGGTTCTTAGAGTGCGAGTGACTCTTCGATTAAACCACCAAATCACAATCAGCCTACCCCATTGCAGGTGAGGAATTTGTGAGGAACGGAAAGTTCATAACCTCGAAAAGAAATTCTCAGGAAAATACTGCTCTGGGCATCAAGAGTATCATCACGACATTAGCACACACGACCATACTCACGAGAGATTAACCCGTATCCCTCCATGAGAGGAAAGTGATTCACACATTCCAGTTCAACAATCACTCAAGACCGAACCGAAGATGTCTTATATTCGTAAACCTCATAGTAATAGAGATAGAATCATACCTTCTCTTAAAAAAACTGCATACGCATTTTGGATCTCTTCTAGCAGTTAGCATTAGCATGCATCATAACCACTTCATTTTCAACATCTGACTGGTAAGAACCATGCCTAGTCTTGTGGAAGGTCGACTTCAGTTTCCGCTATCGAAGCTCAACTCAAAATCAAAAGAAATCAATACCGAGGCCATCCAGAGCCATACGACGATCTTCCCGGAGCCATCCAACGTCATCGGGCCTCCTCAACACCAAATCCAGAACCAATCTGGATCCATGGAACCATCATCTGACATTGAAACCATCATTGGAACTACACCGGGGGCATCCTAACAGTCCGAGAACAATACGGGAGCCACCTCAAATCCACGTCAGATCTATTTCATCACCAAGGTCTTGCCTACAGAATTTCGAACTACGTTAGGTCTGATCTCAATATGGAATTGAGTACGTAGGCAGCCCGCCCAGGGTGCGACCACCTCAAAGACGAAATCTCCCTTTCCCCCCGTTCCAGCTAATGCATCGTCATGCTTAACCGACACAAAGTCATCCCGAAGCTATCCCTGAAGATCCTGGAACCATGATGGGGACTACCCTAAAGCCATAAAACCGTGTTTAGCCATTCACCTACCCTTGTAAAACATTCACACTACAAATTCCACAACAAACCCTTCAAATCACAGTCATTCCATTTCGGAGCCATCAAAAACCTCATCAACCACGATAAATCCATTGTTGGAGTCCCCACACCACCCATAAAATCCCGAAGCAAAGCAAATCCACCAGCAATCCCACCTCTAACTAAATCACCCCCCAACCATCCCGAGAATCTCCACCCAAATCGAAATGCACAAACGATCCCGAAAATCCCCATTTGAATCAAAACCCACCAACCATCCCAGAGTCGTTGCTCACAAGGGAGTCACTATCAAACCGTACCGGAGCCATCCGACCGCACCGGAGCCATCTGATCATATCAGAGCCATCCAATCATATTAAAAGTCAAGACCATCGAGTTCCCAAAATCACTCATTCACAAAAAAAAAACCATCCACTCAAAGACCCAATCACAAATCAAAAAAACCAAAACTCAAGAGCCATACCGGAGCCATCTCGAAACTCTGGAGCCAAGAGTCGTACCAAATCCCGAAACCATAGTGCACATCGGGCCAAGACCACCAAAAACAAAACCAAACAAAAGTCCCACACTGACAAAGTCAAAGGCGACATCGACCGAAAGCATTCGACCATCACATCCCTCACGAAAACAACCGAAAAACATCCAATCCCAGACCAATCCACAATCAAAGTCATCCTCAAATCAACCACTCAAAACAACGAGTTTCGTACAACTCGATCAAAGTATTATAGGCCCATCATAAGTCCTATAGCTAGATGTCAAGAGGTTTAGTTGAGGCTCGTCATAAGTCCTCATACTTTCAATTGCATTCTAGGCCCGTCATAAGTCCTAGAGCTAGACACCGAGTTCTAGCTGAGGCCCGTCATTAGTCCTCATGCATAACCAATATACCGATTGTATTCTAGGCCCGTCATTAGTCCTAGAGCTAGACACCGAGATCTAGTTGAGGCCCGTCATTAGTCCTCATACATTTCGAAGATGCATTCTAGGCCCGTCATAAGTCCTAGAGCTAGACACAGAGATCTAGTTGAGGCCCGTCATTAGTCCTCATGCATAACCCATATACCGATTGTATTCTAGGCCCATCATTAGTCCTAGAGCTAGACACCGAGATCTAGTTGAGGCCCGTCATTAGTTCCTCATACATTTCGAAGATGCATTCTAGGCCGTCATAAGTCCTAGAGCTAGACACCGAGTTCTAGCTAAGGCCCGTCATTAGTCCTCATGCATAACCAATATACCGATTGTATTCTAGGCCCGTCATTAGTCCTAGAGCTAGACATCGAGATCTAGTTGAGGCCCGTCATTAGTCCTCATACATTTCGAAGATGCATTCTAGGCCCGTCATAAGTCCTAGAGCTAGACACCGAGATCTAGTTGAGGCCCGTCATTAGTCCTCATGCATAACCCATATACCGATTGTATTCTAGGCCCGTCATTAGTCCTAGAGCTAGACACCGAGATCTAGTTGAGGCCCGTCATTAGTCCTCATACATTTCAAGATGCATTCTAGGCCCGTCATAAGTCCTAGAGCTAGACACCGAGATCTAGTTGAGGCCCGTCATTAGTCCTCATGCATAACCCATATACCGATTGTATTCTAGGCCCGTCATTAGTCCTAGAGCTAGACACCGAGATCTAGTTGAGGCCCGTCATTAGTCCTCATGCATAACCCATATACCGATTGTATTCTAGGCCTGTCATTAGTCCTAGAGCTAGACACCGAGATCTAGTTGAGGCCCGTCATTAGTCCTCATACATTTCAAAGATGCATTCTAGGCCCGTCATAAGTCCTAGAGCTAGACACCGAGATCTAGTTGAGGCCCGTCATTAGTCCTCATGCATAACCCATATACCGATTGTATTCTAGGCCCGTCATTAGTCCTAGAGCTAGACACCGAGATCTAGTTGAGGCCCGTCATTAGCCTCATACATTTCGAAGATGCATTCTAGGCCCGTCATAAGTCCTAGAGCTAGACACCGAGTTCTAGCTGAGGCCCGTCATTAGTCCTCATGCATAACCAATATACCGATTGTATTCTAGGCCCGTCATTAGTCCTAGAGCTAGACACCGAGATCTAGTTGAGGCCCGTCATTAGTCCTCATACATTTCGAAGATGCATTCTAGGCCCGTCATAAGTCCTAGAGCTAGACACCGAGATCTAGTTGAGGCCCGTCATTAGTCCTCATGCATAACCCATATACCGATTGTATTCTAGGCCCGTCATTAGTCCTAGAGCTAGACACCGAGATCTAGTTGAGGCCCGTCATTAGTCCTCATACATTTCGAAGATGCATTCTAGGCCCGTCATAAGTCCTAGAGCTAGACACCGAGATCTAGTTGAGGCCCGTCATTAGTCCTCATGCATAACCCATATACCGATTGTATTCTAGGCCCGTCATTAGTCCTAGAGCTAGACACCGAGATCTAGTTGAGGCCCGTCATTAGTCCTCATGCATAACCCATATACCGATTGTATTCTAGGCCTGTCATTAGTCCTAGAGCTAGACACCGAGATCTAGTTGAGGCCCGTCATTAGTCCTCATACATTTCAAAGATGCATTCTAGGCCCGTCATAAGTCCTAGAGCTAGACACCGAGATCTAGTTGAGGCCCGTCATTAGTCCTCATGCATAACCCATATACCGATTGTATTCTAGGCCCGTCATTAGTCCTAGAGCTAGACACCGAGATCTAGTTGAGGCCCGTCATTAGTCCTCATACATTTCGAAGATGCATTCTAGGCCCGTCATAAGTCCTAGAGCTAGACATCAAGTTCTAGTTGAGGCCCGTCATTAGTCCTCATGCATAGGTTGGTTGATCGTATTCTAGGCCCGCCATTAGTCCTAGAGCTAGACACCGAGATCTAGTTGAGGCCCGTCATTAGTCCTCATACCATCAATCACCGCAATTGGGGCCCGTCATAAGTCCCCGTGCACCCGCTTCATACGAACAAATCATAAACCGCAGTGAAAATTTTTGGCGTCCCGTCAACCTTGATCCAATTCTGCAAGGGCTTGCAGAATTGAATCAAGGGGAGCCATCTGTAGACACCAAAAATTCTCACCCCATAAAGCAAATTCGAAATCATAAATGCAACAAGAGGGGTCGTCGCCTTTCTTTTTTCAAAACATATCACGTCCGTGCCGAAACGAAACCATCGTTTTATGATAAAATTCTTAAATCTTTTTTTCAAAGCATTTCAGAAAATCAATTATTCGAAAATAAAATTCCAATGACAATCCAATTTCAAACTCATCCCAACTCATCCCTTTTCGTTTTTTTATCTATTCATTTCTTTTTATTGTTCATGGATCATTTTTTCCATTTATTGTTATATTTTCTTGTCTTTTTTTCTTAGTGTTTGCTTTTACTTCTATCATTACCATTTTTAGTATTATTCCCGTCATTTTATGCATTTATTATTATCATTACTTTTATTATTTTGCTTATACGCTTCTTTGTCTGCTTTTATTATGTCGTGTTATATGTATATATATAAATGAGTTATTTTATTGATAAAATCTTTTCATCTTTACTTTGCATTCTCGTTTTTTTAAACATTAGCGTTTTAGGGAGTCTATTCAATTTGAGTTATAATCTTTGTGTTATTTCATGCATTTCCATCCGTGTTAGATTATTTTTCTTTCTTCATCCAGTCAAACCAAATAACTAATCAATCAATTTAGTCATGACCCAAACTGTTTCAGAAACAAATAAGGCCCAACCTTCAAGGCCCAATTTACCCCAATCTCACCCACACCCAAACTAAACCCTATTTCAGCTTAACAAAAAGAAAAACCCTAGTGATTGAACACCCGCGTCTCCTTCTTCTGGCTTGATCTCTCGGACATTTTTTTCCTTCCATCCCCAGAAACAAAAACTGTGGCCGACACTGCTCCCTCAGGTCACCACCGGTCGATACCCTCATTCTTCACTCATACATTTTCTTCTTCTTTCGATTGTTACTCACATTCAACCGTCAACCTCGATTAATCTCAAGAACTGCAAATCCATCGCTCATCAGCCACCACCAGCATCGGCTACCACCCCATCGATCATCTTCTTCCCTCGGCTCTGCTTCTTCCTCGTTTTTTGTTTCCTTCATCTGTCTCCATCTTGGTCGATCTCCACAAACAAATTAAAAGCTAACACACACTTTTCCTCTCAAAGCTCGGCCACGTTTCCCCAGTCTTCTTTATCTTCTCAATCCATCTATTCCCTTCCTTCGACCATTCTCTTCACTTTAGCAATTTCGCAGCCCGGCGAACAACCTGACATACGAAGAAATGCTCTACCTCGTCTCGGTCATTCCCCTCATCACTGTGATTTTGCAATCTTCACCGGCGAACATGAACACACTCTCCTCTACCCTTCGACTTTCAAATCCGCGCCGAAAAATCTCATATCCACACTCCATCCCCTTTTGTTCTTCTGTCAATCTTCAATCCATGTTGTATCGTCTTCCACAACCCGAACTCGTGACAGGAGTAACTCCTGGCGTCGATTCCATGTACTCTGAAACTCACTGCGGCGACGAATCCCTTGATCCTTGACGAATCTCTAGCTGCCTCTGCGAACGCTTCAGTGTTCCGCTCCGATTCTGTATTTCTGGTTGTTTGTGAAATCTGAAGGCGAATGGTGATTCCTGGTGCTGTCTCGATTCTAAACAAAAGGGAGTTTGCACTCCCGTTTCATTTTACTTCGTTGGGCTCTGTCCAGACCTTATTTCTTTTGCTTTAGTTTACACTTTCTACAAACTAATCAATGTTTCTGCTCTCTAATCTGTGTCCCCTTGAGTATTTTCCTTGCAGGAGTTTCTCATCGATTCCTCTCTGGTACTAGTCCTGAATCCGAGTAATATTCTCTGATAAGCATGTATTGCGATTTCTGTTAAATCTGATGGCGGGGATTGTTCGTTTATGATAACTGATGGAAACCCCTGTTGTTAGCTGCGAAAACTCACATGTCCTCTGTTGTTGGTGTTGTTTTTTGGATGCTCAATTCGACTTACTTGGTGGCGTGAAGCTTGGGATGAAACGGTTTAGCCCGTTAATATGTGATAGTCAATATTAATATTTGTCAATTATGGGCTTTGAATGGGGAATTTGACACAAACTGTTTCCATTTCCTTTTGGTTTATATCTTGACGAGGTACCCTGTTGTTGAGCCTTGGGCTTTAATTGGACCTGTAGATTTTGGCTTGGTATCTGCTCCTTTGGGGTTTGGAAATTTTTGCCTTATCCGTTTTATTTTTATTTTTCTAACTACAATTCAAATGTTGTTGATAGCCAGCTGCTCCTTGCGTATTGATATGTTGTTTGGATGTCGGTTTAATAATGACACGTTATTTACCTCGTGCGCGTTACATTGGTTTATGTTGCTTTTGACATTACTAGTTGGCCCCTTGCGCATGTTGGTTTGGAAATTGTTGTGCTTCTGCTATCATCCGCGACCCTATTGCGCATTCATTTGCGTTCAGAAATCGTCTCACTTTTTACCATATTTGGCACCTTCAGTATGCGAGTTTGGGGAAGTGCTATGCTTCAGGCCTCATTATGACAACCCCCTTTGTGCGGTTTGTTTAATTCGGTTCACTTATTACTCTCTGGTTCTGTATTTTGACCGAGGTACACCGGTTGGACATGGACTAAGACTTGCAACGTGGGCTGCTTGGAAGGATTTTGGGCTTGGTGTGTAAGCTGAGTTTACAGCAGATTGTTGCGAATCATGATTGATATGGGTTTGGAAATTCTAACCTTCAGTTTGTGTAATTACCATTTAGTCGGTTCGATAATTATTTGCTCCTTGCGCTTTGATATGGGTTTGGAAATTGATTTGAGACTAGCATATAGAGCCTCATTGCGCTTAGATAAGAACATAAATCGAGTGATAGTTGCCCGAATATTATGATTGTTAAGATAAATCACTTGTTGGCTGGTTGGTCCTTATTAATTCTTCATCTTAGAGGGAAATGATATAAACCCTTCGATATGATCCCACATGACTCACAACGTCACATCTTGATACTACACTTCGGTTTGAGTCATAATCTAAGATGACAAATTAATTTGAGTAGCAACCCCAATGTTTGATTTATCTTACAATCCTTAGCATTTGTTGGCAGCTTGGAACTCTTTTCTATGTTCTCGGTTGGGGTGTGGGAGATGATTAAATTGCCCCCTTTCCTCCCATTGAGAGGGGCCGTATGATCCCATTGCACACACCCCAACCCTCTTACATTTCATTACTAACTACTCTCGTATATTTTTGTCTTTGTTCCTTGACATGTACATAATGCTCGTGGAACGGAAAATTGCTATAAGACTGAAAAATGGGACTTTGGGCTTGGACTACCAGGGTCTCCACTTCAAACACATGTAACGGTTGGTGCACTTCTTGCTGATCCTTTCAGCTCAAGTGAGGCGGCGTCGATGTGACCCCCCATAGCAGCTTTAGATTTAAACTTTTCACTTGTATTTGTATCAATTTGTAATTCGTTTGTTTTCACTTTCGGTTGTAGTGTTGTGACTTATTCATTTTTGTGACTTCATCCCATAACCGTTATGTTTGTATGTATATTTGTTTATATAGCCTTGGAAATTCATCTCCACATATCATTTGCTCATCATTCTTTGCCTATGATTTTGTAAGTGTATGGACCGATCCTGTTTGGGCCCATGTAACTCTTGGCCCAAATATAATTTTGTTCAGGTTCGGTCCATAACCAGCCAAACGGGCTGGAACAGGTGGCCCTAGCAAGCCAATTAGGTTGCCCATTTTAGAGAAGCCCTAGGTTTGGGGTATCCTCAATGCATACGGGTCCTAGACACGGTCCATGAGAGGAATACCCGTTTCCTTTAAAATTTTCCAAATCATCCTCTAAAGTCAGAATAAAATTCACAATCAATCAATCATCCAATTCCAAATCAATTCAAAAAATCCAACGAGTCAAAACACTCCAAAATCAATCTCTCTCACACTCTCTCATCAAACACACTCTAAAATCGATCCCTCTCATACTCACTCATTATACACTCTTCAAAATCAATCCTCTCATACTCCAAAACCAGATATTCTTCATGAATTTTTCGAAATCAAAGCTTTTTGCACCCAACATTAAATACTCTTCATACACTCATTAGACACACTTCAAACTCATAAAGCATTTGAAATGCTTCCAAAATTTCCAATATCAAACTTCAAACTTCGTCCAAACTCCAATTGTCTCATAGATTCAAATCATCTTCCAATTTCAATTTCAAGGCCCAATGTGCAAAGCCCAGTTCGACCCACTCTTTCAAGGCCCAAATCGGCCCATGTTCTAAGGCCCAATTCTGGCCACATTTCAAAGCCCACTTTGGTCAAATTTCTAAGGCCCGAGCTCGACCCATATTTCAAGGCCCAAACCTGGCCCAATCCTAAGGCCCAAACTCAGCCCAATCCGGCCCTCATCTCTAAGGCCCAAATCCGGCTCATTGCCTCGATTCGATCCCGATTTAGTTTCAAATCCAATTCAATCTCAATTCCAATTCAATTTCGATCCAATTCAATCAAATTCAAACCAATCCAAAATCAAGTCAATTTCAATCCAATCCAATTCAAAATTCTTTTCATTCCCAATTGCATTCAATTTCATTTCAATCCCAAATAATTCCAAACATCATAAATCTCAAACTCCTTGAAACTCCAAACTCCTTGGAATTCAAGCATTCCGAATCTCTAAAAGTCTCAGCAGCTCAACAGACTCGACCGTCTCAGCAGCTCAACAGACTCGACCGTCTCAGCAGCTCAACAGACTCAAACGTCTCAGCAGCTCAACAGACTCGAAGGTCTCAACAGCTTAGTAGACTCGACCGTCTCAACAGCTCAGCAGACTCGACTGTCTCAACAGCTCAACAGACTCGAACGTCTCAGCAGCTCAACAGACTCGAACGTCTCAGCAGCTCCATAGACTCGAACGTCTCAGCAGCTCCACAGACTCGAACGTCTCAGCAGCTCCACAGACTCGAACGTCTCAGCAGCTCAACAGACTCGAACGTCTTAGCAGCTCCACAGACTCGAACGTCTCAGCAGCTCAATAGACTTGAAGGTCTCAATAGCTCAACGGATTTGAAAGTCTCAACAGTTCAATAGACTCATCAAGTTCGAACACCTCGAAAACCCTCAGCTCCTCAAAAAGCCGAACCCTTTGAAATTTGATAATCCTTTCAAGCCTCAAACGTCTCACAGACCTGAGCGTCTCACAGACATCGCCATTTTAAGATTTCAAATATCTCACAGAGTTGAGCACCTCAAACTCCAAAACAACTCGACAATCCATCAAGCCCCACGAAATGACCACAAAACCCCTTTGACCCTTCAAAGACCCAAAAGGTCAAGACCCCAATTCCTTCAAAAACCCCCAAAACTCCCAAATCCCCAAAGGCCCTGAACTACGTAAGGTCTGATCTCAACAGGAAGTTGAGTACGTAGGCAACCCACACAGGGTGCGACCCCACATCAATCAAAATACCCTTTTGCACTCGAGTATCTCCCCTCCAAACAACAACTTCTAACCCTCGATCACCTAAAAAAGCCCAGCCATCCTAAAGGAGTGAACTACGTAAGGTCTGATCTCAACAGGGAGTTGAGTACGTAGGCAACCCACACAGGGTGCGACCCCATTCCAAATCAAAACACCCTTTTCCTACTCTAAGGTGTTCTTCATACCTCTTAAAACACTCAACCTTCTTCGGTTCCCGCGAACTGAACTCTAAGTCTCGCTTATTCACTCAACCTCAGACTTGTCCCAAATCTTCATTCTATACTCATTCGAATTCACCAATTCTTCTTCTTGGCGCTAGCTTGGCAGAAAAGCTTGCCTCATCCACTCTTTTTCTCTTTTCCCGTCCTAATCCTATCCTTGGCTCTTAAATGAATCTCTTTAATAAGGTTTTGAAAGAAGGTAATCCCGACAATTGGAGACCGAGGTTTCCTCGGGCACCAATCCGAAGTCGTGGTCGTTGCCACTTCTAAGGGGTGTAACCCAGTGCGAACCCACACGGAATCTCTAGTATGACCGGATAAGCCCCATCCATAGACAACAATTTCAGAGTCAACCAACGGTTCTTAGAACCCCCTTTCCTTCCTTCCTAGTATCTTAGGTCAAACTAGGTGGCGACTCTAGTCATTTCCGCCCTTAGGGCATAAGTCCGCGTGGAGCCCATCGAGAGCGGGTGTAGTGTTCACTAACACTCCCCATATGCTTTCTGGGAAAGACGGACGATTCAGTAGGTATTTGAGGGATGCCAAGAATAACGGGTTTTCACCCTCCACGGAATGGCATTTTCTAGGCTCTGGGCTTTTCAGTCAGACCATATTTAGATAGACCCCCCTCATACCGAAAAATCACCCTCCACAGAATGGCGACTCTGCTGGGGAAAACTTGAGTAAGTTTTTCTCATAAACTTGGTCAAGGAAGACTGAACTCCATTCAAAATTGTCGGGATTTCCCCACTTCTTTCGAAACCTTTAAGAGATTCATTTCAAGCCATTAGGACTACTCCACTCCACACTTAGAGTGTGTTTAAGAGGATAGTTAGGATGAGAGTTCAGAGTTCGAGATTGGCCTTGAGTGCCATATGTGTGCTTTACCATTAGCATGCTTCACTTTTGTGTGTTTATTGTTGTGTGTTTACTGTCTTATGTTTACTGCTCTTCATGCATGACATAATATTTATTGCTTATTTATTGCTTTTGTAAATGGGGCCTTCCTAGAAGGAGTCAACCCATTGTTGCATCGGGTAGCATAGGACATGCATTCCTCTGTGTCGCCCGATTTGTCCACGAGTCACGGGATCCCAACCGGTCCACGGTTGATTCCCCATGAGTTGGGTCCTTCCTAGAAGGAGTTAACCCACGAGGTAATACGGTCCAAGACCAACGCCTTGAAGCTCATGATCCAAAAATATCCTCCATTACCCGAGTCTAAGCCAGCATATAGTGAGCCATGAGCCTTCAGTGTCCAGCTGCCTTATCCGGTGTCTAAGATGGGCTTATGGGTAGTCACCCCCTTGTATGTCGTCTGTCCGACCACCCTTTGCCTTACCCTGAAGATTGCATGGGCTCAGTTCTCCATGATTCCGCTGCGCCACAGGTGTCTCTAAAGCCCAATGTCACGCTACACGTCCATAGAGGATCCCGTATTTACCGGATACCCATACATGGCACAACGTAGTCAGTGAATAATTTGGACTTCAGACACACCTGACCGTGCAGACGAGAGGAACCTGTTCCCATGCAGTACTTCCCCAAGTTTCCCAAAAGTGAGTATGTTGTGATAATCCCCGGCCGTGGCTCGTGTGACTGTATCACTTCGGGTATCCTGACCTTTCGAACTTAAGCACTTCGGACTTTCTTGATGACGTGTCTCACAAGGCATAACAGAGATAAATCCCGAGAGATGAAAGTGAAGGGACGACGGTTCCCCCGGTGGTATGGAAGCATTGATGGACCTGGAAGGTGATTATCCCAATCATTCGCACTCAGCTCCACATAAAATCAGCCACGATTTTTATTTTGCGCTTACATCTGTGTGATCACGTTCCAAAAATGAGCAAAAATTTGAAAATAAATCAGTTTGAACGCTCTAATGAAATCTTTTCAAAGCTGATTATCTCGAATGACTTCCGAAAAATAATGATTTTAAAATCGTTATTTCCATAACACTTTCAAAGCCGATTTCAATCAAAGTCTTCAAGAAAACAAACTTTATCAAACTGTTCGCAAAGAACAAATTTCAAAAATCTACTGTTTACAAATGATTTTCAAACATTACTTCCCATGAATTTCATTTCAAAAACCTACTTTCTACAAACGAATTTCAAACAACATTCTTCATAAGCCCCAAAAGGTCAAGACCCCAATTCCTTCAAAAACCCCCAAAACTCCCAAATCCCCAAAGGCCCTGAACTACGTAAGGTCTGATCTCAACAGGAAGTTGAGTACGTAGGCAACCCACACAGGGTGCGACCCCACCAATCAAAATACCCTTTTGCACTCGACTATCTCCCCTCCAAACAACAACTTCTAACCTCGATCACCTAAAAAAGCCCAGCCATCCTAAAGGAGTGAACTACGTAAGGTCTGATCTCAACAGGGAGTTGAGTACGTAGGCAACCCACACAGGGTGCGACCCCATTCCAAATCAAAACACCCTTTTCCTACTCTAAGGTGTTCTTCATACCTCTTAAAACACTCAACCTCTTCGTTCGCCGCGAACTGAACTAAGTCTCGCTTATTCACTCAACCTCAGACTTGTCCCAAATCTTCATTCTATACTCATTCGAATTCACCAATTCTTCTTCTTGGCGCTAGCTTGGCAGAAAAGCTTGCCTCATCCACTCTTTTTCTCTTTTCCCGTCCTAATCCTATCCTTGGCTCTTAAATGAATCTCTTTAATAAGGTTTTGAAAGAAGGCAATCCCGACAATTGGAGACCGAGGTTTCCTCGGGCACCAATCCGAAGTCGTGTCTTGCCACTTCTAAGGGGTGAACCCAGTGCGAACCCACACGGAATCTCTAGTATGACCGGATAAGCCCCATCCATAGACAACAATTTCAGAGTCAACCAACGGTTCTTAGAACCCCCTTTCCCTTCCTTCCTAGTATCTTAGGTCAAACTAGGTGGCGACTCTAGTCATTTCCGCCCTTAGGGCATAAGTCCGCGTGAAGCCCATCGAGAGCGGGTGTAGTGTTCACTAACACTCCCCATATGCTTTCTGGGAAAGACGGACGATTCAGTAGGTATTTGAGGGGGATGCCAAGAATAACGGGTTTTCACCCTCCACAGAATGGCATTTTCTAGGCTCTGGGCTTTTCAGTCAGACCATATTTAGATAGACCCCCCTCATACCGAAAAATCACCCTCCACAAAATGTGTTTAGGATTCTCTCAAGGTGGGAACCAGTCGAGGCAAGGGCCAAGGTATGGTTTTCTTGCAGTCTGTTGCCTACCGGTTTACACCGGCTTGTGTGTTGTTTGTTTTCTGTGTGTTTATGACCTTGTAAGACTTAAGTCATGTAATGAGTTTACAGTTGTTATATTATTATGTTGTTGAGATGCGACTCATTTCCCTTGTGTGTGTCTAACAAGACTTAATCACTTGATTGTGATCTGCGTATTGTGTTGCAATGTTGTACTACTAACAAGTGCTAACGGGGAAGTGATGAGTCCGATAGTTCCGGCCACGCGTGTGAGTATGGGAGTCGATGTCATTTACCGGTTCGATTCTCTCTATATGTTTAGGTTGTTTTCCAATTTGGTTTCAACCTTCCCTTTAGCTTATCCAAGGCTATTTTACTGACTCACGTCGGGCCACAGGGGCATTAACTACAGTTTATTCGGCGTGCTCCTCGGGATCACTATATCCGACACACCTGTGATTAAGTCCGTTCAATTTTAAAGTGACGGTGACGAGTTATGTACGCGCATTGGCATGATTTTGGCAACAATCTCTATGCTCTCGAAGTGATCTAACTTTGTTGGTTCGTTTTCCTAAAAGGGATTCGTTCTTGTGTTATGTGTGAAGTTGTCTGCTATGCAATATCCTTGCTATGCTAATGTATATGTTGTTGTGTGTAAAATGAATGCCATGTTATCATGACAAATGGTTGCGCGTATCCCGGTAGCCGATGGGCTGCGCGTTAGCCATACCAGCAAAGGGTTGCTGACCCCCTTTGGGGCTATGTTTATTTGCAGGATGAGGATCGAAGAAGCGGAGTGGCTGTAGATCTAGGCTAAGAAATACTTAGGCCAAATCTTGGATATCGGGCCCGGGATGCGCCTGTGCTCCCGTGGCAATATGTATTTCAGTTGTAGACAGTATGCAATGGGAGTTTGTATTGACAGTGTATAATTATGGGTGTAAGCTAGATACTCGGTAATATGAACATGTACTTATGGTTTTAGTTTCTATGCTCGGGAGTCTGATCATCAGACCAATACAATTCGTATTTATTCAGCCTTGTTAACCACGTGGGTGGTTGACGGCGTTGTAGCACCAATCGTTTAGTTATAATTTAGTTGTTCAATATCCGTTGCGTTCCAGTTATTATTAAGTGCGTAGTAGGGGTGTTACATACTGCTTCTTCAAAGGCTATGATACGTGTGGAGCTCCGTCCACTACTCATTCTCCTCTTTACCAATACACTTACACTGGGACTACAAGATAGGTACACTACTCATCCTATGGTATTTGCATCTATCATGCCTAATTACCACAATTACGATATGAATGAATACGTATGTTTATTTAACATAAGTACCAATCATTAATTCGATTATCATTTGTGCTATGCACATTATGGTTTATGTGTTTTATTCATAAAATTTATGTTAAGCGGTTTTCGCTCTACCCCCCCCCCCCCCTTAAAAGGGATTACGCCCACGTAATCTACCATATGTTATTATTGAACATTGGTTACTAAGTTCGGGCACTCTAAAGCGTTTAGCTTCACTACGGTCTATTATATATTGTGCTTTGGTCAAAGGGTCTTAACCATACCAATGGTTTAGTCTTTGCACCAAGAATTCCTATATGAGTTTATTTAACTCATAATGAATTCGTTCTAGCCTATCAGGCTTCAAGGCATTAATAGTTATTCTATTATACTTACTAGGTACATTAACCTCTTAGCTAGGGCCCACTAGCTTCTGCTGCGCGACCCTGATAACTTAGGTTATTCACCCTTCTTGTTATCCTTAATGTGCTACACATCGCCTTTTTATCCTTCTATTGTGGAAATAAGGTTTACTAACAGTGTGGTATTCTTTTACCGCTGTTTGAACTCAATGAGTTTAAGATTTATAGCCAGCTCTCTGGCAATCTATTATGTATCTATTCATACTCTCGCGATTATGCACTAAGCTCCTCTGACTTATTGTCGGGCGAGGTTAAGTCACTACTTAGTTATAGTGCTTCCTCTACTGTCGGTAGCTTCTGAATTATACCAGTTTCCCTGGTTCAGTACAAGTGTTCTTTACTTGTATGACCTTGCATTTTTTATGCGTCGGTCCTAGTGACTTTCTTCAGTCTCCTTTCACCTTCTATTCCAATGGAATTCACATTTTGTGATTGTTAGTGTGTTTTACACTCTTCGTGCTTCTTTGGCCTTAGGCCGCATGGTTTGTTGCTAAGCTTGCTTAACTGGCTTATGCCATGTTCGTTGGTGAAAAGAAGGGTTTACTACGGTTTACATTTTCCATATTCTTAACTATCCCACTAGATCATTAGCTGCGCAAGTGCAATACCAAAACACCAGTCATACAGGGTGCAGAGGCGTAAACACTTGGCAGTAAGTCACTTATGTGATAAGAATGAATATTTCTGCCTGTCTCCTCATACTTATACTCCGTGTCATTGACTAACTACTTCCTTATAGCGGTCGCTTGTTACGCACCGTATTCTTACTCATTATACAACATCGTTCTTACGGTCTCTGTTACTGTGGTAGCTCATCTTTACTCATTACCATTGTCGTTGGCACCATTTCCTTATGGTGTAAGTACACTAGGAGGTTCCTAGTTCATATGTATGACGGTTGTCGTAGCATACCGCAATGTTATTATCTTCCCAATGTGGAGATGTTTCCTTTTAATTCAGGTTTCATGTGTAGGTTGGCTTACCTCACACTTCTTCATCATTTGTGATATAATTTACCAAGGGTCTTGGTTGACAATGGATGAAGTAATTTATCGGGTTACCAGCTCTCTTGAGAGTTGGTCATTCGTGGTGTGCATTGTGCATTCCCATTGATTGTTTTGACAATTACTGTCTCCCAGCGCCGAGCATTGGTTATAGGCTCGAGTGTGTAGTTCTACCTTTGTATGTACATCACCGGGACATCCCAAGAAACTTCATGGTCTTCTGGTCCCGTTCTCTAATTGAAGAGTATTTTATTACTGATAAGTGAGAGTCCTTGTTGAGAGGTTAGTTCCCACTCATAGGTCTCGTGACGAGGTTTGCCATAATGGTGTTTACACAATGGTTCACCACATGCTTGGGTACATATGGAGTATACTTACTCCTTTAAGTCGTAATGGGTTGGAAATCTCATGTCCTTATTCAATCGCCTCTCGGCAATATCTACATGTGCAAGCTTTGTTGTTATGGTAGACGGAAGCCTTTTCTAAGGGTTCACAACATTATTGCATTGATGATCTTTGGTCAACAAGAGGTGTCTTTCCTCAAGTTTCCGTAGTGTCCAGGTGTGGACTAGGCCATTGTTGGCATTATCGTGATTCCTATGCCTCTGTGTTACCATTGCTACAGAAGGCATGAAAAGCAATTTAAAGCTTCGTCAACTGTATACTAGGGTGATGCTCTAGTACAGTGACATCGAGATAGCCATTACTCCAAGCCACTCATGATATGAGTTTGAATTGGCGGTTCAGTTGTTGATCTCTTTGTCGTATGAGACAATATCTCTTGCGAGTCTTGTTATTAAATAGTGTGGGTTTTGCAACCGTTCGAGTTTACATAACGTCTTTGGTTTATGGCTTCTGAGCCTTATTGCTGCAAACTATGCTCTTTACAAGCTGCTTGTACATGTTTGCACTCCTTGTATACCCCATAGGTTGGAGTATTACTGGGCTACATGGCAAGTCGTGACATCACGCTTCCGTTCATAGGAGACCCTTTAGGCAATCTGGTGTTAATCCGAGCCTTCTGGTAATTTAGGGTATTTTTTGTTAAGTGAAATCCCTTCGTGTCCTAACCGAAATTTTGTTCTAGCTCATGTGCTCTTATCATGACGCTTGTTCAACTGTTGTTATCTCAGACACTCTTCAAGGATTGCTCCTGGGTGCTGTTAGTTGTGCCGTTACATCCGGCTAATGTTTATGATACATGGTGTCCACCTTACCGCCTTGTGGTTTTATATTTTGAGTTATCCCCTTTTGGGTTATAATGTCTCCCGTCCTTGGGTAGACCGTTTATACTTTATCCTAGTGTTTAGACTAGGTTTAATATCCTCCTCAATGATGGATTATGCTCCTTGGTAGTTTGTAATTGTTCCAGTTACCATGCATTTGCTTGAAGTCTTTAAGACATATCCGATGTTTATACTTGCTAGTCTGTGCTCTTCGCACTTTCTAGTTCTTATTCCTTATTTTCAGATGAATTCTTTGAGTTCCTTTATACTTGATCGTCCGAGGTTTCCAGCTGTTATGCTTGCATTCACTCCTGGTCCGTAGAACGGAGTTGACTACTTCCCGTGTTTCGTGCACTACATGTATACATACGTGGGGTACAATGTTGATACGTTACCACTTACCTAACTATATGTCAGGCCTGCAAACTCCTTCGGAGTGCGGTCGTCCCAAATCCCATATTTGGGTACACTCGTAGTGATCGTCACACGCTTAGGTGAAGTATTCTATTGTCAACTCCTCTTGTATCATTCTATGATACTCACCATAATTTCATTGGCTTGGTTTTAAAATCCAAGGTTTAAAAGAAAGGTTGTGGTTCTAATTCTTAACAGAGAATGCAGCAGATTTCCAGGGGGCTTTTTGACACACTTGATGAATAGAGCCGCAAGTAGGTTTATGCAGGACCAGGAGGAAAAACTTGAGTGAGTGGGATAGCTCTTCTCGGACAGAAAGAAATAAGGGAGTGGAGCAACAAGGTTGGTTACCGTCTCACCTTGCTATTTTACGGGAACTTGCTCCAGATTTTCTTTGAAAGAAAATCTTGGTTTGAAAAAAATGACGGTTCGGTGTTAAAAGAAGTTCTTCATGGCGTAGCCATGGTTGAAGTCTTGACCAAGTCCAACTTCTCGCTGACTGGTATGTCCTTGTACAATGTCGGGCCGTCTGGCCTTCCTAAGGTTTCATTCTTCCAGTTTTTAGGATGTGTGATCCCGTAGTCGCTTCATTGCTGTCATGGAACATTACTATGTACCTGTGGTGTGTTAAAGTTCCTCTACATATTCCTGTTCTTACTGCACTTGCCCTGGCAAGTGCGTGGTACTGGTGGTTTTTAGGTAATCCCATACCGGTCTTGGTATGGTTTCCACTTGTATTTGATAGTCTTGTTGACTCTCCCCTTGATCTTCTTGATCTATGTTTGGGATACTTGATCTTTCGGGTAACTTCTCCTTGGTCTTGACATGCTCGTCGTTGATCGGGATGTTTCTCCAATCTTTGGAGACTCCCATTTATTCACCTTATGTTTTTCCTCGTTGCTCGTTCCCACAGGTTTACCGTGGTTATTGACCCTTAGCTTGTTTAGGCACTACTCTTGTAGTCATATCGGATTATATCCTGTGGATGTTCTCGTAGCTGTGTAAGCTATGTCGGCCAGGTATTGTAACCTTTTTGGCGTTGTAGTTTCGGAGTTAACCACTCCCGACTATGTCCTTAGTCAGCTAGCACACCGTTGGTGGTATTACTTAGCTATTACTGTCCCGTAGACTCGTGTCTCGGATTTTTTTATTGTTCTTCCTTCCACGCCGTTGCACGCTTAGTGCTCCTTCTCCTACTGCTGGTTGATTAGCCAGGTTCCGCAACTGCTGAGCATGTCGCCCCATGCTGTTGTATGTTGCAGCCTTCTTATGGTTGTAGTACTCATTCAGCCGCAATCAAGTGCGGGTATTGTTGTTCAACCGGGATCCATCTCCGGGACTTCCATTTCCTGGAATCTACTAACGGTGGTTTCACAACTGCCAGATCGGGTTTCCCCGGGTATGAGAGGACTTTCTGCTCTCTGGCGTTCCTTCCCAAGTTATACAATGGGTTTGTGGAGGGCGGGTCTGATATTGTAGGTATCTGGTACCCACCGGGAGTTCCTAACTAGCATATCTCTAATGCTAACACTCAGCCCTTATCCCTAAGCTTCTAATTCCTAACTCGGTATTTCCTAAACTCAGTATTTCCAGTCATCAGAGCGATACTTCGCTCTGGTACCACATTTTGTAACACCCCTACCGCTAATACCGTCATTACCTTCCAATCTCCTTACATATCCAGATTCACACAGCGGATACTTACTTACACAACGGCGGGTGATACAATGCCGTTAGCCACCCACGTGACTAACAAAGCTACTACTACTACATACAACATCGGTCTGATGGGCCGGAATATCCGAGTGCTACACAAAACAATTCTTACTACAATTATAACCAAGTACTACAACTTCCCATTCAGTACAATACTCCATAAGTTCAATACAATTTAATACACCAAGTTTACTAAGATCCTTATACAAATACAACACCTCTTTCAATTTCATAGATACTCATTAAGAGTCTAACCATTACCCATTCCTCACAAACTACTTACTTTCTAAGTACAAAGGGTGTGCCACTTAGTACACTTCTACATTCTGTTTCTAACTATCCAAGTGTAGTCACCGGTCTCTTACCTTGACCATATCCGCTTCGGGTACCTGCACACTAAAAACGTTGCCCCTAAGGGCTCAGCTTACGCTGAATATGACTTCCGTATACCCCGCGTACTAGCGAGGGTACGCCGACCACTTGGTCGAATACATGCAATTCATTTTATTCAAACATACATGCATACATGCTCTTATACACAATACTACAATACTTTACGCAAGGAATACACACATACACTTCAATACATACAAGGAGATTATACAAGTCCAACAATACTTACTTACCTTCTTCCGAAATACACATTCACGATACATACACAATACATACTCATTACATACTCATCCATACACAATACATACACAATACCCAGTACTTGTTAGCTTCATTTGTCCACCCGGGTTAATCGGGTGGAGATTAATCTTTTACTCGGGGTCAATGACTTACACCAGCCACGACCATTACTCATACAATACTTACTTTGCTTACTACTTACTCAAGTCAAGTCGTCAGGACCTCCAGCCCGGGGTACTCTGTCCCACCACCGGGATTTACTTGGTTCACCAATCCAGGATGCTACCCATTTAAGGGGTTTGGGCCGTGGACCAATTAAAGAACCAGGAATCGGATCCAACCTCTTGTGTCTCCTCATCCTCACGCGTGGCCGAAACTATATCGGACTTCTACTCATTCCAATTTACTCAATACTTACGTTAGGAGTTAGGTAGTTAGGAATTAGTAGAAGTCATACATCCAAGCCACATACACAAATACATTGCTCATATACACATCCATACAAAATACAATACAATACGCAAGTACAATACAAGATACAAATTCACTTCATCATCATTCATATATTTCAAGAATTATACAAACTAGTGTTCAAGACAATATATATCAAGAACAACTAAGCAAGCACAAGTAAGTGCAATATAGTCCAATTCATGCATTTATCTTATTTAGGATCAAATAAGCACACAAATCGGGGTAACTAGGTTAGGATACAAAGCATGAAGAAATCATACCTTGCACCGTTGATTTGGACTCACCGACTCCTCTTCGGTTCAACTATTCGAATCCTATCATATACATACAGTTGGGTGGTTAATCATCTATAATTAACCTTACTTATTACTTTGCTAAAGTTTCCCAGTGTTTACTTACTAATTCCTTATTATTCAAATACATTTACTTATGTTACTTACTTAGAATTATTCTATAGGCTTGTTCATGGCCTTAATGACCTTTAAACCTCATTAATTAAGTCTTAATTATCTTATACTATCATTACCCTTCATTACCCTACCTTAGATTAGTTTTAAAACAATTTCTGTGAAGATTTTAGTAGGGTCCGGGTTAGTGTCCGGGTTTACATACCCGGACCACTACTTTGCAACGGTCCTCGGGCAAGTTTTGTGTATGGTCCGGGTTTAGGTCATGGTTTACAAACCCGACCATACATTTGCAATCTTCACGGGTATAAAAATGGGGTGGTCCTGGTTTGCAAACCCGGACCACTCCTTCTCAATTTCAATCTGCCGAGTTTTTTGACTGGTCCAGGTTTGTGTACTTGTTTACAAACCCGGACCAGTTGCAGTAATGAAAAATAAGTTTGTTTTTGAACTTGTTTCAACTCCAAACCTCTACCAACTTCTTCCCCAATATTCCTACATATAATCTAGGGTGTTTTGACCCTAATTAAGCAATCAAAACTAGCCTAATCCATCTCTGTACCAATCTGTTACAATACACCATTCACTGTCAAATTTTCTCCTCTGTTACTGTTTTTCTTCTTCCACCAATGCTACAGATTTTTCCTTTCCTCTTAACCATTCAATACTCCCTCTACTAATGCTACTCCAAGCATCCTCAATGCATTACCTCTATCCTAGTTCCATCCCATTACTTAAATTCTCTTCCAAATCTATCATAAAGTACTAAACTACTCACTTAAACTCTCTAAATACACCTAGTTATTACCTAGGTAATTTTCTCCTCTTACACAACTAAGTCCTCCTATTTCCATACAAATTGGGCAGAGGTTCCCCTATATTTTTAACCTTGTCCACATAAATTTTCAGCTCAACCATTCATTCCAATTCCCATACCAAGTCACACATCATTCTACATACCATAACACAATAATTGTTTTCCTGCACATACACATACATTACCCAATGCTTTATCCAAGCTTTTAAACCTCTTTTAACCTTCAAACTGTTACATTCTCTTCTTCTTTATACCATAACACACCTACCACTCATTACCAATCACTTCATTCATTTCTAATACCCAAAATCGGTTACACTACACAATACAAAACCAACTCAAGGTAAGAGCATTTACCTTGCGATTTTAGTTCCTCTTTCTTTCTTCTCCTTCTCTTCTTCTTTCTTTTCCTTCCTTTCCTCTTATTCTCAGTTTCAATTGGAGTCCACACTCCAATGCTATAGCCCATACCAATACACAAATTCTAGCTTAGCATTTCATCCTTAAACTAACCTTGGGTTTGTACATGTTTAAGGTTTTTAAAAAAGTATTACCTTCCAATGAGTAGATGGAGTTCTTGTTTAGCAAGAGAGTAAGATTCCTAGCCCAATGGAGAAGCCAAAATCGGCTAGAGCACAAGGGACAAGGAGTTCAAAATCTGAAAATTCTTATAATGCAAACAAGGGCTAGAAATGGTGGATTTTCGAAATTCTTTTTACCTCAAAACATCAAGGTGGAAGAGGAGCTTCTAATGGTGGACTCAAATCTTCAAATGGCTTCCACCCATGAAAACGAAATTGTAGCTTTTAGATTTTTGAAAAGAGGAAGATGTTCTCCTTGGTGAGGGGATTTCAATGGTATGGTTTTTATTGCATTTGGAGTTGTTTTGGGTACTCAACAATAGGAGAGAAGTGGGGTGTTATGTGGGGGTTGTAAAATCGCCATTGTTGGCATTGGGAGGAAGATAAGAATTCAGAGAGAGAGGAGGGAGTGCAGTACGTGAGGATGTGAGGGAGTAGAGGTGAGAGAGTATCCCCCTCCCTTTTCTACTTTATTTTTGCTTTTTGCCTTTTTGATTTATTTATTAGGTAGTTGTGTGAGTGTGTGTGTGAGGGGGTTAATTAGCTTATTAAAACCGGCCCCCCTAATATTACTAGTTGGAGCGTTTTTCGTCTTTTACAGAAAACGCTCGTTATTTTACCCGGTTTCGGTACTATTCACTAACCGAGCCCGTTTTCCGGAATTTTCTCGTCTCTTTATTTTTATTGGTTATAAAGCTTCCATTAATGCTTAATTATTGTTATTTAGTGATTTATAATTTTTACGCGTTCGTTTGACCACTAAACATCACGTTTTCGGGTTTTCTTGAAAAACGTGCGCTAAAGCTCTATTAGCGTTTTAATGTATTATTTGGATCCGTTTTCTTCGGGAGTTGTTCCCATATATTATTTAGGCCCTATTAAGTCTTTAGAATCCGTATAATACGCTAACCGAGGTCTCATACCTCCTATGGTTATTTAACGCTTATTTAGCGTTTTTCGCTTTTTAAGCGTTTCTTTATTTCTTTTGGATTTATTTTTCCTTACCAATATTACTTAGGCGTCATTAGGCCCTTAAATACATATTAGATTAATTTTAATCCCTTTATTTAAGGTCGGGGTATTTCATAAAAATAAAATAGTAGACATATCATGACATATGATATATGGAGTATGATTGTAACATTATAAAATCTATTGTGGAAGATTTGTAATTTAATGAAATTAGGGGACTGTTATGAGAATATAAGAGTTTGGGGAAGAATTTTAGTATATGATGGAGAATGATATAAGTGTTACATTAATTATAAAGTATTAATATTCATTAAGGTGGAAATGAATATAAGGTAAGGAACTATATTATTCACATAAAATAATGTGAATAATTTTAGGAAATAGAAATTATAACATTAGGTGGGGAACTAAACAGGTTTGGAGTCTAATATAATATATGATATAACATTAGGAATATAATCTTAATGTTGGTTTGTGAAAGATAGCACAAATAAGAAAATAAGTGCTTCACATGAAATGATAAGGAATATCATTTATATAATGGATTTTATAATCCATAAGGGTGGATATAAATATATGGAGTAAGTTGGATTGTATAATATGATTGGATAATCATATTAAGTGTGGGGTGTTATAATATAATGTGGGGAATGTAATTATAAAACATTAGATATAAAGATCTAATGTTTAGGTTTAAAGGATTGAATAAATAATGAATTATAAAATTCAAGGTATTATTATATGAATTATATAAACATGTTGACTTGGATACACTGACCAAGTCAACCCAATTGACCAAGTCAACCTAATTGACCAAAGAAGGACAAATTGATCAACTCATAAATTAAATGAGAGTTTAAGGTTTAATTAATTTACAAGGTCTATTATAACATATAGTAATAAACTATATTGTTATATATATATAATAACCTATGAATAAATAGGATAGATCACAAGGATTAAATCCTAAGTAGTAAATTAACACTACATGTTAATTATAACATAATTACGGGCTGGCTTAACTAATTATGAACACATACATATACGATACCCGAGTAACAATAACTATTAAGGGATTTATTACCACGGGGGGGGGGGGGGGGGGATTAGCGTCTATTGGGGGATACCGAATTAAGTTGAGATCGTAGGAATTATTACCTAGTGTTATACATGTATTCCAAACATTTTACGTAGAGAGAGGGCTCGGGATTCAGATATGTGCTCTATTTACCGACAGTGTACGGTATGTTACTGTGTGGTTTGAACATCGTGAGGGTTTCCTTGGGTTCAGACGTTTTGTGTGTTTAATTTTTATAGGAAATATGTGTGAAATGCATGTGCTTATATGATTTATTATGCTCGACTATCACACGTTATTATCACACGTTACTAACTGTGTGCAAACGTCTTTCAGACTTGTATACCGATTGTAGTTTGAATTAAAATACGAGCAAGATTAGGAGGATCATTACTTACTAAAGTTCAATGAATATCATTCATTCCTAATCAACCTAAGTAAAAGACTTGGGAAAGAGATTTGGTACTGCCAATCTTTAGAGCATGAACTCGAACATGAATATGACCTAGACGACTTCTAGGTGGATGTGTAAGGCCTTGATGACAACAATAATAAAATGTATTCTCTATAACCTAAGAATAAATCTTAGGTAATTGATTAAGTTACTTAATCACATGGGAGAGTTGGTGTATGATGAGGAGGTTAAACCCAGGGTAGTCTACGGACTAACTGGTTGCGCGGAGTGATCACTAGAGGGGATCTCAAAAATGGGTTCACTTGATATGGAAATCCGACGAGCCACATTTGATCATTGGTCATAGGAAACTGCTGATGGTGCATGGCTAAGGCAGCTTGAGACGCCTTTATTTGGTAAAAAGGAAGTCCAGAGATCTTCGGATCGTTGGCCAGAGGGCATTGCTGTTGGTGCTCACTGGACAACTGTCCAAATTAAACAAGTATGGTGAATAATAAAGGGGTTGTTCTAACATGACACCCAATATGAGTTTAAGAGTAAACGATTTAAGTCTACGAGTATCAGATTTACTGTAGTACGAGACTTTAATATCCGTTGTAATATAGATAACGAACAATGGGCCTTAAAGGCCGAGTAACGAGAACCGTTCATAAGATAATGACCCTTGTATTTATTACCGTGTTTACTCGCTTATCATTTGATATTGATTATCTGTGAATGCTTGATTATATTGGTTGAACTGTTGAGTGTTTACTTACTGCATTTACAATTATTATATATCTGTAAACCAGATAAGTATAAAATGAACCGCATGTTAACATGGCTAGATGACTTAAGGAATCTAAAGGATTCTAGGATCACACTTTAGCATATTCAGTGTTTTGCTGAGCCTAAACGGAAAAATATTACAGGAGTATGATCGTGACTTGAAGCCGAAGTGCGGGACTTTTGGGTAGATGGCATTTCGTCTTTTGATTATCACACTCTTAGACTTATGTTGTACATTTACCACAGTTGGATAACAATTGGGATTATGTAGTTGCTCACTTGTTCTATACTTTGGATTATAGATCAGTTATGTATATTTAGTGGTGGACTATCTCTAGTCATCACAACGGTTATGATTTACGAGTAATGTTATGAGGTAAGTGAACACTTCATTACTCACATGGGTGAATAATGGTGGTAGCACCCGAGTGAGAACGATTGTCTTTCATTTTCCACTGCGACTCGAACCGTCTTTAATTATGCTACGTCTTTCATTATTACGAGTTAAGAGTATGGGTGTTACAATAAGATCCTCCATACTAGGTGGGCCGACCTTTATCGTGATCACAGGACAAAGAGCACTCTCGTGGTCTCCTCCACACTCTTGGCACATGATCCATTGGTTGATGTCTTGTTCGGTGGGGTTTTGAATGACAGTAAAGGATTGGTCCTCCATGGGAGCCTCTAATACAGAGATAAGGTCCTCACAAGGAGGTCACAAATGGTATGCTCCACACCCTTGACAGTCTACAACTCGATCGTAGGTTGTATCATCGTACAATGTACCATAGGAGTGTCCATACCAACCTTCTGCTTGATCATAATAACTGTTCATCAGAATTAGGTTCCTAAAAACAAAAGAAGTAAACATTTATACACAAAAAGGGGCAAATAAAGGAAATGAAAAATATGCACAAAAACTTAACAAATAATAAACCAGATAGTTGGAATGAAGTCCCCGACAACGATGACAAAAACTTGCTGGGTAAAATAGTAATGAAACTATCTTGCTTACTATGGGAAGTGAACCCAATCATTGTAGTACAACAAGTGTCGTATCCACAAGGACTTTGTAACTATCTAATCAATTATAAGCTTAATGAATGATCAAGAATGTATATAAAAGAGTATAGATGTAAATTGGGGGTTTTTGGGTTTTGGTTTGGGTAATTAAAGAAATAAAGAGAATCAACAAAATGAATCTAACTAATCAAGGATAGGTGTACTCCGGAAGTGGGGAATCACCCAAATGCACCCAACACATGACCTTAATATTAATTCACTCTAGTTGTTAATATAATGACCCTCTAAACCCAAGATGAGCCAAATTTCACTTAGTTAATTTTAACCTTCACGACCAGTTAGGGTTAACCTCACTAAGTAGCATTAAGCACAAATCTAAACATAACAATAGAATTCACCAACTAATTAAGAGGGTAAAAACTAGGGGTTCTCTCTCTTGGTCACAATCCCTAACTTCAAACCAAATGTCATTAGGAATTAGAATTACCACAAATGCATAAAGATGGTATCTTAGAACATTCAATAAGTTCAAGAGAGAAAACAACTAAATTAGGTGAAATAGGTATTACAAGCCAAAATTGGGGATTTGGGGTCAAACCTCATCCTAGAGTACAAGGGGAACTAATCAAGCATTGTAATGAAAAGATGAGATAAAGGAGAGAAATAGCCATGGATAAGGTTGTAGAAGAGCTTCAATGGGGGGGGGGGGGGGGGGGGGGGGGGTCTTCCTCTTCTTTCCTTTCTTCTTCATCCTTCCGTCCTCCCTTCTTCTTCTTTCTTTCTTCTTGTTCTCTTCTTTTCTGTCCCCTTCTCATTTTCTTCTTTTCCGACGTTTTAAAATGTGTCTCTGCTAGATTCCTGGCCTGGTCTGGGTTTTTGTTAGGGGAAAAGACCCGGACCAGCCCACGTTGTGTGCCTCAGTGGCTGTACTCGCGCGGATGTGAAATAAAAGACAAATTTCCCTTCATTTTTTGAGTCCAGGTTGTTTTCCCGGACAACAATCCGGACCACCCTCTAAAATTGCCAGAAACTCGCGTGCTACTTTGGTCTAGGTTTGTTTCTCTGGACACAAACTCGGACCACACTCTAAAATCAACAGAAGCTTGTCTCTGCTCTGGTCCAGGTTATATACGTGGACAAATACCCGAACCAATTTTCATTAAGGCCTAACTTCTTTGTTCTACTTCTAATTTTGGATCCATTTACATTCCTCTATTCGTCTATTTTGCTCCTAGCTATGTTATTCCTTCTATTTAAGCAACACATGTGTAAAACACCAATAAAACAAAAACTAAGGAAAACTAGCTAGAGTGATGAAATGAGCTTGAAAAGTGTTGATTTAACATATGAAATACCCCTAAAACATGCTCATTTGGACACACATCAGTCATTCAATATGAAACTTATTTTAATAAACATTTAATTAACGCTACAACAATTTTAGTAAACTATATTATAATTATGATATAGTGACATACCTTTCGAATATGACATTAGAACCGTTTCCAAAGAAAAGGTGTTAAGAACATATTTGGACTAGAGTTAAAAAGATTAAATGATGTGAATATCTTAATATAGGTTTTTTTATAATTATGAAAGAATACCAGAATAATATAGTTTATTGATGTTTGTTTAGGTACTTCAATTAATTTTTTAGAAATGAAACATAATGGAACTGTTTTAAATCTCAGTTACTTCATATTCAGTTCTCCCTAAAAATTAACCCTTTTCGTAGTACTCCTTGATTGGAGACCGGTGGTCATTAACCGATGACCAGTGGATGTTGACTGATGACCAATGGCTATTGATTGATGAATCCGTATGAGGTCAGCTGTCAGATGCAACTGTCATAATAAAATAGATGAGAAATGGAGGGACACTAAAATTGATGGCCGTTGTTAAATTAGTGTTTGGATGCAACGTTTGAATAAAGTATAGGAGAAATGGTGGGATTGACACTGAATTAGATGAAAAATGGTGTTTCAAACGATGGGAGGCCATAAACGCACCAATTTTTTCATTCTCTCCACATGAACCAAACACACAACACAATTCAGGGAACACTTCCTTTCCACTTCAGTCCCTTATTTACTTCTATTATGCTTCCCTTTTACATAAAAATGCCCTTTATACAAAAAATATAGGGTAGATGTTAAATGAAGTTAACATTTTACCCTGATTAACTCTGATTTTATTGATTTTTATGGGGGTTGTAACGGTTTAATAATTTTTTTATCATTATCTTAAACAATTCACCCCATTTAACCTTATAAATTAGTCAAACAAATTACATTGTTGCTTTAGTTAAGCTCATTAATCTAATCCCAATTAACCTCACCCCGATTAACCTTATTTTACCTCATCCTGTTTAACCCCAGACTAAACACAACAACAAAAAACTTGAGAGTTTAACAGTAGTAAATGCCCTAGTGATAGGATTCTCATTGGTATTTTAGAAAAGGAGGGGAGGAATAACAATATGCTCATCTTGCATATAACTTGTTTTTTTGTGACAATATTTTTTTTCAATATTCACGTATCCATCTTACAAGTCGTGGGGCTTTCACCAATAGGGATGGGGAGTTCAAGCCATATAATAATAAATAACATGTAATAATTTTAAGTGAATTTAGTTTAGCATTAGTAGGGTTTTTAACATTTTTATGATATTAATTTTAAATTATAATTTAAAAATTTATTTTAAGTATTATACTATGTATTATTTAATTATTTTTTATGTTAAATACTAATATATTTTAACAAAAAATTTGATAAATGTAAATATTTTATTTAATATATAAATATAATATACTATCTCAGAATTTAATAATTCTTCAAAATAATTATTTTCAGTATATATAAAAATTAGTAAGTTAGCTCAGTTATCAATGGCTTGAAATAAACTATATTAATAAAATTATTTTTCTTCATACCATAAGAGTAAGAGCTACAATACAAAGGTGTGGTGAAAACCAAATTTCCAATGTTAACTTTGGTACTATCTAGTGTCATCTTATTCCCATTAAAATATAAATAAAAATTTAAAAGATGAAAATAGGTTCTATACAGAGTCATAGGGATGGGTTTGGATATTTTGGATTTATCCAAAAATCAAAATAACCAAAATTCTTTTTTGATGTGTAACTGAATTTTAAATTTTGATCATTAGAATATCCAAATTATATTTGGGTTTGTATTTTGGTTTTTTTCACTCTGTCTAATTTGGATATTTTTTTCAAAGAAACTATTCTCTTTCTTTAGTTTATAGGGAAGGTGGGAAGGGAAACCACAAACCCTATACTAAAACTCTGAGACTGAAAGTGAAATTCAAATCTCTACACTGCTTCTCTCTTCTGAATCTACTTCGTTCTCTTCCGTGGCACCGGCACACATCATTAGACACCACCACCATCAGGTGGTTCACCGGTAATATACTTAAGATTATTTTACTACTGAGATCAATCATGGTATGGTAACAAAAATCAACAATGCTACCTGTAAATCATCCACTGTGATTTTTAGCGTTTAGCTATTATGTTTTTGTTTTTTTTTTAATTCAGTCAACTAAAATCAGATAAAAATTTTAGTTTTTGATTTTTTTCTTGTAAATTTCAATTAATTAAAATCTGAACCAATGAAAATTTGAATTTGAGTTCAGCTATTGATTTTCCACTGAAATGTTTTCAAATTTATAATAATTTTATGACGGATAATTCAGATTTTATCAAAATTTAGATAATTTACATAATCAAAATCCCATTTTTTTTAATTTGGAAGTTATCTAAATGCTTACTCCTACATAGCCACGGTACTGTACTGGTTCTTTGTCGCGACTTCGCGCCTTTGTAGATTGCTCGTTAAAGAGTCGTTCATTGTATTGGGTCGACAGTCACAGACTCGACACAAGAAAGCAAAAAGTTGCCAACTTCCCGAACAAATCCAACGGAGTGCTGCCTCTCCCTTGATCCTACTCGCCACACAGGCCATTGTCAACACATCGTAAGGCTCCGAATCATTCGATTGACCGCCAGCTGTCACACTCACACTCCATCACCGGTCGGTCTTCCCATGACATTACCGGAAGCACTACCCACCGTGCTTTCTTGTACTCCGAGAGCGTTCATGATGCCAAAATCAACATGTTTCCCGATTCCGACACATCTAACCACTCTTGCTAGAGCAAGAATAAACTCTTACGGTGTCAAAATCCCGTTTCGTTTCGCTACTAATACTAATAGTCGGTTTCATCTCCCGCCACCACCGCGTCTCGCCGCGCACTTTCCTTCGTCGTCATCGTCCCGTGTAATTATTCCCAATGGTGATACCAGAAGTGATTTTAAAGTCAGCGGTCCTGCAGAGGAGTCACACACCGTAGCAGAGGACCTAATCGAGAAGGTTAGTCGAAGTAGTACGATGTTTTATGCATGGACTACTATCTACTGTGATCCTAAGGATCCCAACTTTCCTCTCTTCCCGGACCGTCTACGGTGTCGGTGTGGGAGTGGGGACGGTGGATGGTCACTGATTTGGGTTTAAATTGCTTTCGCAGGCTGTTTACATGTGCCGATTCCTGGCGACTTTCGGGGTTTTGGGTTCGTTATTTGGATCAGTTCTCTGCTTCGTTAAGGTATGTTCCTGCGATTCGAAAATCCTTAAATAGTAATATGAGGGCATCCTGCGGTGGATCTTGAAGCTGTTAGCAAAATCAGATCATGGAGTGTGTTTGTTACCTAAGTCGGCTGTATATCGTTATAATAGCATGCTACCCTTCTTCCCAATGATAAGTGATAACGCAGGGAATAAAACTAGACTTCCATTAGAGCCCCTGTACCTTGTGATCCTAACATATTGTTTTGATTAAGGAGGGTAATTGAGTTAAAGTAAACCTGTATTATGTTAAACTTAGTCAATATAGGCTAATTTGTTAATATCTGGTTTGGCTAGGGTACTAGATGAATCGAGGTGAATATCTTATCTTGTTTTTGCTTCCCGGTGAAAATAAAAAGAGAATACTGAATGAGTTTAGAATGAAATGGTCTGAAATTTCCATTAACCTCAACCTCTTTTCACTCTAGATTCTTAATAAAAACTGAGGTTAACTGAGTACAGTCCTATATGTAATGTCTTCATCTCATCCAAATATATCGTAAACCATTCAATATTGGTGAAACCGTGACCTAGGTATTGAGTACAGTCCTTATCATCAAGCTGACACAATTTACCTTAGAAGTCTTCTCACATGCCATGCATTATTGGAGGTGATAGCTGGTCACTT
This sequence comes from Limonium bicolor, assembly GCA_023374045.1. Lineage (NCBI taxonomy): Eukaryota > Viridiplantae > Streptophyta > Magnoliopsida > Caryophyllales > Plumbaginaceae > Limonium > Limonium bicolor. Next base: position 346,859,966 of record CM041777.1, read on the forward strand.
ACAAACATGAAGACTTTTTGGTTTCAAAATTGGAAGTAGCTTGGAAGATTATAATACCATGTAGCATCATCGGTGTTGCAATGGTATTCCTTGTACTGTACTCACATGGAGCTGACTTGCAGGGTTCTACAGTAGTTGCAGCATCGTTCATGGAATACTGTGTGAACCGCGGGAGGGTGATATCAATGCTTGTCGAGGCTCTTGGTAAGTGATATTAATTCCATAATCCTTTTTTTTTGTTTTTATCCTTTCTGGTCATGTTCCTGATTGTGTTACTTGCCTGGGGGCTGACATAAAGATGACCATAGCTAGGGGATGGAGTTCAATAAATATGCTGTGATATCTGCTGTACAATTTCTCCTAAAAAATTTGTTGATATACACCTGTTCTAAAGCATATAACTGCAATGGTTCAATTGATGAAAGAAAAGCACGTGTCTTAAAGTCCTGATTTGGTAAAATATCCCATGAATATGTTGCGGCTATGTTATGGGTTTTAGTTGGTAAAAAAATTCTTTTTTTTTTTTATTTTCTTGAAGGGGAGATCTTTCTCTTCGAGCTTACTAATATCTTATGGTGCTGTTCCAGATGTGTATCTATTAGGAACTGTGATGTTGGTGTTTGGGATGGGACTTTTTGAGCTCTTCATATCCACCCTGGACGTTGCTCAATCTCAGCCTTCATCTAAATCGTTGAACCGCTCGAATCTGTTTGGCATGTTCACTCTAGTGGTAAATGGAACTTGTTTTTTTTTTTCTTTTCACAATTGATGATTTCACTAGTGTGATTTGGAAAAGGCTGAAAAAATGGTTCAAGTGGCATTTGGCTGCTTTAACTGATTATGCTTGTTTGATGAGATCTAATTCAAGTTAGTCCTAGCATGTAAGAAAGGGTTATAGATCTAGAGTAGCTAGCTTCTGCTATTAAAACTTACTGCCTATATCAAAGGCCACTTAGTATTAGTATCCCGAGTTCTTAAAACTTTGACATATCTGATTTGACTTGTGTCAATTCTTAATCATACATAAATAGGCTAAATTGCAAATGGCTGATTGCTAATTGCCGTAAGCCCATTGTCATGATAGCAGTGTTTTTTTTTGTTTCATGGTATTTCAAAAGTCAGTTTCTGCACATAAAAATTAGGAGAAAAAAGTTTCACCTCCACGAGATAGAGAGAGTAATAATCTTTAGAGCTCAGTCAAGCTAGCTCAAAACCAAATGAAACCTCGAATGTCTAGAAAGAAACCTGAATGTCCAACAATTTATCTTGAACGTATGTTCTTATCACCCAAATCCTTCATTCACATGTGCAGGAAAGACCAAAGTGGTTGCAGATCAAGACGGTGGACGAGCTGAAAACCAAGGTGGGGCATGTGATTGTGATGCTACTGCTAATCGGTTTGTTCGACAAGAGCAAGAAAACAGTGATTCAAACTCCCGTCGACTTGCTTTGCTTCGCTACTTCTGTTCTGCTCTCCTCTGGTTGCCTTTATCTGCTGTCCAGGCTGAATGGTTCCTCTTAGAAGTTCAACCCTGCTGTGATGTATACATGTCGTCTGATCTATGCCTGCATTAACCAACTGGGTCCTGATCCTGCCTTTGCTGTATTTGTAACATCCATTCTTTATGATGAGACTGGAGTGTTCTACAAATCTTGTGTTCATGTATCATGTATATGCAGTGCAGACAAATGTATACTTATACGGAGTATATAGCTTAGGGTAGTGATGGGCGGGGTGTTCATTATGTATAAAGCTAGAGGCAAAATTAGTAAATTTTAAGCTATAGTATGTAATATGTACAATTTCTTCTTGGATATATAATACACAAGAGTTTATGAATGTCAAAGTTGAGATGGCCGAGTTGGTCTAAGGCGCCAGATTAAGGTTCTGGTCCGAAAGGGCGTGGGTTCAAATCCCACTCTCAACATAATTTTTGACTAAAATTGGGGTTTGGGAACCAAACAAATCCAAGCCTCCCGAGTTGAGTTGCTCGGATGTTTATGAAGGATATGGGTAAAAACTAGTGTCGGGACTGGCGGTGGATTTAGGGAAAAATTCCTGGAAGGAAGCATCATTTAGATGTGCTGGCAGCGGTCGCTATCTCTACTCCCGGTTAACACTGAATAGAATCAACTGCAGGAAAGACATTTTTGCTTATGTAAAAAAACTACTGGGGGAGATATTTTGCCGATATTTATTGGCGTTTACAATGAGGGTGAAAGTTTACAGTATTAGCATTTGGCAAGAGGATGGACCTCCATATATTACACTCTGAGAATGTGCTTCGCGGAGGAGCATACATCTGGACCCAGAATAGGCCGGAATGGACACCACCAAAAAGAAAGAAGACAACAAACTCTTCATAACTTGGTTCAGAAATGGAACACGTAGAACCCAACAAAAGAGTTATTCAGCTAATCATGGTGCTGTCTGGAAACTACCATCTGTCGCGATCAAGATTAGATGTTGATATAGTGGTGGGACCTATTGTTTAAACCAGTGCCGGATTAAAAATTTTATTTAGAGACTTCCAAAAATTTTATTCACGGCGTTAAAAATTTTTTTATACAAATTTTCTTTAAAACTTTATGTTGTGTTATATTTTTTAAAAAAAAATTTGACAAATTTTTAAAATTTTTGGAGCCTGGAGCCCAAGCCCCCGGTCCGCCTCTGGTTTAAATTATGATCGATTATTTTAATTGTCATTTTCAAAAAAATTTTGTTACTTATTTTTTTTACACTAAGGAAATACGTTTTGAATGAATCAATAGTCTTTTGTCTCATCTTTTAATGTACTTGAAGTTCAAGAGTATCCGCAATATACTCACTTATAGCTTCTTCATCATAATACAAGTTACTAGATGCAACTTAGGCCCTCTTCTTTCATTTTCTTGCTTTCTATGGCTGCTTGCTCTGACGGGGCTTTCTTGTCTCTTTCTTTATTTTCTTTCATAGGCTTTACAATTCTTAGTCCTAATTTGGTCCTACGGTATCTTTTGTTATATAGCGAACTTATGGAAGCTTATTCCTTTGTCATTTGGTCCGTTCTAAAAATAGGATTTAGAGAGTTTGGTTGTTGGTCGTTGTTAGCTATCAACGGGGTACATACGATCATTATAGCAACGTTTTTTGGTATCTCGATGAAGGATTCAAAGGTGTTGTATCCATCACTCGCCTTGCATGTTGTTCGCGGGTATCCAAAAACGTTGTGACGGTGGATGTGAAGGCTACTACTGGTGAACCCAGGATTTGGTGACGGATAGTATATTTCCGTCTCTGACGGACGCATTGCTCACCGTCAGATTAAGATTGTGGTGGACCGTGAGTTAATGGAGAATTTTTTATTTCGCTGGCTCGTGAGAATTGTGACTGATAATAAACAAATATATGTCATCATCTCCCTTTTAATTATCCGTACTTGAAAGTATACGTAAAGGAGGTGAATTAACATCTTTTATTTGTTTCATTTGAATTAGTTGCTGGACTACTAGATTATATTATATATAATTGGATTTACAAATAATTTTGCTTTCTTTTTAAAAATAAAACAAAATATGTTCTATTACAATGATGTAAGTCATAATATACTTCCTCCTATTTAAGTTGTAAGTAGTTTTAGCTTTTTTGATTATAAGTTTTGAAAAAAAAGTTCAGCCTAGAATTATTATAGAATAATAGTAGTCATATTTTATTAAAAGTTGCTTAATATTACATTAGGTAATTCTTATTTTAATTTTAGTTTACAAAGCTTGTAATAAAAAAGCTAAAACTATTTACATTTTGAATAAGAGGTAGTATTTTATTGTTGTTTTTTATGAGTTGGTGTTTACATTTTTCTACTTGAATTAATGAATTTAGCAATAATTATAAGCAAATTATTGATAATTTGACATGACTTTTATATAAAAATAACTAATAAGTAAACATGATAATTAGAAATATGTACACAACAAACGATTTCCATAACTCTTATGAAAAGATGACACTGATGGTTACTTATATTTTTCTTTGGCTGTTTTTATCAAATCATAGTGTAAAGAATACATTCTTAGCAATTAATTATCAGTTTACATAGCTTAACTGATTGATAAACTGAAGACTATAAACATTTGGGAACAATAAAAGAGTTGTTGGATCTGATTTTACGTATTTGTTGACCTTGATTGTTATGTTTCCACGATAACTTATAAATGTTTTCACTTATCATTAAAAACATACCCACAACTAACTATAATCGTTTCCATCACCATTATAGAAAAGATGACAATAACTATTATATATCTTTTTCTTTGATTATTCTTATCAAATCATAGTGTATAAGATTTATCAATTTATAGAGATTGATTGATAAACTCTGAAGACTATAAACATTTAGATACGATAAAATGAGTTGTTGGATTCAATTTTACGTATTCAATAACCTTGGTTTTTATGTATCCACGATAACTTATAAATGTTTCCACTTATTATTAAAAACGTGTACACAAGATTCTATAATCGTTTCCATCACTATTATAGAAAAGATGACAACCACTTTTATATATCTTTTTCTTTGATTATTCTTATCAAATCATAGTGTATAAGAATACTTTCTTCGCATTTATCAATTTATAGAGATTAAATGATTAATAAACTCTGAAGACTATAGACGTTTAGAAACGATAAACTGAGTTGTTGGATTCGATTTTACGTATTCAATAACCTGGGTTTTTATGTATCCACGATGGCATATAAATGTTTCCACTTATTATTAAAATCGTATACACAACATTCTATAATCGTTTCCATCACTATTATAGAAAAGATGACAGTAACTGTTATATATTTTTTCTTTGATTATTCTTATCAAATCATAGTGTATAAGAATAATTTGTTAGCATTTATCAATTTATAGAGATTGGTTGATTGATAAAGTCTGAAAGCTATAAACGTTTAGAAACGATAAACTGAGTTGTTGGATTCGATTTTACGTATTCCATAACCTTGGTTTTTATGTATCCACGATAGCTTATAAACGTTTCCACTAATAATAAGAAACATGTCCACAACCATTTGTAATTGTTTCCATCATTATTGTAAAAAAGATGACACTAATTGTTATATAAAATTTTATTTTAGCGTTCATATTGAATCATTGTGTATAAGAATATTTTATAAGCATTTTATTTAATTTATAGAGCTTGATTGATTGATAAACCACAAGGTTATAAGCGTTTGAAATGATAAACTGAGTTGTTGAAGTCGACTTTCCGTATTAATTAACCTTTGGTTTTAACATGTCCACGATAGCTTATAAACATTTCCACTGATAATTAAAAACATATACACAACCTCCTATAACTGTGTCCATCACTATTTTAAAAAAGATGGCGCTAACTGTTATATATCTTTTCCATCGTTGTTAAATTTTTAGGGTTTGTGGTTTCCCTAAGCCCTTCACTACAAACTCTAAAATAAGCGTTCGAGATTTTAACTGTCATATAGTGGTTTTTAGGGTGTGTGGTTTATATGGTAATCTTTTTATAACTCGTTCTACACTTTATAATGTCATCACTAACTCGACAATTTTGTAGGGTTTGTGGTTTCATAAACCCTCCACTATAAACCCTAAAATAAGCATTCGATGTTTTAATTTTTCTAAGGTGGTTTTTAGGGTGTGTGGTTTATCAACTATCATGAATATATTTTAACCCAGTGATGGAAACAATTTTCTACTATCATTTTAACATAGTGATGAAAAAGTTTATCAATTGCTTTGTATATACGTTTTAACCCAATGATGAAAACATTTTTCTACTATCATGGATATATTTTAACCTATTGATGGAAACATTTATCAATTGCCATGTATACGTTTTAACACAGCGATCGATGAAAACATTTATCAATTATCATGTATACATTTTAACGCAATGATGAAAACATTTATCAACTATTAGGATACATTTTAACCTAGTGGTGAAAATATTTATCAGCTATCATGGATATATTGTAACCTAATGATGGAAACATTTATCATGTATACATTTTAACCCAATAATGAAAACATATATCAACTATCATGGATATATTTTAACCTAATGATGGAAGCATTTATAAACTATCATGTATACATTTTGACCCAATAATGGAAATATTTATCAACTATCATGGATATACTTTAACCGAGTGATGGAAACATTTATAACTTTCATGTATACATTTTAACACACTAATGGAAACATTTATCAACATCATACATATATTTTAGCTTATTGATGGAAATATTTATCATCTATCTTGTATACATTTTAAACTACTATTGAAACATCTAAAAACAATCATACATATTTTAAATTATTGATGGAAATATTAGTGTGGTCGTTGATGCATCTTTACCTTCTTATGAACACATTTATTGATGGATAAAGATACACTTTGTCATAGATATATTTAAATCAAGTGATTGAAATATTTATCAACCATCATATATTCATTTAAAATATGGAGTGAAACGTAAATAGTTAATATGTTTATATATGATCATATAAAGAAGTTTTGTATAATTTACGACTTCTTCTATAATAATTATCTCATTGTATATTAAATAAGATATTAAAAAATACAAAAGAAATTACTAGAATACAATAATAATTACCTTTTAGAGTCCTCTACACATTTACTTATTACTTAATTAAATTTGCTTTTTATAACTATATTCTTTTACAATATTAGTATTACTGTATTTCTCCCCTAACAATAAGGAGTAAAATAGCAGTAGCGTAGCTATATAATATAGGAGCGAAAAGTAAGCACCCGTACCAACTTTGCAAATAAGTAATCCCAACCGTACAATTTTTTCATTATAAACCAACGTCCATTATTTGGTCCGTCAAATTCACGGACTCTCTACATCCGTCACCAAATCCCCTGAATTTCAGTTCGCGTAACCATACAATCATTGTCGATTACAGGAGCTTGATCATCACTTGACTTCTCACCTTCAATAGGGCATTTATGTTGATCTAGTAAGAAAAAAAAGAGGTTTTCCGTTGCCGGACTTGAAATACCCCTATGGTTAATAAGTATAACTATGGATTTTTTAATTAATTATAGAGGCTAATGAGCCTTAAATTAACTGAGGAGTTATATAATCTCCATATGTATTTAGATGAACAAATACATGTAGTTTAAAAAGGTCATTAAACTTTACATAAAATATTGGAATAAACTAGGAGTAATTATAAGGAGAAATCAACTAGGAAAGTTGATGTAACATGTAATATATCATTACATGAAATAAGAGCAGAAATGTCATGAGTGGATCAAAGAGCATACTTAACTAGTCACAATGAATAATAAAGTATACTAATCACTCAAAGTACAATGGAATATATCTTAACATAATGGAATACACCTTAGAACAAGGTAACTAGACAAGTTACAACCTAACACATGATATAAGTCCAAATGCACAACTTGTAACACCTTAATATTATAAGTACCATAAACTACAAAAAAACACCCCAAATGTCTCTTAGCTGGCCGACCAAATGGGAGGCAAAGAAGAGTTAAAAAGCAAAAAGACACTTTACTAGAAAGAGAGGAAGTTTCCTAAAGCACAAAAGTTATCCCTCCTTGGAAACCCCAACTCACAACCCTCTTTACTCTCTTACACACTCTTATTTCACTCACACTCCTTACAAGCAGCTGCTGTACAAGATCTCCTTCCTCTCTTGGCTGAAAATATCTCCTTCTTCTTCCTCCTCAAGCTCTATGGAAGACAACAATGGTGAACTAGCTCATCCTTGCTTCTTTTCCTCTTAAGCCTTCTCCTTTACTCAACAAAGAACAACCACTCTTCTGCTTCATTTTGGCTGAAAATATGGGTGATAGGAGCCAAAAATCTGAAGAAAAACAAAGGTGAAAGACTAGCCAAAGTCAACCAGGTTAAGGTAAGAAAAGTGTTTTAAATCTCCTTCATTCTTTCGTCAAACAAAGCAAGGACACCACCCACTCATTCTACCCTTTTTAGGTCCTAAAATCAGTAGATTTTTGGCCAAAAATCTAAAGTGGAAGCATGGAGAAAGACTAGCCAAAGTTCAAGTGAGTAAAGGTAAAAATGTGTCTTAAAACTTTCATTCCTTATTAAGCATTATTATGGCCGAAAATATACCCTCAATTACACTTATTTTCTTAATATTTTATCATACTATTGAAGCTCCATCTACTTCCTTTTGTTGGCCGAATTTCCAAGGAGAAACAACACTCCAAAGTGACTTCAAGGGTAAGTCATAAATCAAGGTTTTAAGTGCTTAAGCAATGTTTTATGTATAGATATATTCAAGATCTGATCATTCGCCTATTTATATATCTTTGGCCAAAATTTTGGGCAAAAATATCCATTGGTGAGCTCCAAAGGTAAACTCCATCCTTAGTGCACATTTTGGTACTTTAAGCCTTAGGTTTTCCTTTGATCTCGTTTAAGTGTTTAAAGACCATAACTTTACTCCTGTATATTCTTACTGTCATGGATGAAAGTTGGAGTCCATAAAATTTGTGTTGGTGGCCAAGGATCAAAGGAGAAACAAGTCAAAAATCTACCTTAAGAAATGGTAAGTGTAGCTCTAAAACTCTAAGCTCTAATCTGTTAATTAAGCTTTAGATCTGTTTAAACATCTAAATTACACCCTTATATGTTTATAGGGCCAAAAATGCAAGTGCTAAACCTAGCTTGGAGCATAAAAAGGGGTAAGTTCTACCTTAAGGATCTTTTTGGTGTTTTAAAGTTGATTAACTATGGGAATTAATTCAAGCCATGGGGAATTGGTAAAAAATGGTCTAATATGACCTAAATTAAGGCATACAATCATACTAACATGATTGGTAATGTCTATCAAGGACTTAAGGACTTAAATGTCACATTAACTTAAGTTTAAGTGGTTTATGTAATTTATAAACTTTGGGCAGCTTGGGAATTATTATGGACGAAGCTAGCTGTTGTTATATGGTTATTTAATGCTTATTGGAGGTTCATTTTATGGCTTGTATTATGGACAAGTTTAAGTTAAGTTTATGAGCTTTACGATGTTTTAAGGTTTCTAAGAGTTAAGGACTTTATGGTATTATGTTAAGTTTGTTAATATGATATCAATGAGCTGTTAAGCTGCTTAGAAACACCTCAAAATTTTGGTGTAAGAATACCTACAAATTTAGGAAGTGTTTGGAGAGAAAAGTAGGCTTAAAGTGCTTAGAAGTTAATTGGATGACTTAACAATCAAGTGACTAAAAGGATATGTGGGGAACTGTAAATAGACTAAATTTAGAGTGGTAAATAGTAATATAGCCTAAAGTTAGGTATTAAATGAGTCAGGAATGAAAAATAGAAGTTGTGGAAAAATTTAGGAGTAAATTGGAAAGTTTGGAAAATTATGGGGTTAAGATGTAAATTCTAGAAAATATGTAGTAAGGCAGAATTGGTCAAATCTAGTTAGACTTTGGGTTTTGAACAAGTGAAAGAAAGAAATATGGGAAATGTGAGTTAATGAAAGATTAGTGGTGACTGTAAGCATATGAAAAGATGTGAAGTCAATTTGTGATTATGAGAAAGTTTTGGTTGGAAAACATTTGGTGGAAGGAATGTAATATTGAGAACTGTGAGGGTACGACCGAGAATTTCATAAGGTTAAGAGTAAGTTCGGCATAAGGTTGAGAATCATATAATATGACATTAAACATAAGGTCTTAATGTCATAGTATTAAGGTTAGTAGAAGCCTTAAGAAATTTCATGGTTCACAAATAATGATTATATGGGATGTTATAGAATTATAATAAGGTTTAAGAATTTATTTATGGAAGAGAAAGGTTAGGAAGCTAACCTAAGTTGTGTAGTCAGTATTAGAAGTTAAATAAATCATTATGCACATGGTTGAACATGTGGAGAAATGAAAAGGTTATTAAACTTAGGATATTCATAAGGTTGATAAGTGTCCAACTGAGCATGATTTATAGGTGTATTTCATATATTATATTAGCACTTTTCTTGCTCATTTCTCCACTTCGGTTAGTTTTCCTCTAGTTTATGTTTTATTATTATCTCACAAATTTATTGGTTAACATGAGGAAAACCAAGCTGGAAGTAAAGTAGAGAGAGACGAACACATAGACGCAAACGGCTCAGAAAACGGAGTCCAAACGAAGAATCTAGAGCCGGTCAAAATTCGTAGAAGAAATAAACCTGTACGTCGTGAAAACAGGCGGACAAGAGACAAGGTGCTACGTCGTGAAAACAGGCGGACAAGAGACACTTGCAACCGCCCAAAATGGGGCGGACACTCACACTTGCAACCGCCTAATATCAAGCGGACATGACCATGGGCAACCGCCCAATACCAAGCGGACAAGACCATGGGCAACCGCCCAATATCAAGCGGACAAGACTACTAGGAACCGCATGTTACGGGGCGGACTCACACATAAGGAACCGCCTGTTTTGAGGCGGTTGCTTAGGCGGTCATGACTAAAATCAGTCGCGCCAGTTTCTTCTTCGCGTCGACTTCGCCCGTCGACTTGTTTCTGCCATATCCATCTACTTCGCCCGTCGACACCTTATTTTCCCCACCTCTGTCCCCTGCAATTAATGAGGAGCAATCAATGACACCCTTATCTTGTTCATGCGTGATCCAGCCTGTCTCCTCCTTCTTCTTCCTTCTCTGCTGCTTCTTCCTTTCCCTATATAAACAGAGATCCTTCACCCAATCAATCCATCCACGACCCAACATCCACTTCACCACACACGTCCATCCCATTTCTCTTCTCCCGCATTCTCCATTTTATTTATTTCTACATTCCACCATATCCACCTCTAGTCCTACGTATATAAAATAGCAGAGCGAATCCAGGAGTGATCACAGATGATTTCTATTACTCTTGTTTCTGTTATTCTATTTAATATGTTAGGCTAGAATATATATACTTTGGGAATGGTTATTATATGTTTGTATTAATTATGCAATATTTTTACTGGTTTTATTTATATATAGTTTGTTACGATTAAAGGTTTTCTCGCATCTTTTTAATAAATGTCATGAGTTTATTAAATTGCTCTACTAAGTCTATTTTGATCAGACCAGGTGATAAATAGATAGGTTAATTAAGCCGTAAATTTGGAGAAAGCTTATTATGATTAAATAAGTTAGTATTTTCAGATGCATAAATAATTTCTCATATCTAAACCGTCCGTTTACACGTATTGTGCTTGAACCTTGATTAGAACCTTGCATTTTCAGGTAAACGAGTTCTTTTGAGGCTATGATTTAGTCCTTAAGATAATAAGAGGAATTTTGCCAAATTATTAAACCATAGAGATAGCTTAATTATGCAGATTATAATAACCTGAACCAGAGTTCCATTTAATTTATCTATTAACTGTGTTTATTTTTACCTTTCCTTTTATTATAATACAAGTCAATTAATTCCCCCTCTGTGACACGCTTAGGTACTATTATATGTATATTAGTCCCACGGTTCGACATCCGGTTGCTTACATTTCACTATACTACTGCGACCGGGATTTGTTTGCAGCCCGACGTTTATTTGAGTTTTTAATTTCTTTTATTTTAATTTTACACCAGTTTAACCACTCACTTTATAACGTCTGCAAAATGGCGCCGTTGCCGGGGACTAGTTTGTTCTAGTCCCTAAGCCCCGGATTATTCACTTGTTATATTAGAATATTTTGTCTATATTATTTTGTTGTTATTTATATTCATTATCTTTTATAATTTGTTTATATGTTAGTATGTTTCTTTTATTGAAATACCCCGAACTTAAATACAGGGATTAAAATTAACTTAGTACGTATTTAAGGGTCGAATGGTACCTAATTAATAATAGTAAGGAAAAATAAATCCAAAAGAAATAAGAAACTTAAAAGGCGAAAAACGCTAAATAAGCGTTAAATAACCATAGGAGGTATGAGACCTCGGTTAGCGTGTTATATGGATTCTAAGGGTGTAATAAGACCTAAATAATATATGGGAACAACTCCCGAAGAAAACGGATCCAAATAAGGCATAACAGCTAATAGGGCTTTAACGCACGTTTTTCAAGAAAAACGAAAACGTGATTTTAAGTGGTCAAACGGACCCGTAAAAATTATAAACCATTAAATAATAATTATTAAGCATTTATGGGAGCTTAGTAGTCAATAAAAAAAAAGAAACGAGAAAATTCCGGAAAACGGGCCCGGTTAGTGAACAGTACCTAAACCGGGTAAAATAACGAGCGTTTTCTGTAAAAGAAGAAAAATGCTCCAGCTAATATAACTGTAGGGGGACCGACTTTTAATAGTCAAATAACTCCCTCACACACACATGTAACTAGCTAATTAAATAAGAGAGCCAAAAGCAAAAAGCAATAAAGTAGAAAAACTTTATCCCTTCTCTCTCCCCACTCACTCATTTCTCTACTCTCTCACCCCTCTCCTTCCTCACCATCGATTTCTCCCCCTCTCTTCTCTGGTTTTGGGCGATTTCCAAGCTCCCCAACAACAACAATGGCACTTCATCTTCTCTCCCATGCTCTACCTCCATTTGAGCTCCAATCACAAAAATAACTACATATTTGTAATCCCCTCATCCTCCTCTATCATTCTCTCTTTTCAAAATTCGAAAAGGATGAGTTTCATCTCCATGGGTTTTCCCCATTCAAAGAGAAAATGGCACCAATGTAAAGCTTGGAGTCTCCTCTTTCCAACAAGGTAAAAATCTACATGAAAAACTCATGTTTTCTCCACCTTACTTCATAACCGATTTTTGCCTCTTTGTAATGCCTTGTTTTCTCTCCCTTTTGAGCATAATATCAACCTTGCAATGGTGGTGGATTCACCTTCTTGAACCAAGGGCTAAAACCCCTCTTAAAAGCTTCAAAAGGTAAACCCTAGAAATTTGTTTAAAGTATCTCAATGAGTTAGTGTAAATCTATGGGTTAGGATATTAATTATACTTGTTTTGTATGCTTTGGGTGATGGGAATGGAGTTTGGCAACTCCATTCCCCACAAAATCAAATTGTACAAGGAAGAGAAGAGGAGAGATGAGAAAGAAAGAAGGAATTAAAAGCTCATGGTAAGAGCTCTTTACTAATGTTAAATTTTGGTGCATTAGAGTAATGGGAATGGGTAAACCAATCTAAAGAAACCAAATAATGCACTAGTAATGTAATTGAGGAAGTTTGAGTATTTGTGAACTAGTATGTGAATTGTGGGCCTAAGAGCCAAGTGTATTATGTATGTGCATTAGTAATGTGGATTGAGGAAGTAATGGTGTACTAAGATTTTGTATGTGTGCTGGTAGAACCCTTGTGGTTTGGCTAGATTAGGAATGAGTTTGATGAGAAAAAACATGTGTGGAGAAGTAAGAAATGTAGAGGAACTATGGCAAAATTTTGGTAGGAACATGTACATGTAGAAATGACTTGGTGAATGGTAGAACCAAACCAAGGGTATTTGGATTAGGTAGAGATGTTGAAGTGGGGTAATGGTAGTGTAGTGTATGAGGAATAAGAAATGTAAAATCTGTAACAAAGTGTATAGAAATAGATGGAGAAGTTAGGAAGAATATAGTGTGTAAGAATTTGGTGACAAGAGTGTTGGACTTGAAGAGGTGAGGACAATTGTAGGCCTTGGAGATGACAATAGGAGAGGAAACTATGTATGGAGGAAGTAGGAACCAAAAATCTGTAGCAAGGGGTATCAAATTGTATAGAAGGACTAGGAAAGATTAGTGTGCAAGAATTGGTAAAAAGAATGTTGGACTTGGGCATAGGTGGTAATTGCTTAGAAATGAATTGGCATGGTAATAGCAGATGTATTTGGGATGCTAGGAGTGACGTTGGTAGAGGAAATATTGAATGATAGGAGTTGTAGAAAAATCCGTTAGCATTAGAGAATGAAAAACTGTTGTAAGTGTTGAAAGGAAGTGAGGGAAATTGTGTAAGTTTGTTTGATGGATTAGTAATGGATTTGGTGGATGAATTAAGGTGATTTAGAATGTTTAAATGGTACTAAAACATGTTAGGATGTATGTAGGAAGATTGGGGAAACAATGGGTGAAATTGGGAAGGAAAAACAAAATCTGTAACAAGGTTCTGGAACCGTCCGACCCAGAGTCTGGATCGGACGTGGGTCGGACAGGGCTTAAACAACGAGATGTAAACTTTCTGGAATGGTCCGACCCAGAGCCGTGGATCGGACGTGGGTCGGACAGGCTAAAATTTTTCCGTCGTCGAAGTTTCTGACTTCGTCCGACCCAGACGTTGGGTCGGACGTGGGTCGGACGGAGCTTGGACGACAGGACCAAAACCTTCTGGAATGGTCCGACCCAGAGAGTATGGGTCGGACGGAACAGTGCTGGGTCGGACATGGTAATTTTCTGAGAACGAATCCTACTGGAATGGTCCGACCCAGGGCTTGGGTCGGACGGTGGGTCGGACGGCCCTATACTTACAAAAAAAAACAGTAAGCTTATAACTAGTATATACATACATATATATATATATATGTAGACCCACCTATACATATGTATATACATGTGTATGTAAATTATGGACAAGTAATGGGAAGTAAGTAAAAATGAAATATCAATGTAAGGAATGTAAAGGCTTAGTGAACAAGGATTAGTAAAACAAAAGTAGTTGAGTTAAGATTAATAACGGTAGATTAATCATTCGGTTGTATGTATATCATAGGATTTGAATTGTGAATACCGGAGGAACGTTGGGATACAAGTACAACGGTGAAAGGTATGATTTCTTCATGCCCTGTATCCTAATCTGGTTACCCCGATTTGTGTGCTTATTTGACCACCTAAATAAGATAAATGCATGAATCGGATTATAATGCACTTACCTGTGCTTGTCTTATGTTGTGCTTGAAATTTATTGTCTTGAGCACTAGTTTGTATAATTCATGAAATATATGAATGATGATGAATGGTATTCGAACCTCGTATTGCACTTGTGTAAAGTATTGTACCTCGTATGTATGTGTACATTTATATTGTATTATTGTGGCTTGGATGTTGACTTGTGCTAATTCCTAACTATCTAACTCCTAACTTAAGTGAGTAAATTGGAATGAGTACAAGTCCGATATAGCTTCGGCCACGCGTGAGGATGCGGAGTCACAAGAGGTTGGCTGCAATTCCTGACTCTTAAACTGGTCCGCGGCCCAAATCCCTTAAATGGGTAGCATCCCGGATTAGTGAGTCAAGTAAATCCCGGAGGTGGGACGGTGTAGGCCCCAGGGCCGGAGGTCCCGACGACTTAACTTGAGTAAGAGTAAGAGTAAGTAAGTATGGATCCGTAAGTAAGTATGTGTATGAGTATGTATGTGTATGAAGTAACAAGTAAAAGAGTAATCTCCACCCGATTAACCCGGGTGGACCAATGAAGCTAACAAGAATTGTATATTGTGTATGTAATGAGTATGTGTAATTCGGAAGAGGTAAGTATGTATTGGTTGGTTTATATCGTATTCCTGGTATGAACTGAATTGTATGTATGTATGTTGTGTAAGTATTATGGTACTGTGTGTAAGAGCATGTATGCATGTATGCTTGTATGAAATGAACCGCATGTATTCGACCAAGTGGTCGGCGTACCCTCACTAGTACGCGGGGTATGCGGTTATCATGCTCGGCGAAAGCTGACCCCTTCGGGGGACATTTTTTTAGTGTTAGGTACCCGAAACGAATATGGTCAAGGAAGAGACCGGAGGCACACCCTGGTATTTGGAAGTAAGTAGCGGGTGAGGAACGGGTAGTAAGTAGTCTCTTAGTGAGTATGTATGAACTTTGAAGAGATAGTACATTGTATAAGGATCTTAGTAAACTCGGGTAGATTATATTGTATTGTACTTGGAGTATTGTATTGAATGGAGATTGTAGTAGCATTTGGTAAAGGGAGAATGCATTGTAGATTTGTAGTACTCGGGATTCCGGTCCATCAGACCGATGCTGTATGTAATAGGAGTAGCCTTGTTAGTCACGTGGGTGACTAACGACATTGTATCACCCAATGTATGTCAGTAGGTATCCGCTGCGTGTATCTGATGAGTAAGGAGATTGGATGTTAAGGACTGTATTAATGGTAGGGGTGTTACAAAAAGTGGTATCAAAGCGAAGTATCGCTCTGATTACTGGAAATACCGAGCTTAGGAATACCGAGTTAGGAATTAGAAGCTTAGGGCTAAGGGCTGAGTGTTAGCATTAGAGATATGCTAGTTAGGAACTACCGGTGAGTACCGGATACCTACAATACCAGTCCCGCCCGCCGCAAACCCCACTGTATAACTTGGGAAAGGACGCCAGAGAGAAGAAAAGTCTTCTCATACACGGGGAAACCCGATCTGGCAGTTGTGAAGCAATCACACGTTAAACAAGAACCGACACACGGTAGATTCCAAGGATTGGAAGCCGGAAATGGATCCCGGTTAAACCACAATACCCGCACTCAACAGCGGTTGAACAAGCACTCCAACCACGAGGAGGCTGCAACTTACAACAGCATGGGGCGACGTGCTTAGCAGTCTCGAGACCTAGCTAGACAACCAGCAGCAGGAAAGAAGCACTAACTGTGCAATGAAATGGAAAAAGGAGTAATAACAGAACCCGAGACACAAGTCTACGGGATAGTAATACTTGAATATTACCACCAACGGTATGCTAGCTGACTAAGGACATAGTCAGGAACGGTTAACTCCAAAAACCACAACGCCGAAGAGGTTATAGTACCTGGCCAGCATAGCTTACACAGCTACAAGAACATCCACGGGATAATCCGATAGGACTACAAGAGTAGTGCCTAAACAAGGTAGGCTCAGTAACCACCACAAATGTGTGGGAATGAGCCACAAGGAACGACACTAAACCAAATAATGGGAGTCTCCAAGGATTGGAGAAACATCCCGATTATCAACAATCACGTCAAGATCATTAAGAAGCTACCTAAAGGAGCGAGTATACCAATTGTAGATCAATAAGATCAAGGGAAAGGTCAACAAGACTATTAAATACAAGCAGAAACCATACCAAGATTGGTATAGGATTATCCAAAAACCACCGATACCGCGCACTTGCCAAGGCAAGTGCAGTAAAGACAGAGATATGTAAAGGAACACTAATACGTCACAAGTACATAGTAATGTACGGTGACCGTAACGAAACAACCACAGGAATAAACATCCTAAAACTGAAGGAATGGAACCTTGGAAAGGCCTAACGGCCCGACCACTGTAATTAGAACATACCAGTCAGCGAGAAGCTAGACTTGGACAAGACCTCAAACATGGCTATGCCATGAGAGATTTCTTTTAACACCGAACCATTGTTTTAAAACCCAAAAATTTTCTTTCAAAACCACGAACCTTCTTTTAAAACCTTGGATTTTAAAACCAGACCAACAGCATCACGGTGAGTATCAAAGAATGATACAAGAGGAGTTGACAATAGAATACTTCACCTAGGCGTGTGACGAACACTACGAGTATACCCGTTACGGGATGTGGGACAACCGCACTCCGAAGGAGCTTGTGGGCCCGACATATAGTTGGGTAAGTGGTAACGTATCAACATGGTACCCCACGTATGTATACATGTAGTGTACGGCACACGGGAAGTAGTCAAGTCCGTTCTACGGACCATCAGTGAGTTCAACCCAAGACAGCTGGACACCTCAGAGGATCAAGCATAAAGGAACTCGGAGAACCCATCTGAAGATGAGGAATAAGAACTAAGAAGTGCAAAGAGCACATGCTAGTAAGTATAGACATTGGATATGTCTCAAATAATCCAAGCAATTACCTGACAGCTGGATGGAAAGCCCAGCCTAAACGCATTAAGGCGAATGCCTAACGTAAACCTAACAATACTCAACAAACGGGGCGGAATTCCCAAGAGCAATCACAAGATTACTACGAAGCACAACCCATCATTGGAGAGGAATATAAACCTAGTCAAGAATACTAGGAGCAGGCGTAAACAGTCTACCCAAGAACGGGAGACGTCATACCCAAAAAGGGACGACTCAAGTACAATACCATAAGACGGTATAGAGGACAACACACGTTATAAACATTAGCGGGATGTAACGGCACCGCTAACAACACCAGGAGCGATCCTTGAAGGGTGTCTGCGTTAACAACAGTTGAACAAGCGTAATGATATAAGCACGGGAGCTAAAACGGACACTCGGTTAGGACACCGAAGGGATTTCACTTAACAGGAAATGCCCTAAATATGAGAGACACCTATTAACATCAGATTACCTAAAGGGTCTCCTATGAACGGAAGCGTGATGCCACGACTTACCATGGAGCCCAATAATACCTCCAACCTATGACGGTATACGTGGAGTGGAAACATGTATAAGCAGCTTGCAAAGAGCATAGCTTGCAGCAATACGGCTCAGAAGTCGTAAACCAAATACGTTATATAAACTTAAACGGTTGCAAAACCGGCACCAATTGTTAACAAGACCTACAAGAGATATTGCCTCATACGACAAGAAATCAACAACTGGACCATAAATTCAAACCCAACATCCTGAGTGGCTTGGAGTAATGGCCAACTCAATGTCACTGTCACTAGAGCATCAGCCTAGTATACAGTTGACGGAGTTTTAATTACCGCCATGCCTTCTGTAGCAATGGTAGCACAGAGGCATAAGAATCATGATGATACCAACATTGGCCTAGTCCACACCTGAACACTACGGGAAACCCAAGGGAAGGTACCCCTCGTTAACCAAAGACCATTAATGCGGTGATGATGTGAACCCTTAGAAAAGGCTTCCATCTACTATAACAAAAAACCACGCAATAGATATTGCCAAGGGATGATGGGATAAGGAAATGAGATTTCCAAACCATTACGACTTAAGGGAGTAAGCATACTCCATATACACCCAAACATGTGGTGGACCATTGCGTAAACACCAACATAGCAAACCTTGTTATGAGACATATGAGTGGTGACAAACCCCTCAACAAGAACCTTCACTTGTCAGTGATAGAATACCCTCCAATTGGAGAACAGGACCAGAAAACCCTGGAAGTTTCGTGGGATGTCCTGGTAATATACATACAAGCAAAACTACACAGCCAGAGCCTAAACCAATGCTCAGCACTGAAGGGCAATAACTGCCAAAGCAATTAATGTGAACACACATTGAATGCCATGAATGACTAACGCCCAAGAGAGCTTACGACCCGATGAGTTATCTCATCCTGGACCAACCCAGATATTTGGTAAACTGTATCACAAATGATGATAGAATGTGAGGTAAGTTAACCTACATATAAAACCTAAGTGGAATAAGACATCTCCACATTGGGAAGATAATAAGATTGTCGTATGCTACGACTACCGTCATACACACAAACACAGGGAACTAGTATATTTACGCCATAAGGAAATGGTGCCAAGGACAATGTCACTAAGTAAAAAGGAACTACCACAGTAACAGAAACAGTAGAAGCAATGCTGTACAATGAGTAAGAATACGGTGCGCAACAGGCGACCGCTATGAGGGAATAGTTAAGCAATAACACGGAGTATAAGTATGAGATGACACACAGAAATATTCTTTCCTATCACATAAGTGACTTACTGTCAAGTGTTTACGCCTCTGCACTCTGTATGACTGAGTGTTTTGGTATTGCACTTGTGCAGCTAATGATCTAATGGGATGGTTAGGGATATGAAGAATGTAAACCGTAGTAAATCCTTCTTTTCACCAACAGACATGGCAAGCCAATTAAGCAAGCTTAACAACAACCGTGCGGCCTAAGGCCAAAGAAGCACGAAGAGTGCGAAACACACTAACAATCACAGATGTGAATTCCAATGGAATAAAAGGTGAAGAGAGACTTAAGGAAGTCACTAGGACCGACGCATATCAATGCAAGGTCATACAAGTAAAGAACACTTGTACTGAACCAGAAGAACTGGTATGATTTAAAAACTAGTGACAACAGAGGAAGCACTACAGCTAAGTGGTGACTTAACCTCGCCCGACAATAAGTCGGAGGAACTTAACGAATAACCGTAGAAGCACGAATAACATGTACAGCAGATTACCAGAGAGCTGGTTATAAATCCTAAACTCGTTGAGTTCAAGCACGGTAAAAGAATACCGAATTTGTTCAGTAAACCTTATTCCCATAATAGATGGATAAGAAGGTGATAAATAGCACATTAATGATAACACGAAGGGTAAGGAACCCAAGCTATCAGGGTCGCGCAGCAGAAGCTAGTGGGCCCTAGCTAGGAGATTAATACACCTAGTAAGTATGGCAAAATGGCTATTAATGCCTTGAAGCCGATTAAGCTAGAACCGAATTGCATATGAGTTAAATAAACTCATATAGGAACTCTTGGCGCAAAGACTAAACCATTGGTATGGTTAAGACCCTTTGACCAGAGCATATTCTATAGTATACCGTAGTGAAGCTAAACGCTTCAATTTGCCAAACTGATTAAACCAATGTTTAATAATAATAACATATGGTAGATTACGTGGGCGTAATCCCTTTTAAGGGGAGTAGAGCGAAAATCGCTTAATGTAAGTTTCATGAATAAAACACTTAAACCGTAATGTGCATAGCACAAATGAGAATCAAATTGATGATTGGTACTATGTTAAATAAACATAAGTACTCATTCATATTGTAATTATGGTAACTAGGCATTAAACATGCAAATACCATGGGAGGAACATACCTATCTTGTAACACCAATGTAAGAGTATTGGTAAAGAAGAGTAATGAGTAGTGGACGGAGCTCCACAAGTATTGTAACCTTTGAAGAAGTAGTACGAAATGAATGAGGATAGTAGATGAATGAAGTTTATGAGTAGTGGAATCGTAAGTAAAATATTTGAAACAATTGAAGACAACTAAATCTTAGAAATGAAGTATTCCTTAGTTAGAATATAGGATATGATGGTGAGTAATGGACGGAAGTAGTGAAGGTTGATGAAATGAGCATTAGGATTGAACCATGGAGTAAAGCATTTGGGAAATAGAGTGAGATGATTGATGGACTGATTCCATCCTTTGGAGATGTATGGATTCGTAATCACGACTAGAAAGAATAAAAAGATAGAAGATGAAAACAATTAAATTATTTGTTTGGTTGAACCTGATGTGGGAAGTCGAACTTGATCCTGATCAGATCAAGGGAAACCGAACACAAATTGGGGTGGAAAGATAGTTCAACACTGATGCTGATCACTCAGGGTCGAATGATTCTCGAAGCTCCCCTCAAGTGGTCACAAGAATCACACATAGGATAGAAGTAATGAACATAAATTGGAATCTGGAGTTGTTGTTTTAGAAGGATTTCTATGTAGCCGTGAGGAAGGATTTTCCTTAGACTAGAGACTAGAGTATTTGTTGGAAGCTGGTACGGGAGAAGATAGTAGTATATTATGTTGTATTATTCCAAGGGCGGCGGGACATAGAGGAGTCTCGTGTCTAGATGATCTGAGCGCCTACGGGATTGGAATGTGTACTGCATCGCTTTGGGGATAGCCTTACATTGTATGTATGTATAAATTTGGTAATGAGGAACCGGATGGTCGGTAGTAATGCGGATTGGAATAACTATAGTACATTGGTATGGTATGGTATGTAGAGACACTGAGTAATGGATTTGGGAATTGTATGAAGGAAGAAGGTATGGCTTTGGTATTAGACACGAAAGAATAAGTAAGTATTGTAAACCTGTAACCTCGAACAACTTTGAGGACAAAGTTCCTAAGGGGGGGTAGATTGAAATACCCCGAACTTAAATACAGGGATTAAAATTAACTTAGTACGTATTTAAGGGCCGAATGGTACCTAATTAATAATAGTAAGGAAAAATAAATCCAAAAGAAATAAAGAAACGCTTAAAAGGCGAAAACGCTAAATAAGCGTTATAATAACCATAGGAGGTATGAGACCTCGGTTAGCGTTGTTATATGGATTTAAGGGTGTAATAAGACCTAAATAATATGATGGGAACAACTCCCGAAGAAAACGGATCCAAATAAGGCATTATAAGACACTAATAGGGCTTAACGCACGTTTTTCGAGAAAAACGAAAACGTGATTTCTAGGGTGTCAAACAGACCCGTAAAAATTATAAACCATTAAATACTAATTATAAAGCTTATTGGGAGCTAGTTTAGTCAAAAAATAAAGAAACGAGAAATTCCGGAAAACGGGCCCATTGTAGTGAACATATAAAACCGGGTAAAATAACGAGCGTTTTCTGTAAAAGAAGAAAACGCTCAGCTATTAATCGTAGGGGGACCGACTTTTAATAGTCAAATAACTCCCTCACACCCACATGTAACTAGCTAATTAAATAAGAGAGCCAAAAGCAAAAAGCAATAAGTAGAAACTACTTTATCTCATTCTCTCTCTCCACACTCACATTCGCTTTCTCTATCTCCCTTTTTCATCCTCCTGTCTCCTTCCTCACCATCGATTTCTCCCCCTCTCTCCTCTGGTTTTTGGGCGATTTCCAAGCTCCCCCAACAACACAATGGCACTGATCATCTTCTCTCCCATGCTCTACCTCCATTTGAGGCTCCAATTACAAAAATAATCTACATATTTGTAATCCTCGCATCCTCCTCTATCTATTCTCTCTTTTCAAAATTTCGAAAAGGTGAGTTTCATCCCATGGGTTTTCCCCATTCAAAGAGAAAATGGCACCAATGTCAAGCTTGGAGGTCTCCTCTTTCCAACAAGGAAAAATCTACATGAAAACTCATGTTTTCCCTCCACCATTACTAACATGATTGGTAATGTCTATCAAGGACTTAAGGACTTAAATGTCACATTAACTTAAGTTTAAGTGGTTTATGTAATTTATAAACTTTGGGCAGCTTGGGAATTATTATGGACGAGGCTAGCTGTTGTTATATGGTTATTTAATGCTTATTGGAGGTTCATTTTATGGCTTGTATTATGGACAGAAGTTTAAGTTAAGTTTATGAGCTTTACGATGTTTTAAGGTTTCTAAGAGTTAAGGACTTTATGGTATTATGTTAAGTTTGTTAATATGATATCAATGAGCTGTTAAGCTGCTTAGAAACACCTCAAAATTTTGGTGTAAGAATACCTACAAATTTAGGAAGTGTTTTGGAGAGAAAAGTAGGCTTAAAGTGCTTAGAAGTTAATTGGATGACTTAACAATCAAGTGACTAAAAGGATATGTGGGGAACTGTAAATAGACTAATTTAGAGTGGTAAATAGTAATATAGCCTAAAGTTAGGTATTAAATGAGTCAGGAATGAAAAATAGAAGTTGTGGAAAAATTTAGGAGTAAATTGGAAAGTTTGGAAAATTTATGGGGTTAAGATGTAAATTCTAGAAAATATGTAGTAAGGCAGAATTGGTCAAATCTAGTTAGACTTTGGGTTTTGAACAAGTGAAAGAAAGAAATATGGGAAATGTGAGTTAATGAAAGATTAGTGGTGACTGTGTAAGCATATGAAAAGATGTGAATGTGAAGTCATTTGTGATTATGAGAAAGTTTTGGTTGGAAAACATTTGGTGGAAGGAATGTAATATTGAGAACTGTGAGGGTACGACCGAGAATTTCATAAGGTTAAGAGTAAGTTCGGCATAAGGTTGAGAATCATATAATATGACATTAAACATAAGGTCTTAATGTCATAGTATTAAGGTTAGTAGAAGCCTTAAGAAATTTCATGGTTCACAAATAATGATTATATGGGATGTTATAGAATTATATAATAAGGTTTAAGAATTTATTTATGGAAGAGAAAGGTTAGGAAGCTAACCTAAGTTGTGTAGTCAGTATTAGAAGTTAAATAAATCATTATGCACATGGTTGAACATGTGGAGAAATGAAAAGGTTATTAAACTTAGGATATTCATAAGGTTGATAAGTGTCCAACTGAGCATGATTTATAGGTGTATTTCATATATTATATTAGCACTTTTCTTGCTCATTTCTCCACTTCGGTTAGTTTTCCTCTAGTTTATGTTTTATTATTATCTCACAAATTTATTGGTTTAACATGAGGAAAACCAAGCTGGAAGTAAAGTAGACGAAGAGACGAACACATAGACGCAAACGGCTCAGAAAACGGAGTCCAAACGAAGAATCTAGAGCCGGTCAAAATTCGTAGAAGAAATAAACCTGTACGTCGTGAAAACAGGCGGACAAGAGACAAGGTGCTACGTCGTGAAAACAGGCGGACAAGAGACACTTGCAACCGCCCAAAATGGGGCGGACACTCACACTTGCAACCGCCTAATATCAAGCGGACATGACCATGGGCAACCGCCCAATACCAAGCGGACAAGACCATGGGCAACCGCCCAATATCAAGCGGACAAGACTACTAGGAACCGCATGTTACGGGGCGGACTCACACATAAGGAACCGCCTGTTTTGAGGCGGTTGCTTAGGCGGTCATGACTAAAATCAGTCGCGCCAGTTTCTTCTTCGCGTCAACTTCGCCCGTCGACTGTTTCTGCCATATCCATCTACTTCGCCCGTCGACACCTTATTTTCCCCACCTCTGTCCCCTGCAATTAATGAGGAGCAATCAATGACACCCTTATCTTGTTCATGCGTGATCCAGCCTGTCTCCTCCTTCTTCTTCCTTCTCTGCTGCTTCTTCCTTTCCCTATATAAACAGAGATCCTTCCAATCAATCCATCCACGACCCAACATCCACTTCACCACACACGTCCATCCCATTTCTCTTCTCCCGCATTCTCCATTTTATTTATTTCTACATTCCACCATATCCACCTCTAGTCCTACGTATATAAAATAGCAGAGCGAATCCAGGAGTGATCACAGATGATTTCTATTACTCTTGTTTCTGTTATTCTATTTAATATGTTAGGCTAGAATATATATACTTGGGAATGGTTATTATATGTTTGTATTAATTATGCAATATTTTTACTGGTTTTATTTATATATAGTTTGTTACGATTAAAGGGTTTTCTCGCATCTTTTAATAAATGTCATGAGTTTATTAAATTGCTCTACTAAGTCTATTTTGATCAGACCAGGTGATAAATAGATAGGTTAATTAAGCCGTAAATTGGAGAAAGCTTATTATGATTAAATAAGTTAGTATTTTCAGATGCATAAATAATTTCTCATATCTAAACCGTCCGTTTACACGTATTGTGCTTGAACCTTGATTAGAACCTTGCATTTTCAGGTAAACGAGTTCTTTTGAGGCTATGATTTAGTCCTTAAGATAATAAGAGGAATTTTGCCAAATTATTAAACCAATAGAGATAGCTTAATTATGCAGATTATAATAACCTGAACCAGAGTTCCATTTAATTTATCTATTAACTGTGTTTATTTTTACCTTTCCTTTTATTTATAATACAAGTCAATTAATTCCCCCTCTTGTGACACGCTTAGGTACTATTATATGTATATTAGTCCCACGGTTCGACATCCGGTTGCTTACATTTCACTATACTACTGCGACCGGGATTTGTTTGCAGCCCGACGTTTATTGAGAGTTTTTAATTTCTTTTATTTTAATTTTACACCAGTTTAACCACTCACTTTATAACGTCTGCAAAATGGCGCCGTTGCCGGGGACTAGTTTGTTCTAGTCCCTAAGCCCCGGATTATTCACTTGTTATATTAGAATATTTGTCTATATTATTTGTTGTTATTTATATTCATTATCTTTTATAATTTGTTTATATTGTTAGTATGTTTCTTTTATTGAAATACCCCGAACTTAAATACAGGGATTAAAATTACTTAGTACGTATTTAAGGGTCGAATGGTACCTAATTAATAATAGTAAGGAAAAATAAATCCAAAAGAAATAAAGAAACGCTTAAAAGGCGGAAAAACGCTAAATAAGCGTTAAATAACCATAGGAGGTATGAGACCTCGGTTAGCGTGTTATATGGATTCTAAGGGTGTAATAAGACCTAAATAATATATGGGAACAACTCCCGAAGAAAACGGATCCAAATAAGGCATAAAGACACTAATAGGGCTTTAACGCACGTTTTTCAAGAAAAACGAAAACGTGATTTTAAGTGGTCAAACGGACCCGTAAAAATTATAAACCATTAAATAATAATTATTAAGCATTTATGGGAGCTTAGTAGTCAATAAAAAAAAAGAAACGAGAAAATTCCGGAAAACGGGCCCGGTTAGTGAACAGTACCTAAACCGGGTAAAATAACGAGCGTTTTCTGTAAAAGAAGAAAAATGCTCCAGCTAATATAACTGTAGGGGGACCGACTTTTAATAGTCAAATAACTCCCTCACACACACATGTAACTAGCTAATTAAATAAGAGAGCCAAAAGCAAAAAGCAATAAAGTAGAAACTACTTTATCCCTTCTCTCTCTCCCCACTCACTCATTTCTCTACTCTCTCACCTCTCTCCTTCCTCACCATCGATTTCTCCCCCTCTCTCCTCTGGTTTTGGGCGATTTCCAAGCTCCCCCAACAACAACAATGGCACTTCATCTTCTCTCCCATGCTCTACCTCCATTTGAGCTCCAATCACAAAAATAACTACATATTTGTAATCCCCTCATCCTCCTCTATCATTCTCTCTTTTCAAAATTCGAAAAGGATGAGTTTCATCTCCATGGGTTTTCCCCATTCAAAGAGAAAATGGCACCAATGTAAAGCTTGGAGTCTCCTCTTTCCAACAAGGTAAAATCTACATGAAAAACTCATGTTTTCTCCACCTTACTTCATAACCGATTTTTGCCTCTTTGTAATGCCTTGTTTTCTCTCTCCCTTTTGAGCATAATATCAACCTTGCAATGGTGGTGGATTCACCTTCTTGAACCAAGGGCTAAAACCCCTCTTAAAAGCTTCAAAAGGTAAACCCTAGAAATTTGTTTAAAGTATCTCAATGAGTTAGTGTAAATCTATGGGTTAGGATATTAATTATACTTGTTTTGTATGCTTTGGGTGATGGGAATGGAGTTTGGCAACTCCATTCCCCACAAAATCAAATTGTACAAGGAAGAGAAGAGGAGAGATGAGAAAGAAAGAAGGAATTAAAAGCTCATGGTAAGAGCTCTTTACTAATGTTAAATTTTGGTGCATTAGAGTAATGGGAATGGGTAAACCAATCTAAAGAAACCAAATAATGCACTAGTAATGTAATTGAGGAAGTTTGAGTATTTGTGAACTAGTATGTGAATTGTGGGCCTAAGAGCCAAGTGTATTATGTATGTGCATTAGTAATGTGGATTGAGGAAGTAATGGTGTACTAAGATTTGTATGTGTGCTGGTAGAACCCTTGTGGGTTTGGCTAGATTAGGAATGAGTTTGATGAGAAAAAACATGTGTGGAGAAGTAAGAAATGTAGAGGAACTATGGCAAAATTTTGGTAGGAACATGTACATGTAGAAATGACTTGGTGAATGGTAGAACCAAGGTATGTATTTGGATTAGTAGAGATGTTTAGTGGCAATGGAATGGTAGTTGTAGTATGAGGAATAAGAAATGTAAAATCTGTAACAAAGTGTATAGAAATACATTGGAGAAGTTAGGAAGAATTAGTGTGTAAGAATTTGGTGACAAGAGTGTTGGACTTGAAGAGGTGAGACAATGCATTGTAGGCCTTGGAGATGACAATAGGAGAGGAAACTATGTATGGAGGAAGTAGGAACCAAAATCTGTAGCAAAGGGGTATCAAATTTGTATAGAAGGACTAGGAAAGATTAGTGTGCAAGAATTGGTAAAAAGAATGTTGGACTTGGGCATAGGTGGTATAATTGCTTAGAAATGAATTGGCATGGTAATAGCAGATGTATTTGGGATGCTAGGAGTGACGTTGGTAGAGGAAATATTGAATGATAGGAGTTGTAGAAAAATCCGTAGCATTAGAGAATGAAAAACTGTTGTAAGTGTTGAAAGGAAGTGAGGGAAATTGTGTAAGTTGTTTGATGGATTTAGTAATGGATTTGGTGGATGAATTAAGGTGATTTAGAATGTTTAAATGGTACTAAAACATGTTAGGATGTATGTAGGAAGATTGGGAAACAATGGGTGAAATTGGGAAGGAAAAACAAAATCTGTAACAAGGTTCTGGAACCGTCCGACCCAGAGTCTGGATCGGACGTGGGTCGGACAGGGCTTAAACAACGAGATGTAAACTTTCTGGAATGGTCCGACCCAGAGCCGTGGATCGGACGTGGGTCGGACAGGCTAAAATTTTTCCGTCGTCGAAGTTTCTGACTTCGTCCGACCCAGACGTTGGGTCGGACGTGGGTCGGACGGAGCTTGGACGACAGGACCAAAACCTTCTGGAATGGTCCGACCCAGAGAGTATGGGTCGGACGGAACAGTGCTGGGTCGGACATGGTAATTTTCTGAGAACGAATCCTACTGGAATGGTCCGACCCAGGGCTTGGGTCGGACGGTGGGTCGGACGGCCCTATACTTACAAAAAAAAAACAGTAAGCTTATAACTAGTATATATATATATATATATATATATATATATATAATATATATATTAGATATATATATGTAGACCCACCTATACATATGTATATACATGTGTATGTAAATTATGGACAAGTAATGGGAAGTAAGTAAAATGAAATATCAATGTAAGGAATGTAAAGGCTTAGTGAACAAGGATTAGTAAACACAAAAGTAGTTGAGTTAAGATTAATAACGGTAGATTAATCATTCGGTTGTATGTATATCATAGGATTTGAATTGTGAATACCGGAGGAACGTTGGGATACAAGTACAACGGTGAAAGGTATGATTTCTTCATGCCCTGTATCCTAATCTGGTTACCCCGATTTGTGTGCTTATTTGACCACCTAAATAAGATAAATGCATGAATCGGATTATAATGCACTTACCTGTGCTTGTCTTATGTTGTGCTTGAAATTATTGTCTTGAGCACTAGTTTGTATAATTCATGAAATATATGAATGATGATGAATGGTATTCGAACCTCGTATTGTACTTGTGTAAAGTATTGTACCTCGTATGTATGTGTACATTTATATTGTATTATTGTGGCTTGGATGTTGACTTGTGCTAATTCCTAACTATCTAACTCCTAACTTAAGTGAGTAAATTGGAATGAGTACAAGTCCGATATAGCTTCGGCCACGCGTGAGGATGCGGAGTCACAAGAGGTTGGCTGCAATTCCTGACTCTTAAACTGGTCCGCGGCCCAAATCCTTAAATGGGTAGCATCCCGGATTAGTGAGTCAAGTAAATACCGGAGGTGACGGTGTAGGCCCCAGGGCCGGAGGTCCCGACGACTTAACTTGAGTAAGAGTAAGAGTAAGTAAGTATGGATCCGTAAGTAAGTATGTGTATGAGTATGTATGTGTATGAAGTAACAAGTAAAAGAGTAATCTCCACCCGATTAACCCGGGGGGACCAATGAAGCTAACAAGAATTGTATATTGTGTATGTAATGAGTATGTGTAATTCGGAAGAGGTAAGTATGTATTGGTGGGTTTATATCGTATTCCTGGTATGAAATGAATTGTATGTATGTATGTTGTGTAAGTATTATGGTACTGTGTGTAAGAGCATGTATGCATGTATGCTTGTATGAAATGAACCGCATGTATTCGACCAAGTGGTCGGCGTACCCTCACTAGTACGCGGGGTATGCGGTTATCATGCTCGGCGAAAGCTGACCCCTTCGGGGGACATTTTTTTAGTGTGTAGGTACCCGAAACGAATATGGTCAAGGAAGAGACCGGAGGCACACCCTGGTATTTGGAAGTAAGTAGCGGGTGAGGAACGGGTAGTAAGTAGTCTCTTAGTGAGTATGTATGAACTTTGAAGAGATAGTACATTGTATAAGGATCTTAGTAAACTCGGTATGTAGATTATGTATTATATGTATTGTACTTGGAGTATTGTATTGAATGGAGATTGTAGTAGCATTTGGTAAAGGAGAATGCATGTAGATTTGTAGTACTCGGGATTCCGGTCCATCAGACCGATGCTGTATGTAATAGGAGTAGCCTTGTTAGTCACGTGGGTGACTAACGACATTGTATCACCCAATGTATGTCAGTAGGTATCCGCTGCGTGTATCTGATGAGTAAGGAGATTGGATGTTAAGGACTGTATTAATGGTATGGGTGTTACAAAAAGTGGTATCAAAGCGAAGTATCGCTCTGATTACTGGAAATACTGAGCTTAGGAATACCGAGTTAGGAATAGAAGCTTAGGGCTAAGGGCTGAGTGTTAGCATTAGAGATATGCTAGTTAGGAAACTACCGGTGAGTACCGGATACCTACAATACCAGTCCTGCCCGCCGCAAACCCCACTGTATAACTTGGGAAAGGACGCCAGAGAGAAGAAAAGTCTTCTCATACACGGGGAAACCCGATCTGGCAGTTGTGAAGCAATCACACGTTAAAACAAGAACCGACACACGGTAGATTCCAAGGATTGGAAGCCGGAAATGGATCCCGGTTAAACCACAATACCCGCACTCAACAGCGGTTGAACGAGCACTCTAACCACGAGGAGGCTGCACTTACAACAGCATGGGGCGACGTGCTTAGCAGTCGCGAGACCTAGCTAGACAACCAGCAACAGGAAAGAAGCACTAACTGTGCAATGAATGGAAAAAGGAGTAATAACAGAACCCGAGACACAAGTCTACGGATAGTAATACTGAATATTACCACCAACGGTATGCTAGCTGACTAAGGACATAGTCAGGAACGGTTAACTCCAAAAAACCACAACGCCGAAGAGGTACAGTACCTGGCCAGCATAGCTTACACAGCTACAAGAAACATCCACGGGATATAATCCGATAGGACTACAAGAGTAGTGCCTAAACAAGGTAGGCTCAGTAACCACCACAAATGTGTGGGAATGAGCCACAAGGAACGACACTAAACCAAATAAAATGGGAGTCTCCAAGGATTGGAGAAACATCCCGATTATCAACAATCACGTCAAGATCATTAGAAGCTACCTAAAGGAGCGAGTATACCAATTGTAGATCAATAAGATCAAGGGAAAAGGTCAACAAGACTATTAAATACAAGCAGAAACCATACCAAGATTGGTATAGGATTATCCAAAAACCACCGATACCGCGCACTTGCCAAGGCAAGTGCAGTGACAGTAAAGACAGAGATATGTAAAGGAACACAATACGTCACAAGTACATAGTAATGTACGGTGACCGTAACGAAACAACCACATGAATAAACATCCTAAAACTGAAGGAATGGAACCTTGGAAAGGCCTAACGGCCCGACCACTGTAATTAGAACATACCAGTCAGCGAGAAGCTAGACTTGGACAAGACCTCAAAACATGGCTATGCCATGAGAGATTTCTTTAACACCGAACCATTGTTTTAAAACCCAAAAATTTTCTTTCAAAACCACGAACCTTCTTTTAAAACCTTGGATTTTAAAACCAGACCAACAACATCACGGTGATATATAAAGAATGATACAAGAGGAGTTGACAATAGAATACTTCACCTAGGAGGTGTGACGAACACTACGAGTATACCCGTTACGGGATGTGGGACAACCGCACTCCGAGGAGCTTGTGGGCCCGACATATAGTTGGGTAAGTGGTAACGTATCAACATGGTTTACCCCACGTATGTACATGTAGTGTACGGCACACGGGAAGTAGTCAACTCCGTTCTACAGACCATCAGTGTGAGTTCAACCCAAGACAGCCGGACACCTCAGAGGATCAAGATAAAGGAACTCAGAGAATCATCTGAAGATGAGGAATAAGAACTAAGAAGTGCAAAGAGCACATGCTAGTAAGTATAGACATTGGATATGTCTCAAATAATCAAAGCAATTACCTGACAGCTGGATGGAAAGCCCAGCCTAAACACATTAAGGCGAATGCCTAACGTAAACCTAACATACTCAACAACGGGGCGGAATTCCCAAGAGCAATCACAAGATTACTACGAAGCACAACCCTCATTGGAGAGGAATATAAACCTAGTCAAGAATACTAGGAGCAGGCGTAAACAGTCTACCCAAGAACGGGAGACGTCATACCCAAAAGGGACGACTCAAGTAGACAATACCATAAGGACGTATAGAGGACAAACACGTTATAAACATTAGCCGGATGTAACGGCACCGCTACCAACACCTAGGAGCGATCCTTGAAGGGTGTCTGCGTTAACAACAGTTGAACAAGCGTTATGAATAAGCATCGGGAGCTAAAACGGACACTCGGTTAGGACACCGAAGGGATTTCACTTAACAGGAAATGCCCTAAGATATTGAGAGACACCTATTAACATCAGATTACCTAAAGGGTCTCCTATGAACGGAAGCGTGATGCCACGACTTACCATGGAGCCCAATAATACCTCCAACCTATGACGGTATACGTGGAGTGGAAACATGTATAAGCAGCTTGCAAAGAGCATAGCTTGCAGCAATACGGCTCAGAAGTCATAAACCAAATACGTTATATAACTTAAACGGTTGCAAAACCGGCACCAATGTTAACAAGACCTACAAGAATATTGCCTCATACGACAAGAAATCAACAACTGGACCATAAATTCAAACCCAACATCTGAGTGGCTTGGAGTAATGGCCAACTCAATGTCACTGTCACTAGAGCATCAGCCTAGTATACAGTTGACGGAGTTTTTAATTACCGCCATGCCTTCTGTAGCAATGGTAGCACAGAGGCATAAGAATCATGATAATGCCAACATTGGCCTAGTCCACACCTGAACACTACGGGAAACCCAAGGGAAGGTACCCCTCGTTAACCAAAGACCACTAATGCGGTGATGATGTGAACCCTTAGAAAAGGCTTCCATCTACTAACAAAAAAACCACGCAATAGATATTGCCAAGGGATGATGGGATAAGGAAATGAGATTTCCAAACCATTACGACTTAAGGGAGTAAGCATACTCCATATACACCCAAAATGTGGTGGACCATTGTGTAAACACCAACATAGCAAACCTTGTCATGAGACATATGAGTGGAGACAAACCCCTCAACAAGAACCTTCACTTGTCAGTGATAGAATACCCTCCAATTGGAGAACAGGACCAGAAAACCCTGGAAGTTTCGTGGGATGTCCTGGATATACATACAAGCAAAAACACAGCCAGAGCCTAAACCAATGCTCAGCACTGAAGGGCAATAACTGCCAAAGCAATTAATGTGAACACACATTGAATGCCATGAATGACTAACGCTCAAGAGAGCTTACGACCCGATG
The DNA here is from genome assembly GCA_023374045.1 of Limonium bicolor. Lineage (NCBI taxonomy): Eukaryota > Viridiplantae > Streptophyta > Magnoliopsida > Caryophyllales > Plumbaginaceae > Limonium > Limonium bicolor. The sequence goes on from CM041777.1 coordinate 346,893,242, forward strand.
AGTTATCTCATCCTGGACCAACCCAGATACTTGGTAAATTGTATCACAAATGATGATAGAATGTGAGGTAAGTTAACCTACACATAAAACCTAAGTGGAATAAGACATCTCCACATTGGGAAGATAATAAGATTGTCGTATGCTACGACAACCGTCATACACACAAACACAGGGAACTCCTAGTATATTTACGCCATAAGGAAATGGTGCCAAGGACAATGTCACTAAGTAAAAAGGAAACTACCACAGTAACAGAAACAGTAAAAGCAATGTTGTACAATGAGTAAGAATACGGTGCGCAACAAGCGACCGCTATGAGGGAATAGTTAAGCAATAACACGGAGTATAAGTATGAGATGACACACAGAAATATTCTTTCCTATCACATAAGTGACTTACTGTCAAGCGTTTACGCCTCTGCACTCTGTATGACTGAGTGTTTTGGTATTGCACTTGTGCAGCTAATGATCTAATGGGATGGTTAGGGATATGAAGAATGTAAACCGTAGTAAATCCTTCTTTTCACCAACAGACATGGCAAGCCAATAAGCAAGCTTAACAACAACCGTGCGGCCTAAGGCCAAAGAAGCACGAAGAGTGCGAAACACACTAACAATCACAGATGTGAATTCCAATGGAATAAAAGGTGAAGAGAGACTTAAGGAAAGTCACTAGGACCGACGCATATCAATGCAAGGTCATACAAGTAAAGAACACTTGTACTGAACCAGAAGAACTGGTATGATTTAAAAACTAGTGACAACAGAGGAAGCACTACAGCTAAGTGGTGACTTAACCTCGCCCGACAATAAGTCGGAGGAACTTAACGAATAACCGTAGAAGCACGAATAAATGTACAGCAGATTACCAGAGAGCTGGTTATAAATCCTAAACTCGTTGAGTTCAAGCACGGTAAAAGAATACCGAATTTGTTCAGTAAACCTTATTCCCATAATAGATGGATAAGAAGGTGATGTATAGCACATTAATGATAACACGAAGGGTAAGGAACCCAAGCTATCAGGGTCGCGCAGCAGAAGCTAGTGGGCCCTAGCTAGGAGATTAATACACCTAGTAAGTATGGCAAAATGGCTATTAATGCCTTGAAGCCGATTAAGCTAGAACCGAATTACATATGAGTTAAATAAACTCATATAGGAACTCTTGGCGCAAAGACTAAACCATTGGTATGGTTAAGACCCTTTGACCAGAGCATATTCTATAGTATACCGTAGTGAAGCTAAACGCTTCAATTTGCCAAAACTGATTAAACCAATGTTTAATAATAATAACATATGGTAGATTACGTGGGCGTAATCCCCTTTTAAGGGGGGTAGAGCGAAAACCGCTTAATGTAAGTTTATGAATAAAACACTTAAACCGTAATGTGCATAGCACAAATGAGAATCAAATTGATGATTGGTACTATGTTAAATAAACATAGTACTCATTCATATTGTAATTATGGTAACTAGGCATTAACATGCAAATACCATGGGAGGTATACCTATCTTGTAACACCAATGTAAGAGTATTGGTAAAGAAGAGTAATGAGTAGTGGACGGAGCTCCACAAGTATTGTAACCTTTGAAGAAGTAGTACGAAATGAATGAGGATAGTAGATGAATGAAGTTTATGAGTAGTGGAATCGTAAGTAAAATATTTGAAACAATTGAAGACAACTAAATCTTAGAAATGAAGTATTCCTTAGTTAGAATATAGGATATGATGGTGAGTAATGGACGGAAGTAGTGAAGGTTGATGAAATGAGCATTAGGATTGAACCATGGAGTAAAGCATTTGGGAAATAGAGTGAGGATGATTGATGGACTGATTCCATCCTTTGGAGATGTATGGATTCGTAATCACGACTAGAAAGAATAAAAAGATAGAAGATGAAAACAATTAAATTATTTGTTTGTTGAACCTGATGTGGGAAGTCGAACTTGATCCTGATCAGATCAAGGGAAACCGAACACAAATTGGGGTGGAAAGATAGTTCAACACTGATGCTGATCACATCAGGGTCGAATGATTCTCGAAGCTCCCCTCAAGTGGTCACAAGAATCACACATAGGATAGAAGTAATGAACATAAATTGGAATCTGGAGTTGTATGTTTTAGAAGGATTTCTATGTAGCCGTGAGGAAGGATTTTCCTTAGACTAGAGACTAGAGTATTGTTGGAAGCTGGTACGGGAGAAGATAGTAGTATATATGTTGTATTATTCCAAGGGCGGCGGGACATAGAGGAGTCTCGTGTCTAGATGATCTGAGCGCCTACGGGATTGGAATGTGTATTGCATCGCTTTGGGGATAGCCTTACATTGTATGTATGTATAAATTGGTAATGAGGAACCGGATGGTCGGTAGTAATGCGGATTGGAATAACTATAGTACATTGGTATGGTATGGTATGTAGAGACACTGAGTAATGGATTTGGGAATTGTAGAAGGAAGAAGGTATGGCTTTGGTATTAGACACGTAAGAATAAGTAAGTATTGTAAACCTGTAACCTCGAACAACTTTGAGGACAAAGTTCCTAAGGGGGGTAGATTGAAATACCCCGAACTTAAATACAGGGATTAAAATTAACTTAGTACGTATTAAGGGCCTAATGGTACCTAATTAATAATAGTAAGGAAAAATAAATCCAAAAGAAATAAAGAAACGCTTAAAAGGCGAAAAACGCTAAATAAGCGTTAAATAACCATAGGAGGTATGAGACCTCGGTTAGCGTGTATATGGATTCTAAAGGTTTAATAAGACCTAAATAATATATGGGAACAACTCCCGAAGAAAACGGATCCAAATAATGAATTAAGACATAATAGGGCTTTAAGCACGTTTTCGAGAAAAACGAAAACGTGATTTTAAGTGGTCAAACGGACCCGTAAAAATTATAAATCATTAAATAATAATTATTAAGCATTTATGGGAGCTTAGTAGTCAATAAAAATAAAGAAACGAGAAAATTCCGGAAAACGGGCCCGGTTAGTGAACAGTACCTAAACCGGGTAAAATAACGAGCGTTTTCTGTAAAAGAAGAAAAACGCTCCAGCTAAATAAGTAGGGGGACCGACTTTTAATAGTCAAATAACTCCCTCACACACACATGTAACTAGCTAATTAAATAAGAGAGCCAAAAGCAAAAAGCAATAAAGTAAAACTACTTTATCCTCTCTCTCTCCCCACACTCACTATTTCTCTACTCTCCACCTCTTCCTCCTCACCATCGATTTCTCCCCTTCTCTCTCTGGTTTTGGGCGATTTCCAAGCTCCCCCAACAACAACATGGCACTTCATCTTCTCTCCATGCTCTACCTCCATTTGAGCTCCAATCACAAAAATAATTACATATTTGTAATCCCCTCATCCTCCTCTATCATTCTCTCTTTTCAAAATTCGAAAAGGATGAGTTTCATCTCCATGGGTTTTCCCCATTCAAAGAGAAAATGGCACCAATGTAAAGCTTGGAGTCTCCTCTTCCAACAAGGTAAAAATCTACATGAAAAACTCATGTTTTCTCCACCTTACTTCATAACCGATTTTGCCTCTTTGTAATGCCTTGTTTTCTCTCTCCCTTTGAGCATAATATCAACCTTGCAATGGTGGTGGATTCACCTTCTTGAACCAAGGGCTAAAACCCCTCTTAAAAGCTTCAAAAGGTAAACCCTAGAAATTTGTTAAAGTATCCAATGAGTAGTTAAATCTATGGGTTAGGATATTAATTATACTTGTTTGTATGCTTTGGGTGATGGGAATGGAGTTTGGCAACTCCATTCCCCACAAAATCGAATTGTACAAGGAAGAGAAGAGGAGAGATGAGAAAGAAAGAAGGAATTAAAAGCTCATGGTAAGAGCTCTTACTAATGTTAAATTTTGGTGCATTAGAGTAATGGGAATGGGTAAACCAATCTAAGAAACCAATGAGTAATGTCAATTGAGTAATTGAGGAAGTTTGAGTATTGTGAACTAGTATGTGAATTGTGGGCCTAAGAGCCAAGTGTATTGTGTATGTGCATTAGTAATGTGGATTGAGGAAGTAATGGTGTACTAAGATTTGTATGTGTGCTGGTAACCCTTGTGGTTTGGCTAGATTAGGAATGAGTTTGATGAGAAAAAACACAGTGTGGAGAAGTAAGAAATGTAGAGGAACTATGGCAAAATTTTGGTAGGAATATGTACATGTAGAAATGACTTGGTGAATGGTAGAACCAAGGTATGTATTTGGATTAGTAGAGATGTTAGTGGCAATGGAATGGTAGTTGTAGTATGAGGAATAAGAAATGTAAAATCTGTAACAAAGTGTATAGAAATACATTGGAGAAGTTAGGAAGAATTAGTGTGTAAGAATTTGGTGACAAGAGTGTTGGACTTGAGAGGTGAGACAATGCATTGTAGGCCTTGGAGATGACATTAGGAGAGGAAACTATGTATGGAGGAAGTAGGAACCAAAATCTGTAGCAAAGGGGTATCAAATTTGTATAGAAGGACTAGAAAGATTAGTGTGCAAGAATTGGTAAAAAGAATGTTGGACTTGGGCATAGGTGGTATAATTGCTTAGAAATGAATTGGCATGGTAATAGAGATGTATTTGGGATGCTAGGAGTGACTGGTAGAGGAAATATTGAATGGTAGGAGTTGTAGAAAAATCCGTAGCATTAGAGAATGAAAAACTGTTGTAAGTGTTGAAAGGAAGTGAGGGAAATTGTGTAAGTTGTTTGATGGATTTAGTAATGGATTGGTGGATGAATTAAGGTGATTTAGAATGTTTAAATGGTACTAAAACATGTTAGGATGTATGTAGGAAGATTGGGGAAACAATGGGTGAAATTGGGAAGGAAAAACAAAATCTGTAACAAGGTTCTGGAACCGTCCGACCCAGAGTCTGGATCGGACGTGGGTCGGACAGGGCTTAAACAACGAGATGTAAACTTTCTGGAATGGTCCGACCCAGAGCCGTGGATCGGACGTGGGTCGGACAGGCTAAAATTTTTCCGTCGTCGAAGTTTCTGACTTCGTCCGACCCAGACGTTGGGTCGGACGTGGGTCGGACGGAGCTTGGACGACAGGACCAAAACCTTCTGGAATGGTCCGACCCAGAGAGTATGGGTCGGACGGAACAGTGCTGGGTCGGACAGGGTAATTTTCTGGGAACGAATCCTACTGGAATGGTCCGACCCAGGGCTTGGGTCGGACGGTGGGTCGGACGGCGTATACCAAAACTTACAAAAAAAAAAAACAGTAAAGATAATATATATATTATTACATATATATATATATATATATGTATACCCACCTATACATATGTATAACATGTGTATGTAAATTATGGACAAGTAATGGGAAGTAAGTAAAAATGAAATATAATGTAAGGAATGTAAAGGCTTAGTGAACAAGGATTAGTAAACACAAAAGTAGTTGAGTTAAGATTAATAACGGTAGATTAATCATTCGGTGTATGTATATCATAGGATTTGAATTGTGAATACCGGAGGAACGTTGGGATACAAGTACAACGGTGAAAGGTATGATTTCTTCATGCCCTGTATCCTAATCTGGTTACCCCGATTTGTGTGCTTATTTGACCACCTAAATAAGATAAATGCATGAATCGGATTATAATGCACTTACCTGTGCTTGTCTTATGTTGTGCTTGAAATTTATTGTCTTGAGCACTAGTTTGTATAATTCATGAAATATATGAATGATGATGAATGGTATCGAACCTCATATTGTACTTGTGTAAAGTATTGTACCTCGTATGTATGTGTACATTTATATGTATTATTGTGGCTTGGATGTTGACTTGTGCTAATTCCTAACTATCTAACTCCTAACTTAAGTGAGTAAATTGGAATGAGTACAAGTCCGATATAGCTTCGGCCACGCGTGAGGATGCGGAGTCACAAGAGGTTGGCTGCAATTCCTGACTCTTAAACTGGTCCGCGGCCCAAATCCCTTAAATGGGTAGCATCCCGGATTAGTGAGTCAAGTAAATCCCGGAGGTGGGACGGTGTAGTCCCCAGGGCCGGAGGTCCCGACGACTTAACTTGAGTAAGAGTAAGAGTAAGTAAGTATGGATCCGTAAGTAAGTATGTGTATGAGTATGTATGTGTATGAAGTAACGAGTAAAAGAGTAATCTCCACCCGATTAACCCGGGTGGACCAATGAAGCTAACAAGATTGTATATTGTGTATGTAATGAGTATGTGTAATTCGGAAGAGGTAAGTATGTATTGGTTGGTTATATCGTATTCTGGTATGAACTGAATGTATGTATGTATGTTGTGTAAGTATTATGGTACTGTGTGTAAGAGCATGTATGCATGTATGAAATGAACCGCATGTATTCGATCAAGTGGTCGGCGTACCCTCACTAGTACGCGGGGTATGCGGTATCATGCTCGGCGAAAGCTGACCCCTTCGGGGGACATTTTTTTAGTGTGCAGGTACCCAAAACGAATATGGTCAAGGAAGAGACCGGAGGCACACCCTGGTAGTTTGGAAGTAAGTAGGGGTTAGGAACGGGTAGTAAGTAGTCGCTTAGAGTAGTATGACTTGAAAGAGATAGTACATTGTATTATAAGGATCTTAGTAAACTCGGTATGTAGATTATATTGTATTGTACTTGGAGTATTGTATTGAATGGAGATTGTAGTAGCATTTGGTAAAGGGAGAATGCATTGTAGATTTGTAGTACTCGGGATTCCGGTCCATCAGACCGATGCTGTATGTAATAGGAGTAGCCTTGTTAGTCACGTGGGTGACTAACGGCATTGTATCACCCAATGTATGTCAGTAGGTATCCGCTGCGTGTATCTGATGAGTAAGGAGATTGGTTAAGGACTGTATTAATGGTAGGGGTGTTACATTTATAATCTGTTTTAGTATGTTTATATTGTTAGTTTGTTACGTGTTTCGGTAGGTTCGAAAAAAAAGAGAGAGAAGCTAAGCGAAAAAAAAAAACGAAGCAGCATGCGTCCGCTCCTGTCCGCCTCCTGTCGAGCGGACGCCACACAGGCCTTGTCCGCCTCTTGTCAAGCGGACGTCACACATCCGCTCCGCCTCCTTGACCGCCTAATAACACGCGGACGCCACTCAACGTGTCCGCCTAAAACGACGCGGTCGATACACAAGCATTACCGCCTAAAGACGTGCGGACGTCCCTCTATTAAAAAAAAAACGCTGCGTTCGATTAAGTCTGTTCTTCCCCAAACTCCAATCGCTCCAGCTTCTTCATTTCTCGGCCGAACCACTTATATTATTATTGTGTTTGTTCTAATTATTTTATTTTCTAATCTGTTTCAGTTATATTATTATTATGTTTATTTCTAATTATTTTATTTTCTAATCTGTTTCAGTAGTTTTGTTTATATACAAAAACACCAAAAAAAATGGAAATGGAACAGGTGTTCGAAGGAGGGTACTGCTATTCGCAGTATTTATACTGCTCCGTATGTGGGGGAGCTCATGATTATGAGGATTGTCTCATATTCCAAGAACAACTCTGGTTAGAAGATCAACCAGATTACCTGGAGAGACTCGCTCTACAAGAACAGCAACCAAAAAGCGAAATAATTCAAGAGGTAGAATACCCCACTGCGGATGTAAGTTACTTTCTTCCCTCTACGGTCGCCTACCGCCAGTTTCCATCCTTCTCTGTGCTCTATCCAGAAAATGAGGATACTTACATCCTTGAAAATGAAGAGAAGGAATTGCCATCACCTCCCGCCAAAATATCCAAACAAAACGCCACTATCACCTTCAAAAAATTAACTTTCTCTGAAGATGATATCGATCAGCGTCCTTCTACAAGCCTCACCTACAACAGGATGATGTTTACATCCTCCAATTTGAGGAAGAAAAATCATCACCACCGGGTCTTTTGTTAGAACTACGTTCCCGGCAGTAGTACTCCTCAAACACCAGATTTGTGGAGTATTAATTTTCTTATTTTATATGCCGAGGTAACGTTTTGTTTTGATCTAGGATAACGAAGCAGGCGTCTAGCCAAAGACGTTAAAGAAGGGCAGCTTCCCGGGAGGCAACCCGGATGAACTTTTATTTTATTTACTTTTATGCTCTTTAATTTTCAGGTTCTCTTTAAATTTTATTTTTGCTAACTTTTAACCCCGTTTGTAGTATAGTTGCTTCTAGTGTCTTATGCAGGTGCACCTTCATATCTACACCGCAACCAAGTACGCACTACGCAACTTGAGGCTGAAGCTCAAGTGTGGGGAACTCCTTTAAACAACTAGCAAAAAAAAATCAGGGGAGTACCAGTTTCTTTAATTATGCTTTTATTTTAAATAAAAACTGCAGAGGAGCGTTTATGTGCTTAAATGTTTATTTGTGATCTTTGTGTTATCTCTATTTTATCTACTTACCGAAAAGGTCTTCTGAAACCTTCCCTTGTTTTTCTGGTGAACAATGAGGACATTGTTCAATTTAAGTGTGGGGGAGTGTGCCCTTTTCGGTGACATTTTGTGCTTAAATGTTTAATCTCTCTCCTTATCTTTCGTTTGTCCAATTCAATATTATGTACCCTTTATATGTGGGTTGTTCTCTTTAAGAATAAATACTGTTATGAATTGTAGGATAAATGGTACAAATTTTAAAATTTTGATTACTTTTGAGGAGCATTTTATATGCGGTGTGACCAAATAATCTGCAAATGGTTGGATTTTATTGCTCAGGGTTTCTTTCTGTCTTCTCTCTTAGGGATTGCTAAGGGGTGCTTTTCTGTTGAAAAAAAAAGAGAGAAAGAAAAATACAAAAAAATAAGGGACTTTCGATACACCATAGGTAACCAACAAAAGAGTTGAGTGTTCTTAAATACAAGGCGTGATGCCTACATTTTCTCATCCCTTATGCAAAAGTGAAAACAAATGCATAAATCTATTTTTCCTTTTGTTTTCTCCTCAATGCCCATTCTTGAGAGAAGTTGGCCATGGTAAAAGTTCTCAGAGTCACCTAAACAAAAGAAACATTGAAGTACCTTAGATCATACCGAAACTCTATATTTTATTTTTACCCTGAGCACACCTATGCCACCAGCAGTTGATTTTTCACACTCCTCGAAAAGTTTAAAGATCATGTTTATCCTACCCTTCATAATAATATTTGTTAGTATTGAGCATTTCCTACTTGCTTAGGTACATGGTTTTGCTTGAGGACAAGCAAAAAGATAAGTGTGGGGGTGTGATAAGTGTCCAACTGAGCATGATTTATAGGTATATTTCATATATTATATTAGCACTTTCTTGCTCATTTCTCCACTTCAGTTAGTTTTCCTCTAGTTTATGTTTTATTATTATCTCACAAATTTATTGGTTTAACATGAGGAAAACCAAGCTGGAAGTAAAGTAGACGAAGAGACGAACACATAGACGCAAACGGCTCAGAAAACGGAGTCCAAACGAAGAATCTAGAGCCAGTCAAAATTCGTAGAAGAAATAAGCTTGTATGTCGTGAAAACAGGCGGACAAGAGACAAGGTGCTACGTCGTGAAAACAGGCGGACAAGAGACACTTGCAACCGCCCAAAATGGGGCGGACACTCACACTTGCAACCGCTAATATCAAGCGGACATGACCATGGGCAACCGCCCAATACCAAGCGGACAAGACCATGGGCAACCGCCCAATATCAAGCGGACAGACTACTAGAAACCGCCTGTTACGGGGCGGACTCACACATAAGGAACCGCCTGTTTGAGGCGGTTGCTTAGGCGGTCATGACTAAAATCAGTCGCGCCAGTTTTTCTTCTTCGCGTCGACTTCGCCCGTCGACTTGTTTCTGCCATATCCATCTACTTCGCCCGTCGACACTTATTTTCCTCACCTCTGTCCCCTGCAATTAATGAGGAGCAATCAATGACCCCCTTATCTTGTTCATGCGTGATCCAGCCTGTCTCCTCCTTCTTCTTCCTTCTCTGCTGCTTCTTCCTTCCCTATATAAACAGAGATCCTTCACCCAATCAATCCATCCACGACCCAACATCCACTTCACCACACACGTCCATCCCATTTCTCTTCTCCGCATTCTCCATTTTATTTATTTCTACATTCCACCATATCCACCTCTAGTCCTACGTATATAAAATAGCAGAGCGAATCCAGGAGTGATCACAGATGATTTCTATTACTCTTGTTTCTGTTATTCTATTTAATATGTTAGGCTAGAATATATATACTCTGGGAATGGTTATTATATGTTTGTATTAATTATGCAATAATTTTACTGGTTTTATTTATATATAGTTGTTACGATTAAAGGTTTTCTCGCATCTTTTAATAAATGTCATGAGTTTATTAAATTGCTCTACTAAGTCTATTTTGATCAGACCAGGTGATAAATAGATAGGTTAATTAAGCCGTAAATTTGGAGAAAGAAAGCTTATGATTTAATAAGTTAGTATTTTCAGATGCATAAATAATTTCTCATATCTAAACCGTCCGTTTACACGTATTGTGCTTGAACCTTGATTAGAACCTTGCATTTTCAGGTAAACGAGTTCTTTTGAGGCTATGATTTAGTCCTTAAGATAATAAGAGAATTTTGCCAAATTATTAAACCAGTAGAGATAGCTTAATTATGCAGATTATAATAACCTGAACCAGAGTTCATTTAATTTATCTATTAACTGTGTTTATTTTTACCTTTCCTTTTATTTATAATACAAGTCAATTAATTCCCCTCTTGTGACACGCTTAGGTACTATTATATGTATATTAGTCCCACGGTTCGACATCCGGTTGCTTACATTTCACTATACTACTGCGACGGGATTTGTTTGCAGCCCGATGTTTATTTTGAGTTTTTAATTTCTTTATTTTAATTTTACACCAGTTTAACCACTCACTTTATAACGTCTGCAAGGTCATGACAAATGTAACTGCATTGACCTTGACTAAGTTGACCAAGTCAATAGGTGGAACATATTGACTTAACCATAGTAATATGACCAAAAAGAGTCAAGTTGACCAACTCATTATATTAAAGAGAACTTGAAGGTTTAAGGGTATTAACACCCAAGATCAAGTTACATTAATACCATATAGTATTATGATCTATATGAGTGAATAGATATATATATATATATATGTATACCTATGACCAAAAAAAATAAATAAAGGAGGGATTAAATCCTAAGATTGTAAAATTATTACAACTGTGTTGATTACTAACGTCATTAGAGGATTAAATATCTAATCACATAATTGAACATTTTCGTAAAACCCGACTAGCAAAGATAGCAAACACGGGTTAAGTATGAGAGATTTACGTTATAAGAGATACCGAGATGGGTTGACAATTATAGCGTATTAATACTTAGCTTCATATTCTAGATCTAAGGAATTACGAACGCGGGATCTAGAAGCTAGCCACTCATGCCGGTGTACGGTATGTTACTGTGTGATCCGATTGTTCATGAGGATTACCTTGGCTTCGCAAATGTGTGAATATATGACAAAATGATATGTGTGTTTATATGATTATTATGTTCACGTGATTTGTTTGTCGAATAGCTTACGTAATTGATTGTGCGTGTTTATTATTCGAACCGAGGCAAATATTGATTATAGCTTGAGTTAAGTTATAAGGTGTGATAAAAATATTATCACCCATGGTAGGATAATGATATAACTTGTACTATCCTAAGTTAACCTAGAGATACCTTAGGTAGAGTAACAGGGATGTCGTTCTCAAGTAAAGGTATATTGGAACAGGGAGAAAATCCGAGATAAATTCTAAGCATCTTAGACCTAAAAGGCTTGTACACTAGAGATATATCACTATAACACCCAGTGTTGAACTTTAGGCATTTAGATTAAGAGAACTATCACCTAAGTTAGGATAATTATATAAATTATATTATCCCAAGATAACCTAGAAGAAACCTTAGGTAGTGTAACTGTAACGACCCAAACACTGGCCTAGGGGTAGGGACGTTACACGCCGCGTATCACTACCTAATAACACAAGATCATGCTATCGTTCACATTAAAGGCCCAAAGCAACACTTTCAAAATTATATATAAATCCGGTATGTCGAAGTATACCAATGATATTACGAAAAATCCCCAAGTACACATCAGAAGTCAAAAGTAAACATTAAGGTCCGAAGGCTACAAAGTCTAAATGAAAATGTATCAAAAATAACAGATACAGGCTTAACGAGCTAAACTCCAGAAATCAAACATAGGCGATCCTGCTGAACAATTTGCATGGTTAGAAGAAGTAGGGGAATGAGCACATAACAAAGCTCAGTAAGCAGCGACCGTCATCAATGAGGTAGTCCAAAATAGTTAAAATCAGAAGTAGAAGCAGAAGATAGACAGTGTAATAATACTTTCCAAATTAGACTGAAGTTCAACAGAATCCATAGCAGAAGGAACATAAGGTTCCCAGTACAGAGTTCACAAACAGAAGGGGACAATAGCACAATGCATAACACTCAGAAAGGGTCGGAGACCCATGGATCTAACAGATCCCTCGGCAAACATAAATGACCCAATGGCCAAAGGGTTTGTCAACCCCATTGTAACACCCCTACCAGTAATCACACCATTATCTCCTAACCTGTCTCATTACTAAACACAAGCAGCGAAAAATCCGATACAACCGGGGGGATGAAACAATGCCGTTAGTCACCCACGTGACTAACAAGGCCAATCCAAACTCAAATACAAAAATCAAATACAATATCGGTCTGATGGGTTATACCGAGTACACTATACAAACGTTACTTCCATTACTTAATCAATCTCAACCAAATACAACTTCAATCCCATATTATACAAATACAACCTCCATTCATTACTATACCGAGTTTCTACAATCGTCAAGTTGCCGGTAACAATTCGGCTTACAATTCAACATTTCAAATAATTACAACCTTCGCTAATTACTACCCATGCTTACATAGCAACCCGTCCTACTCTCGAACGGTGATCGGCTTCATTGTACCTGGAAAATAAAAACGATGCCCCTAGGGGCTCAGCAACATTGCTGCATATGAAATTCGCATACCCCGCGTACTAGCGAGGGTATGCCGACTATTTGGTCGAGAGCATGCGGTTCATTATAATTCAAACAGCATGCAAGGTATCAGTACATTATATATGTATTTTAACACAATCAAGGTTCAATAAGAACACAAACACTAACACACATATCAAGGGGTTAGTTCAATATATATACTTAGGCTTGAGGGTTTCTACGTCTCTATGCCTTATTCAATTGCTCATTGTCTTACCCACTTCTTGGGTACTCTTACTCACAATCTCAACACAGGTCTACAATACTCAACTCAAATCTCAAGTCCCTCAAGTCACCACTCAATTCTCAATACTCACATACTCAAATTAATACTCAAATACTCAAGTTCTCCATTCAATGCTAAATACTCAAATCAATACTCAATACTCAAAGGCATCTTTTAAGTCTTAGCCACGACCCGGGCAGGGTCATACACAAGACCCACCACCGGGACAAATACAAAGGAGCTATGCATTTAGCTCCTCAAGTTCACAAATGTCAAGTTCTCTACCGGACTACTCAAATTCCCAAAACTCCTCTCTCGGAGTCATTTCACAATCTCATGGATGAGCCTAGAGGTATCTCTCTCGATAACATCTATTGGCTTAGGGAATTCCTCAATGTCTAGTATTAAATATTTAAGGTTTAACCCAACTTATCGAATACTCTCATGTTCGTGACATTGTTCGTTTTTAGTCGGTTCCTCTCATTGGGGTCGACTTATCTCTAAGGGGTTTTGGTGATCCCTTACCATGCTTTACTTTACTCAAGGTTCATATTTTGAACAATTATCAATCCTCTAGATAGAGGTTACTCATATACTTCCACTATTATTTATTGTGTGGATTAAATCAATTCGGTTCTCTAACTGTTTCGGGAGTTTACTTCTCCGTACAATTCTCTCACATTCTAGTGAGTTCATAGTTTGTGTTATCGTTTCTTGGTTCGATAGTTTAGTGTGTTACCACGTTTTCGTTAGTTCGTAACTTGACTCTTTCTACGAGTCTCTAACCAAACAAGACTCAACTATGAGTTGCACTACAATACACAATCACATGCAAGCAACTCTTTCACAATTTACCCTTCATGAATTATACAAACTTAGTTCAAATACAAACCAAAAGCAACAATACATACAAGCACTAATAAGTGCAAACAATCCGATTCATGCTTTTATCTTGTTAGGTGATCACACAATCAAACAAGCACACAAATCGGGTAACCGAGTTAGGATACAGAGCATGAGAAAATCATACCTTACACCATGGTTTTTACTTTTACCCGGGTCTTCTCACTTTGCTCGGTTACTCTTGGTCCACTGACAATATTCCAAACATCTCCATCATTTATGGTACTACGGTGTGTAAAACTAATACTCCAGTAATTAACCCCGTTGACCCATTATTCTTTGGTTTTGTTTGTGCTCTTAAACTCACAACTATTCTCAATCACTTCTCACACTTGTTTAACACTTTCCAAGGACCTTTATAGGCCACCAAAATGTCCTAAACATCATCTAAAACCAATACCATTAAAAACCCCCAGTTTTAGAACCCTTAAAAACACTTTCTGTTGAATTTTTGGGGTGGTCCGGGTTGTGTCCGGGGTTACAAACCCGAACAAACACGAAATTACATTCTGGACAGTTTTTGCTATGGTCCGGGCTTGTGTACGGGATACAAACCTGGACCAACCTCTATTGTGACTCTCTGGGACGTTTTTTGGGGTGGTCCGGGTTTGTGTACCCGATTTGCAAACCCGACCACGCCCTGGAACTGTCAAATTTTACAGTTTTTCCACCAGTTTTCAACCCTAACTCACCTTAATCATTTCCTAATATTTCCAAAGTTTTCTACATGTTAATCACCCTAAAATACTCCTTAATCATGTTCCAAACCTCCTCAAAACATCAGTCAAATTCTACTCAATTCCATGCTTAATTTCTAACAGGTTTTTCCTCCAAACTGTTACAGTTTGCACACTTGTGCATTTCTAACTTCTTCTTACTAGTGTTCCTCCTACCAACCTCACAAATTTATCAATGACCATTAGAAATCATTCCTACATAAATGCACTTCTAAAACCCACATCACTCCTTGTTTCACAAGTTATAAACACTAACGTTTTTCCAAAAATTCCAAGTTTCTCACATGCTATTTGCTACAGATTTTATACCTCTCTAATCCCTTCTCTCCTACCATTCCAAGGAACTAAACATCCCTACTCAACCCAACTAAACACTTAAGTTTCCTCCCATTGACAAAGTCACCTAAAACACTTATTTTCTATCGAAATTTCGCCATAACCTCCCCATAAATCTATCATGTCCATCCATCCACAACTCTCATCAATTTTCTTTCCTAATCTAGCCACACCCAGAAGGGTCCTACCAGCACATAATATATCATCAAATTCCATCAACAACATAAGCACTAAATATAAAGTGCATGGTCAAAGGCCCTTAATTCAACCAACTTTCGCAAATTCTCTCTAAAATCAAATATACACATTTTCCCCACATAGATTTCAATTCATAATTTGGGTTCATTAACTTAATTACCCATCCCAAAACCTAAAGCAATTAAAACAAGATTCAAGGTAGATTCTTACCTTAATTTCATAAGTTCTTATTCAAGTCTCCTCTTCCTCTCCCAAATTCGGTCAAGTGGGAATGGAGTTGCAAAACTCCATCCCAACACCCAAGGAACCCAAATAAGTTCAATTAAATTCTAAACCCTTAGAATCTCTCAAATTCAATGGAAGGGCTTAAAACGCAAAGTTAGCGTTTACCTTTTGGAGCTTTTTCAGAGGGGTTTCAAGCCTTGAATCCAAAGGGGTTCCCACCACCATTGGAGGGTTGAAAGTAAAGCTCAAAATCAAGAAGAAACAAGACATTACAAGAGGGAAAAATCTGTCACAAAGGAGAAGGAAGAAATGATTTCTTTTCTCTTATATATTTTTACCCTAGGAGAGAGAGGAGCGCTCCAAGCTACACATTGATGCCATTACTCTTCAAATGTGGAAACCCATGGAGGTGAAGTTCTTCCTTTTTGGATTTTGAAAAGAGAGAATGATAGAGGATGATGAGAGGAACAAGATATGTATTTATTTTTGTGATTTGAGCTCTATAATGGAGCTTGGGCAAGTCAAAGAAAGCTTGAATAGCCATAGGAGAAGAGGGCTGTCGCAAGGAAGAAGAAGGGAGGGAAGAATCGGCTGGAGGAAGAGAGTGAGGAAAGAGAAAAGGAAAAGAAAGAAATGAAGGAGAGAGAAGGGGGGGTTACTTTTCTACTTTTTCTTTCTTTCTTTTCTTTTCTTTCTTTCTTTCTAGCTTAATGTGTGTGAGTGGGGGTTGTTTTACTAATTAAAAACTGGCCCCATATATAGTACCAGCTGGAGCGTTTTTCGTCTTTTACAGAAAACACTCGTTAATTTACCCGGTTTTAGCACTATTCACTAACCGGACCCTTTTTCCAGAATTTTCTCGTTTCTTTCTTTAATTTTAATGGTTCTTAAGCTTCCATTATGTTCATTTATAGTTATTTGATGAACTATAATTTTTACGGGCTCATTTGATCAATTAAAGTCGCGTTTTCGGGTTTTCTCGAAAAACAAGCGCTAAAGCTTTATTAGCGTTTTTAACTCATTATTTGGATCTGTTTTCTTCGGAAATTGTTTCCCATATATTATTTAGGCCTTATTAAGCCTTTAAATCCATCCAATACCATTTTCAAGTTGTATTCCTCCTAGGGTCACTTAACGCTCAATTTAGCGTTTTTCGCTTTTAAGCGTTTTCTGTTTCTTTTGATTTATTCTCTTTACAAATTATTTAGGCACTATTACACCCTCAATATCTTACTAGAGTAATTTAATCACCCTAATTAAGTTTGGGGTATTTCAAACCTACCCCCCTTAAAGAACTTTGCCCTCAAAGTTGGTGAATCTAATATTGTTATCACCCAAGTACTCAATACAAAGGTTATAAACTCTCTATAACCTTTAGACTCCAAAGTCTAACTCAATGCATACCACACATCCAAACAACATGTCAAGCATGCATAGCAACCAAAATATCATTGTACAAAACTCTCCATGGGGTCCATCCGTAGATAAAGAGGACAACAATCCTCCTCCCATATCGAGTGATCCCTCAGGTACCGGTCCACGTTTGAACACTTATGCTCTCTGGTTCACGCCGTCATGACATTGAGCACTTACCTTTCCCTGGCTCTACGGTCCTTTAGTTCTGATCAAATTCTTTTGCACCTCTAGAGAATCCTCAGGCTCCAAGTGGGTACTCTTCCCTGACCGACTACACATATCTGGCGGCCCTTGGACAAATACAAAACACACACTACAACGTCTTACCAGTCACTTAGTACCGTTGCTCGTCCGTGTGTAATGGTTTCAAAACTATACATCACTTCCACCGACTCACAACTAGCTTCACATCTTCACCTCCATGGTTTCAACCCCGATACCGGTGCCTAGCCATGAAAGATCCACTAGCGCCCGTGGGAGCGGTTTCAAAACAAGATCCTCATTCTCAAGTTGAAGAAAACCATTTGTGTCAAAATTAGTTTGGAAATTCATTTTGAAAACTCAATACATCTCTAAGTTCCAATTTATGATGTTAGTTTCACCTATTACTAGTGTGATTACTTGTGGCCACTTATAAGGAGCTTCAAGAGTCATTCAACCCCAATGTGATTAGTATTGGTGTTGAACTATCCATCCACCCCACTTTGGTGTTCGGTTTCCCTTGATCGCTAGCAAACCAAGTTTCACCTCCACCCCAAATCACCCAATCAAATAGTCACTCATTATCCCATTTTCTATCTTCTTAATTTTTCTAGTCATAAAACACCCATCGATACATTTACCAATTTATAAAATTCTTTACTCATTACTACTCATCTTATCAATTACCACTCAATTATCTCAAAATACTTACCTAAGAAATTCAAAGTTAGTTCTCCAATTAGTTTTTCTATCCTCAAATAGTTCACAAGTCAAGTCAATTTCTATCCTCAAATTATTCACAAGTACCATCAAATCAAGTTACCTAGGGGGCTCCCTTCCCACTAGGTTCAACATCGGTTTCATACCGATTTATACTAATTAATTTCCTCAAACATACTCACTTCTCCAAACTATTACCAATCGGGGTTCTCATTCCCCATGGAGTTTCTCTACTCCATTCACCTCAAATCTCTCACAATCAATACTCCTTTCCACTTCAAATCTCACAATCAACCTTAATTACATTATGAATGGATACATATGTTTATTTAACATAAGTACAAATCATCACAACAAATTCTTTTTCGCTATGCGCATTATAGTTTACGCCCTATCACGTAAAACATACATTTCACGGTTTTCGCCCTACCCCCCTTAAAAAGGGATTACGCCCACGTAATCTACCATGTGTCAACATTGGACATAGGTCTAAGGCGTTTAGCCATCATGGAGTGGTTCAACTTCCATGCGGTCTATTACACAATGTATTCTGGTCAAAGGGCTTAACCATATTGTTGGTTAGTCCCTGCACCAAGAATTCTCATCGGAGTTTATTTAACTCTTAACCAGGTTCGGTTCTAGCCTTAGAGGCTTCAAGGCGTTGATATTTAGCCATTCATACACTAGGTGGGTTAAACCTTAGAATTTGGGCCCACTAGCTTTCGCGAACCTGCTGGTGGCTAGCTTTCTATCTGATACTATTTTTATGTTATTATGAATAAGTTTTATAATAAGTTTATCCCTTTGTTATCCAAGTTAGACAAGCATTCATTATTCGTACGTTTCATCTTGGTCTTTTCGTTATCCATAATCTACATCATCTTATAAGGTATCATAACTGGTATTCCTTACGTACGCGATTCATGACTTGATTTTCTATCCAGCTTTGAAATCTACATACACTGTGTGTTATGATCATCACTTGCTCCTCGACTTATTGTCGGTTGAGGTTGAGCCACTGCTTTGTTGTAGTGCTTCCTCTATTGTCAGTGGCTTCTGAACTATGCCCATTTATCTGATTCTGTACAAGTGTTCTTTACTTGCACGACCTTGCATTTTCTATGCATCGGTCTTTACGGCTTGGTGTTTCTTTCTACTTTTACCACAATTGTCATCTTCCCAACTTCCTAGCTATCCCACTCGATCATTACTGCACAAGCGCAATACCAAAACACTCAGTCCTACAGAGTGCAGAGGCGTAAACTCTTGGCGGTAAATCACTTATGCGATTGCAATAGGAATGCCATTGTTTCCTTGTTGCCCAGTCTGTCTACCATCTTTTATTCAACAACTCCATAGCCATGTGTGATTTATTCACATGTATAGGTCGCTTGCCGCGCACCGTGTTCTTACTGGTTTTACAGTATTGGTTTACATGACATCCGTTTTTGCTAGCTTTAGATCATGCATTTCCACCATTTATACAATGGTTCACCATTTATATTTCTGAGCTCCTTGAGCGTTATTTACTTATACTTCATGTTTCCACATACCGTGTTTCTTCTAAACTGGTTACTCCTAGGTTTCCAATAATTGCTATCAAAGCCTATTTCACATTGCTTGGCAATAATTGTATGCTCAAGCTCCACTACTTTAGTAGACATTCACCGCTCTCGCGGTCTCACATTGACGAGGGGTATCCCTGCTCGTTGGTTATTAAACTCCTTTACTGGTGCCGTTCTTGGCAACTCCCATGTGGTTCACAACAGGTTTTACAACCGTTGAATTATATATTGTAATAATTTCATGGAATACTAGCCCCGTTGCCTAGAGCTCTGCTCATCTTAGGCTATTCACAACATTGTTTCTCCGTATACCATAGGATGGCTTGGAGGTATTACTGGGCTCCATGATGGGATCATCGCACGCTTCGCTTCTGTCTGTTGGATGCCCTTAAATTATTTTGGTATTGGCCAGTACCATTTATTTAATTTAGGGTATCCCCTGATAAGTGGGACCCCTTTGGTGTTCTCACCGAGTGTTTGTTATAGCTCTGGTGCTCTTATTACGACACTTCGTTCAACTATGTTGACTTTGATACCCTTTATGGATCGCTCCTGGGTGTTGCTGATTATGCCGTTACATCCGGCTAACATTTGAGTATGTTCTGTCTTCTCCGCATTGCGGTTCTTGATTTCAAGTTATCCCGTTCAGGGTTATACGTCTCCCATTCTTAGGGTGGACTACAATACCTTTCTCATGGTTTTAACCGGTTTGGTATTCCCTTCGGTGGTGAACGGTATCCTCCAGTACTTTAGATGATCACTCTGGGTATTTCACTCTGTTCTTTGAACATTTTGTGTGTCATGATAGGCCTTTGCCTTAGCGGGTTTAGACCGGTTATCCACTCCGGCTATTTCATGCTTTTGTTTCAAGTTCTGGAGACATATCCAATGTCTTTAGTCAGTTACTAGTGCTTTTTGCACTTCCTAACTCTTAATCATCCTCCTGAGGTGAGTTCTTGACTCCTTTTGCTAGTAAGCTATCTGAGTTCCTTCGATTATTCGAAGTGTCCAACTATTCCGGTTTGAATTCACTTATGGTCCATAGAACGGAGCTGACTACTTCCCGTGTTTCGTACACTACATGTATACATACGTGGGGTACCTTATTGGTACGTTACCACTTACCTGACCAACTCACAAAAGGGTCTGTCAGGCCCGCAAGCTCCTTCGGAGTGCGGTCGTCCCACATCCCGTATTTGGGTACACTCGTAGTGCTAGTCACACGCCTAGGTGAAGTATTCTATTGTCACTCTTCTTGTATCATTCTATGATACTCACCGTGTTTCTTCTGGTTTGGTTTTAAAATATGAGGTTTAAAAGGAAATGTTGAGGTTTAAAAGAAAAATAAATTCTAGGTTTTGAAATAAAACTTCTGAGTTTGAAAGGAAATCTTCACGGTGTTGCCATGACTGAGGTCTTGACCAAGTCTAGCTTCTCGATGACTGGTGTGTTTGTTAATGCGGTGGTCAGGCCGTTAGGCCTTTCCAAGGTTTCATCCTTCGAGTTCTTAGGTTCGGTAATCCTGCCCTTGCTTCCATTGTCATGGTGGTACTTTAGTAAGTACTTGTTAGTCGTCAAAAGTCTCCCAAATTGCCGTGTTGTTGCTGCACTTGCCCTAGTAAGTGCGCGGGTACGTCGGTTTTCAGGTTAACTCGTACCGATTACGGTATTGTTTTCATCCGTACTGGTGGTCTTATTAGCTCTTTCACCGACCGGGGTACTCCGTGTACCTTGCTTCATAGCTCATTCCCACACTTTGCGGTGGTTACCGAGGTTGGCAAGTCCTTAGGAGCTACATCGTAGTCCTGTTGGTGTATGTTTTCTGAACATTTTCATAATTGCCTGAACTATGTTGTTTGGGTGTTATCGCCCTTTTGGCATTGTAGGTTTGGTGTCATCCAACCTTGTCTATACCGTTGGTGGTATTGTCAAGCATTGCAGTTCGCAGACTCTCTTGTCCCAGGTTTTGTTACTCCGTTTTTCCGCTTCATTGCGTAGTTGTACTTCCTTCTTGTCGGTTATGCATGGTTCTCGCGACTGCGAAGCACGTCGCCCCATGGTGCCGCAAATTCCATTATCCTGCTGTTAGGATTACTCAATCTTCTACCGTTAAGTATGGCGTTTATCGTTCAAACGGGAACCGTCTTCGGGATTTCCAGTTCTTGGAATCTACCGTATGACAGGTTCTTTCTCCATACAAAGTTTATTCACAACTGTCAGATCGGGTTAACCCGAGTATGAGAGGTCTTTCCATCTCTCTAGCGTTCTTCTCTCAACTTATAACGAGGGTTGCGGAGGGCGGGATTGGTCATGTAGGTATCCAGATCATATTGGAAGTTCCCAACTAGCGTACCTCACACACTAACACTCAACCCTTAGCCCTAATTCTCTAATTCCTAACTCGGTATTTTCCTAAACTCGGTATTTAGACCATCAGAGCGATACTTCACTCTGATACAACTTTTTGTAACACCCCTACCGGTAATCACACCATTATCTCCTAACCCGTCTCCATTACCAACACACAAGCAGCAGAAAATCCAAAACAACCGGGGGTGAAACAATGCCGTTAGTCACCCACGTGACTAACAAGGCCAATCCAAACTCAAATACAAAAATCAAATACAATATCGGTATGATGGGTCTTATACCGAGTACACTATACAAACATTACTTCCATTACTTAATCAATCTCAACCAAATACAACTTCAATCCCATATTATACAAATACAACCTCCATTCATTACTATACCGAGTTTCTACAATCATCAAGTTGCCGGTAACAATTCGCCTTACAATTCAACATTTCAAATAATTACAACCTTTGCTAATTACTACCCATGCTTACATAGCAACCCCGTCCTACTCTCGAACGGTGATCGGCTTCATTGTACCTAGAAAATAAAAACGATGCCCCTAGGGGCTCAGCAAAATTGTTGCATATGAAATTCACATACCCCGCGTACTAGCGAGGGTACGCCGACTATTTGGTCGAGAGCATGCGGTTCATTATAATTCAAACAACATGCAAGGTATCAATACATTATATATGTATTTTAACACAATCAAGGTTCAATAAGAACACAAACACTAACACACACATCAAGGGGTTAGTTCAATATATATACTTAGGCTTGAGGGTTTCTACGTCTCTTTGCCTTATTCAATTGCTCATTGTCTTACCCACTCTCTTGGGTACTCTTACTCACAATCTAAACAAGGTCTACAATACTCAACTCAAATCTCAAGTCCCTCAAGTCACCACTCAATTCTCAATACTCACATACTTAAATTAATACTCAAATACTCAAGTTCACCATTCAATCCTCAATACTCAAGTTCTCAAATCAATACTCAAAGGCATCTTTTAAGTCTTAGCCACGACCTCCAGGCAGGGTCATACACAAGACCCACCATCGGGCTTACAAATACAAAAGGAGCTATACATTTAGCTCCTCAAGTTCACAAATGTCCAGTTCTCTACCAGACTACTCAAATTCCCAAAACTCCTCTCTCGGAGTCATTTCACAATCTCATGGATTAGCCTAGAGGTATCTCTCTCGATAACATCTATTGGCTTAGGGAATTCCTCAATGTCTAGTATTCTAGATTTAAGGTTTTACCCAACTTATCGAATACTCTCATGTTCGTGACATTGTTCGTTTTAGTCGGTTCCTCTCATTGGGGTTGACTATATCTCTAAGGGGTTTGGTGATCCCTTACCATGCTTTACTTTACTCAAGGTTCATATTTTGAACAATTATCAATCCTCTAGATAGAGGTTACTCATATACTTCCACTATTATTTATTGTGTGGATTAAATCAATTTGGTTCTCTAAACGTTATCGGGAGTTTACTTCTCCCGTACAATTCTCTCACGTTCTAGTGAGTTCATAGTTCGTGTTATCGTTTCTTGGTTCGATAGTTTAGTGTGTTACCACGTTTTGTTAGTTCGCAGCTTGACTCTTTCTACGAGTCTCTAACCAAACAAGACTCAACTATGAGTCGCACTACAATACACAATCACATGCAAGCAACTCTTTCACAATTCACCCATTTCATGAATTATACAAACTTTAGTTCAAATACAAACCAACAAGCAACAATACCATACAAGCACTAATAAGTGCAAACAATCCGATTCGTGCTTTTATCTTGTTAGGTGATCACACAATCAAACAAGCACACAAATCGGGTAACCGAGTTAGGATACAGAGCATGAGAAAATCATACCTTACACCATGGTTTTACTTTTACCGGGTCTTCTCACTTGCTCGGTTTACTCTTGGTCCACTGACAATATTCCAAACATCTCCATCATTTATGGTACTACGGTGTGTAAAACTAATACTCCCGTAATTAACCCCGTTGACCCATTATTCTTTGGTTTTGTTTATGTGCTCTTAAACTCACAACTATCTCAATCACTTCTCACACTTGTTTACACTTCCAAGGACCTTTATAGGCCACCAAACATGTCCTAAACATCATCTAAAACCAATACCATTCAAACCCCCATGTTTAGAACCCTTAAAAACACTTTCTGTTGAATTTTTGGGGTGGTCCGGGTTTGTGTCCGGGGTTACAAACCCGAACCAAACACGAAAATTACATTCTGGACAGTTTTTGCTATGGTCCGGGCTTGTGTACCGGGATACAAACCTGGACCAACCTCTATTGTGACTCTCTGGGACGTTTTTGGGGTGGTCCGGGTTTGTGTACCGATTTGCAAACCCGGACCAGCCCTGGAACTGTCAAATTTTACAGTTTTCCACCAGTTATAACCCCTAACTCACCTATAATCATTTCCTAATATTTCCACATGTTTTCTACATGTTTAATCACCCTAAAATACTCCTTAATCATGTTCCAAACCTCCTCAAAACATCAGTCAAATCTCTACTCAATTCCATGCTTAATTTCTACAGGTTTTCCTCCAAACTGTTACAGTTTGCACACTTGTGCATTTCTAACTTCTTCTTACTAGTGTTTTCCTCCTACCAACCTCACCAAATTTATCAATGACCATTAGAAATCATTCCTACATAAATGCACTTCTAAAACCCACATCCACTCCTTGTTTCACACAAGTTATAAACACTAACTGTTTTTCCAAAAATTCCAAGTTTCTCACATGCTATTTGCTACAGATTTTATACCTTCTCTAATCCCTTCTCCTACCATTCCAAGGACACTAAACATCCCTACTCAACCCAACTAAACACTTAAGTTCCTCCCATTGACAAAGTCACCTAAAACACTTATTTTCTATCGAAATTTCGCCATAACCTCCCCATAAATCTATCATGTCCCAATCCATCAACTCTCATCAATTTTCTTTCCTAATCTAGCCACACCCATATGGGTCCTACCAGCACACATATATCATCAAATTCCATCAACAACATAAGCACTAAATATAAAGTGCATGGCTCAAAGGCCCTTAATTCAACCAACTTTCGCAAATTCTCTCTAAAATCAAATATACACATTTCCCCACATAGATTTCAATTCATAATTTGGGTTCATTAATTTAATTACCCATCCCAAAACCTAAAGCAATTAAAACAAGTTTCAAGGAAGATTTCTTACCTTAATTTCATAAGTTCTTATTTCAAGTCTCCTCTTCCTCCTCCCAAATTCGGTCAAGTGGGAATGGAGTTGCCAAACTCCATCCCAACACCCAAGGAACAGAAAATAAGTTCAATTAGAATTATAAACCCTTAGAATCTCTCAAATTCAATGGAAGGGCTTAAAACACAAAGTTAGGGTTTACCTTTTGGAGCCTTTTAAGAGGGGTTTCAAGCCTTGAATCAAAAGGGGGTTCCCACCACCATTGGAGGGTTGAAATGAAGCTCAAAATCAATAAGAAACAAGGCATTACAAGAGGGGAAAATCGGTCACCAAAGGAGAAGGAAGAAAAATGTGTTTCTCTTAGATATTTTTACCTTAGGAGAGAGAGGAGGCTCCAAGGTACACATTGATGCCATTTCCTCTTCAAATGGGGAAAACCCATGGAGATGAAGTTCTTCCTTTTTGGATTTTGAAAAGAGAGAATGATAGAGGATGAGAGAGGAAGAAGAATATGTATTTATTTTTGTGATTTGAGCTCTAATGGAGCTTGGGCAAGTCAAAGAAAGCTTGAACAACCATGGGTGAAGAGGGCTGTCGCAATGAAGAAAAAGGGAGGGGAAGAAATCAGCTGGGAGGAAAAGAGAGAGGAAAGAGAAAAGGAAAAGAAAGAAATGGAGGAGAGAGAAGAGGGGGGTTACTTTTCTACTTTTTCTTTCTTTCTTTCTTTTCTTTCTTTATTTCTAGCTTAATGTGTGTGAGTGGGGGTTGTTTTACTAATAAAAAACCTTCCCCATATATATGTACAAGCTGGAGCATTTTTCTTCTTTTACAGAAAACACTCGTTAATTTACTTGGTTTTTAGCACTATTTACTAACTGGGCCCGTTTTCCGGAATTTTCTCGTTTCTTTATCTTTAATGGTTCTTAAGCTTCTATTAATGTTCATTTATATTTATTTGATAAACTATAATTTTTACGGGTTCATTTGACCACTTAAAGTCGCGTTTTCAGGTTTTCTTAAAAAACGTGCGCTAAAGCTTTATAAGCGTTTTAACTCATTATTTGGATCTGTTTTCTTCGGGAATTGTTCCAATATATTATTTAGGCCTTATTAAGCCTTTAATATCCATCCAATACCCTTTTCAAGGTTGTATTCCTCCTAGGGTTAGTTATCGCTCAATTTAGCGTTTTTCGCTTTTAAGCGTTTTCTTGTTTCTTTGGATTTATTCTCTTTACCAAAATTACTTAGGCACTATTAGGCCCTCAAATATTGTATTAGAGTAATTTAATCACCCTAATTATGTTTGGGGTATTTCACCCATAGAATAGAAAGGGAATGACCCACACTCAGAACAACGTCAACATGGTATACCATGGAATAGCTCTACCCAGCCATTCACGGCTCAAAAGCAAGTATAGTGTCTAAAACAGAGAGTTTGCAAATCAGAAGCAAACTCACATTTAACATGCCAAAACACTTAAAAATCAACAGTACAGACTTAACGGAGTCTAACGCCGTAAATGACACTCAAAACAGAGTTCAGATGGAGAAGTTATGCCAAAACAGAGGGGTGTCCGAACTTATGTCCGGACATCAATGTTCAGACACAAGTCGATACTCAAAACCAGAAATAGCCATGTCCGAACTTGTGTCCGGACATCAATGTTCAGACACAAGTCAAGAGTCCAAACCAGATATGTCCAGACGTGTGTCCGGACATCAAAGGTCGGACAGTTTACGAGAGTTTGTACGCGGTGGAGTCCAACTTGTGTCCGGACATCAATTTTCGGACACAAGTCGAACTAAAATCAAAGGGAAAGCTTAGAGATGTCTGAACTTATGTCCAGACATTCAATGTTCGGACACAAGTCAAACTGAAATCAGAGGAGAATTTCAGGGAGTGTCCGAACATCAAAACTCGGACAGATGTTCAGACACACCCAAAACTTTGAAAATCAGAGAGCGCCAACGCATTGTCCGAACATACATGTTCGGACAGACGTTCGGACAGCATGGAAACTGTAAAATTCCAGAACGAACACAGAGGAGAATGATGCACAAAACCTTCACAATTTGCTAAACTGCCACACACACCAAGACTGAATAAAAATTCAGGAGACCATGGGGGTTTGACCAGTTATAAGCACAGCTAAAACAAAATCAAAATCCACACAAAATCAGATTGTAAACCACTATTAACTCCCCATGACTGAACTTCCACATCGAATCGGAGTCGACCACCAACTTCGATTTGGAGTGCAAAAACTCACAGAACAACAGTAGCAGCAGCACCGAACAAATCGCTAACGAAACGAAATCAACCAACCACTGAATTCCACAATTTATACACCCAAAACCAGAAAGCAAAGGGCAGGAACCCGGAACAACGAAATCCCAATTCTACATTACAAACTTGATCGTGAGTGCAGAATATCCAACAATTCACAGAGTAGCAGTCTCACCCAATCCACAAATCAACACGACAACAACCAAAAATCAGAACTGCAGAGGAGGAGGACTTATTCTAAACCACAAATCTGAAATCTGAATATCAAACCTGGAGACAGACAAATGGTTAACCAGCAGTCGGGATTCCCGATCTGAAGTCAAATTTGAACAACAGAAGCACACCAATGTTGATGAGTAGCGCACAAGAGAGGGAGAGAGAGAGAGAGAGCACTCGTTCAACTTCGGTTCAACTGACAACGCTCCCATGATTATCTTGACGTGATGTAAATGAGAATTAGGAAAGAAATTAAAATAAGGTATCCTTCCCTTATTGATTAAATAAAAAACAATTACCTTAATTACTTTTAAGACAAAGACTTCCTTGCTCTCGTCTATTATTCAAATGCCACAGAGGTCCCAGCTGACAAAATAATGAAGAACCCACTTAACCAAACAACATAAACCGGATATATAATAAGGTTGCGAAATCTAGGTTATAATAGTAACGGTAATACCGTTCTCAAGTGAAAATGTACCCGTATACCAAACTACACTAGACGACTTTTGAGTATACATTAAAGACCTAAAACACATATATACATTTGAGAAGTTAATCACTGTATAACCAGAACTGAATCTTAGGCATTTAGATATGAGAACTTAATTGCTCAGTGAGAGGTTGAGTATGATGAGTACTGTTTAATTTGATGAGGAAATCCAAGACGCTTGGTTACACATGTGATCATGAGGGGATGACTCTTACATGTCGGGTCAAGGAAGTTCCAAGAACCGATAGGTTTTTTGGTCGGAGGGTGCTACCGTATGGCTACGGCTGCAAAGGA